>SJYT01035616.1:907391-1269307 GCA_006410635.1 Cephalophus harveyi
GTTTCAGCTTTAGCATCATTCCTTCCAAAGAAATCCCAGGGTTGATCTCCTTCAGAATGGACTGGTTGGATCTCCTTGCAGTCCAAGGGACTCTCAAGAGTCTTCTCCAACACCACAGTTCAAAAGCATCAATTCTTTGATGCTCAGCCTTCTTCACAGTCCAGCTCTTGCATCTATACATGACCACGGGAAAAACCATAGCCTTGACAAGGCGGACCTTGGTCGGTAAAGTAATGTCTCTGCTTTTGAATATGCTATCTAGGTTGGTCATAACTTTTCTTCCAAGGAGTAAGAGTCTTTTAATTTCATATTTATTTGTGATGCAGAGATTTGTGGGCCAGCTAGCTATACCAGTTACAAACTAGTAAAGGTGCAATGTTAGTGGTGATTGATAGATGAACTAGGCCAGGGGTCCCCAACCTCTGGGATCGAATTCCTGATGATCTGATGTAATAGTAATAGAAATAAAGTGCTTAATTAAACATAAAGTGCTTGAATCACCCCCAAACCATCTCCCCACCCCCTGTTTGTGGACAAACTGTCTTCTGCAAAACCAGTCCCTGATGTGTAAAAGGCTGGGGACCTCTGTTCTAGGTTACGCTCTGCTGCAAGCTGGAAGTTGGGTTCAGGTCAGTTCCACACATCTCTCGTTCTCTGTGGACCAGCAGGTGAGCCAGGGCAGGTGTATGTCATGACAATGACAAAAGCACAAGACAGCAAGTGCAATCAATCACAAAAGCACATTTCAAGTCTCTGCTGGCACTTTTTCTCATCTCACTGGCCAAGGCAAGTCACACGACCAAGCCTGAAGACAGATGGTAGGGAAACACTGTCCACCAGGAAATCGTGGCAAGGAGGTGGGTGTCTAAATACTGTTCTGAAGGAGGACATAATTAAGATCAATAATGAAATCTACTACAAGCCCCAAAGATAAAACTTGCTTTATAGTGATGTAAGGATCTGCCCCCCATGAGAGAAACAAGTTGTGATACAGTGTCCTTGCTACTGGATAAGGACAATGGGCATGGGCCCATAGAGTGGCCGTGTGTATGAGAGACTAGAAGAGGGGCTGGCGGGCAGAGGTTGCTTTTCTCAGACCCTGATGAACATAGGCAGATAAGCCATGGCTATTTGGAAGGTTACCCAGTGTAAAGACCCACTGCTTATCGATCAAAACTGTGCTCAGGCCACTTAAAAAATTACTAGTTTAAGGTGTAATGTTCATGGTGATTGATAGATGGTTTTGTTTCTGAAGATTCGCCGGTCACCTTACTATGGCCCAAGCACAGCCAGCAGAACAGATGGTTAAGTCTGGGCTCAGAAGGTTTCTCTCTGCCACGCTGGCTGCATGAGGTCTGTTTCTTAGAGGAAGCATGCAGTGATACAGAGTGGTTGCATTTCCTTGCCAGTTCCACCTCTTCCTTGTCGAACAAGTCTCTTTCAGTCTTTTTATCCCACCAGAGAATGCAGCTATGGCCAATGACAGGTTCCCCATTAGAAAACTTCTCCCAGTGAATCTGCATTTGTTAAATGAGCTTTATGATGATCTTTTTTTTTTTTTTTTTCGTCTCTTTGAATCTGAGACCACACCCAGTATTCCTTGGGGATCAGAACACCGTAGCTAGCTATTTCTGGAACTCAGAGTCAGAAAGAGTAAGGTGTCTACGTTTACATAAACATCAATCTCTGGTGTTTATTTTGCACTGGCAGCCACAAAAAGCCCCCAAAGAAACAATGTTAGAGCAGTGGTGCCCAAATCTGAAGTTCATGTTAAAGTCTCCATGGCAGCCGTGAAGCCCATAGATGCCTGGGCTTCCCAAGTGGCTCAGATGATAAAGAATCTGCCTGTAATGGCTTTGATCCCTGGGTCAGGGAGATCCTCTGGAGAAGGAAATGGCAACCCATTCCAGTATTCCTGCCTAGAGAATTCCATGGACAGAGGAGCCTGGTGAGTTTGGTGGCCTACAGTCCATAGGATCTCAAAGAGTCAGACACAACTGAGCAAGTAACACTTTCACTTTCACACTTTCCAGACCAAATAAGTCATGACCTCAGGGTAGGGAGAGTGCCTGGACATTGTGTGTGAGGGGGTGGTTATTCATTTTTAAGCTCTCCAGATGTTTCTAATGTGTAGCCAGGTGTGAAAGATCACTCTTTAAGTCTCCAGTCCAATCAGCATAGTGTTGTGTTGGTCTGGTAATTCCTGTTATAAAATTCACTGTGAAAATATGTTCATATTCATTCTGTGTTCAGTCTTGGGGAAAAAAAGCTAACTTTTTCTGAAGAAGGTAATTTTCTTTGTTCTGAAAGTTCTGCTCCAGTCTTCAGCCAAAAGCAAGGGGGAGGAATGTCTTTTTAACCATAATGTTAATAATCAGGAATCACAGTGTTAGCAAGTGGGTTTTATAAAGTGTTGGGGTGTTTTGGTCAACCATGCTCAGACAGAATGTTGTTTTTCTTTCTCCTTAGAAATTTATGCTCACCTGTTGATTTACATGGGCTTCCCAGGTGGCACTAGTGGTAAAGAACCTGCCTACCAACGTAGGAGATGCAAGAGACGTGGGTTAGATCCCTGGGCTGGGAAGATCTCCTGGAGGGGGACACAGCAACCTACTCCAGTATTCTTACCTGGAGAATCCCATGGACAGAGGAGCCTGGTGGGCTACAGCCCGTAGGGTTGCAAAGAGTTGAACAAGACTGAGGTGACTTAGTACACATGCATGGATTGATATACATGGAGGGTTTTGTTTTATAATCAGGGAAGAACTGGGGACCAGGATTTTGTTCCATCAAAGGGAGAAAGGGAACAACCATGGAAGGGTCTGCGTGGTATCTCCCTTCCCCTGGCTCTGGGACTGCTCTCCTCTGCTCTGAGCTCGAAGTTTACAAACTGCCTCGTCTTTAGACTTCATGGGTTCTGAGTCCTTTGGGAGCAGATGACAAAGTATAAAGTAAAGCTGGAGGAAGACCATCCTCCCTGCCTCTGAACTGAGCTCTTTAGAGCATCCCCAGTCAGCAATGATCAGCCCCATTTTACAGTTGAGACTGTGGAGGCACAGAAAAGAGTTAAGAAATTTGCTCCGCTTCATTAAAGAGAGAGGAGCTGAGATCTGAACTCAGATGTTCCAAACTCCAAACTGTTTGCTGATTCTAAGATAGAAAACCATAGTACTTGAGGAGCTAGATAGAAAAGAAAGAAATATATATATGATGTTGTTCAGTCACCCAGTCGGGTCTGACTCTTTGCGACCCCATGGACTGTAGCACACCAGGCTTCCCTGTCCCTCACCATCTCCTGGAATTTGCTCAAGTTCATGTCCATTGCATTGGTGATGCCATACAGCCATCTCATCCTCTGACACCTTCTTCCCTCAATCTTTCCCAGCATCAGGAACTTTTCCAATGAGTCTGCTGTTGGCATCAGGTGATGAAAATACTGGCACTTCATCTTCAGCATCAGTCCTTCCAGTGAATATTCAGGGTTGATTTCCCTTAAGATTGACTGGTTTGATCTCCTTGCTGTCCAAGGGACTCTCGAGTCTTCTCTAACAGTTCAAAGCCATCAGTTCTCTGGTGCTCAGCCTTCTTTACGCTCCAGCTCTCAAAACCATACGTGACCACTGGGAAGACCATAGCCTTGACTACACAGACCTTTGTCCACAGGGTAATGTCTCTGCTTTTCAACACACTGTCTAGATTTGTCATTGTTTTCCTGACAAGAAGCAATCGTCTTCTGATTTCCTGACTGCAGTCACTGTCCGCAATGAATTTAGAGCCGAAGAAGAAGAAATCTGCCACTGCTTCCACATTTTCCCCTTCTATTTGCCATGAAGTAATAGGGCTGGATGCCGTGATCTTAGCTTTTTTAATATTTAGTTTTAAGCTGGCTTTTTCACTCTTCTTCACCCTCATCAAGAGGTTCTTTAGTTCCTCTTCACTTTCTGCCATTAGAGTGGTATCATTCGCATATCTGAGGTTTGTGATGTTTCTCTCGCTGTCTTGATTCCAGCTTGTAACTCATCCACCCTGGCATTCCTCATGACGTGCTCAGCATATAGGTTAAATAAACAGGTGACAACAGACAGCCCTGGCATACTCCTTTCTCAATCCTGAACCAGTCCTTTGTTCCATACAGTGTTCTAACTCTTGTTTCTTGATCCACACACAGGCTTCTCAGGAGACAGTTAAGATGGTCTGGAATTCCCATTTCTTTGAGAGTTTTCCACAGTTTGTTATGATCCACACAGCCAAAGGCTTTAGTGTAGTCGATGAAACAGAGGTAGATGTTTTTCTGGAATTCCCTTGCTTTTCCTGTGATCCAACAAATGTTGACAGTTTGATCTCTGGTTCTTCTGTCTTTTCTAAACCCAGCTTAGACATCTGGAAGTTCTTGGTTCAAATAATGCTGAATGCCAGATTTTAAGCATGACCTTACTAGCATGGGAGATGAGTGCAATTGTCCAATGGTTTGACCATTCTTTAGTACTGCCCTTCTTGGGGACTGGGATGAGTATTGACCTTTTCCAGTCGTGTGGCCACTGTTGGGTTTTCCAGATTTGCTGACATACTGAGTGCAACACTTTCATAGCATCATCTTTTAGACTTTTGAACAGCTCTACTGGAGTTCCATCACATCCACTAACTTTATTGACAGCAGGGCTTCCTAAGGCCCACTTGACTTCAAACTCTAGAATGTCTAGCTCTGAGTGACTGATAACACCACAGTAATTATCCAGCTCATTAAGATGTTTTTATGTACAGTTCTTTTGTGCATTCTTTCCCTCTGTTCTTGATCTCTTTGGCATATATAAATATATGTATGCTTCTGCATGTTTATTTATTTATTAATATGTATATATACTGCGCTATGCTCAGTCTGGTGGCTCAGATGGTAAAGCGTCTGCTTACAATGTGGGAGACCCGGGTTCGATCCCTGGGTGGGGAAGATCCTCTGGAGAAGGAAATGGCACCCATTCCAGTACTCTTGCCTGGAAACTCCCATGGGAGGACCCTGGTAGGCTGCAGTCCATGGGGTTGCAAAGAGTCGGACACGACTGAGCGACTTCACTTCACACTCAGTCATGTCTGGCTCTTTTTGACCCCATAGACTTTAGCCCACCAGGCTCCTCAGTCCACGGAATTCTTTAGGTAAGAATACTGGAGGCATGCCATTTTCTCCTCCAGGGCATCTTTCAGACCCAGGGATCAAGCTCATGTCAAATAAATATATAATGTATTTTATCTTTAGTTAATAGCTCCTTGACACTTATGGTGACATAAGTGCTCTGGACACTTATGGTGACTTCTTGTTGAGAAATCCCTTTGAGTGATTTCTAAAACATCAGCAAATCTTATGACTTCATTTTCTACCAAAAACTCACTGCTGTGGAAAGAATGAAAATATTGGGTTCACTATTGTGTGAAAATATTGGGTTCACAAGGAATGGAAAGGCTTCCTTACTGTAAAATATTTTTGTCTTTTAGTTTTCTCCACCAGGAAGTGAAAGTTTCTGGAAACACAGGAAGCAGAGACCTAGGGATCAATGACTTTTCTCTACCAAGACTGCTGTTCCTTAGGGTCTAGAGGCTGCCTTGGGGGCCACCTCCACAATAAAGATGCCTACAGTGTGTGAGGGCTTCCTGGGTAGCTGAAATGGTAAAGAATCTGCCTGCAATGTAGGAGACCTGGGTTTAGTCCCTGGGTTGGGAAGATCCCCTGGAGAAGGGCATGGCAGCCCACTCTAGTATTCATACTTGGAGAATCCCATGGACAGAAG
The DNA here is from genome assembly GCA_006410635.1 of Cephalophus harveyi. Taxonomy (NCBI): domain Eukaryota; kingdom Metazoa; phylum Chordata; class Mammalia; order Artiodactyla; family Bovidae; genus Cephalophus; species Cephalophus harveyi. The sequence goes on from SJYT01035616.1 coordinate 913,169, forward strand.
AACCTGGTGAGTTAGAGTTCATAGGGTCGAAAAGAGTCAGACTGGACTGATAGACTAACACTTTTTCACTTTCACTTTTTTTTCCCTTACAACAAAGAATAGCCATTGCATCCATTTTCCAGCCAGGAGGCTCCTGAATGGTTTGAAATTTGCCCTGAATAGCCAAGTAGAAGAATTTATTTTCAAAGCTGACCTCAACTTGGAAATCTTGCAGCCAAGACTCTGGGAATAGTCTTGTTGCTTGCATCTGCATTCTTCGCTGATCTCTCATTCTCATGCTCTGAGCTGGCTTGGTTACAGTTTGACTTTTTATTTTTCCTCTACGTCTCCCAGATGAAGCCTTGGCACACTCTTCTCTATTAAAAACCTCATTTTGCCATAATCAGGGGTCAATTAGTTAGACATTCTTAGATTGTGCTGCAACACCCCAGTCAGTGGACTTGACCAGGTGCCAAGGGAGCTAGTGGGTGTGCCAGTGGTACAGAAATGCAGCTCTCTGCTACAAACACGTTTAGTGTATTACCCTGAGTTTCTTATTGCTTTCCTGAAGCACAAGAGCAGCATGGGAGATGATACAGACATTCCAGAAAGGAAAGGTGGGGGTGGGGGAGAGCCAGCCTTCCCGTGATGAAGCAAATTGTTCCACCTTGCTGATTTACCCGAGAGATTATTCTGCATTATCTATTATTGGAATGGAGTGTCAAAAATATTTCTTTCCCTCAAACATGTTAGAGGTTTTGAAACTCATTTCCATTGAAAATACCTGGCCATGATTTCTCAACTAAGGAAATAACCCATCTCTAAAGTTATCTGTGGAAGTCAGGGAGCCAATAATGTTTGGCTACTGTGACGTTTATTTCGCTTAACGGGTTTCTTCCTGAGAATTTAATGTCTTTTCCACATGTGGTAGCTACAATGGAATTGAAACTGACATACTTCTACCCGCGGGTCCTTTCTTCTCTTTAGATGATGTGAAAAATGAGCCCAGTTGCAATTCTCTTGTTATGTTCACTCACCTAACAGTGAACAAATGTCTCTTAGAGGACCCAGTCTGCTGAGCACCCCATTTTCTCTTTCTACAATGGCACTGATTTCTTGTCTTCCTGAGTCCCTGGAAGTTGGTCCCAGGCTTCCCAAAGTTCACCCTGCTGTACCACCTCCAGGAATTGGTTCTGGGTCATATCTGCTCTGTCTCCTGTCTATGCAGGCTCCTTCTTCCAACACATATGAGAACAAAACTCATACAGTTGGGATTTAAAAAAAAAAAACTCAATTCAATGAATATTTGACTATGCATAGGGTCCAGTTTAAAACGAAAAGACGTGTCAGTCATCTTTCCTGACTTCCAGGGCAGATGATCTCAAGAGGGAGATGTATTCATGTACATGGTGATATTCAAAATCCTTGATAACACCTAATTTGTGATATGTTCAATCACCCACAAATTAGGACATGCAATGGCTTCAGCATTGGAGCAGACCCTTGAAGACTCTGAGTGAGCTGGGAACAGCCCTCTACTAGCTGGAGTTCTGGTTGAGTGGCTGGAATGGTGCAGGAGGAGGCTGGGGCACCAGAGATTGGAGTGAGCACACTTGTACCAATCAGGATGGAGAGGCACTGATGTTTCACTGACTTAGGTAAGTGTGCCAGGGTACACCAGCAGCCCTGCATGGACAGAAATAGAGGGTGTAAGCCTGTCTGCACATCACACACCTCCTGGAGCACTTATTAAAAATTCAGAATCTGGGCCCTTAATTCAGGTTCTGCTTCAGTGATTCTAGGGTGAACCTGGGAATATGTATTTTAACAAAAATCTTAGTGACCATGGTGGGACCAGCTGGTAGACCTGGATCTGGAAATGGTTGCTAGTATGCTGGACAAGAGGGAGGGCTCTGGGGGCTGATTTATTGTTGTGTCTGACTCTTTGTGACCCCCTGGACTGCAGCATACCAGGCTTCTCTGTCCTTCACTATCTCCTGGAGCTTGCTCAAACGCATGTCCATCGAGTAGGTGATGCCATCCAACCATCTCATCCTTTGTCACCCCTATCTTCGCCTGCCCTCAGTCATTCCCAGCATCAGGGTCTTTTCCAGTGAGTCAGCTCAAGGGGCCAAAGTACTATGGGCTGATAAGTCTGGGTTAAACTCTCTAAGTCTCAGTTTACTCATTTGTAAAATGGTGCTAAAGACGGTGGTTATAAGGATGAACTGAGAACGTGCTTTTGAAATGCTTAGTCCAGACCTGACCCAGAGAAAGTGCCCCATGGCCCTACCCACTTCCCACCCAAAGCAAAGTGGAAGGAATGCTCTCAGCTGAACCTTCTAAAGTATTTCTTGGGGATGAAGTCTCCTGGAATTGCTCTTGCTGGAATAAAGTAATATTTCTTAGTGGAAGAATCTACACTTTTAACAAGTACTCCCGCATAATTCTCATGCTCAGTAAATTAAAAACAAATGTTGTTCTAGTTGGAGAAAGGATAAACAGTAGTCTCAGATCACAAAAGTGGCTTGTACCTGCTCTGCCTGTATATGAGGAGCATCTGAACACGGCCAACATGAATGATTTAGGCCCTAGAGGATCGGGGCTCCAGCATCCGGGCTGCCTGTCACTACATTCTCTGCATCCACTTCCCTCTGGGATGTTTAATCTCACTCCAATATGGATATAAGCTCCCCCTCCCACACAGTGTGAAGACAAGATGAGCTAATGGGGATGCAGTATCTGTGCTGAAGAAAGCATTTTAATTAATGACACAAATCCATAGTCCCTTTGGTTGAGTGGGAAGCATCAATTTATCTTCTCCTTTAAACTTAACTAGCATTTGCTTTTATTTACCACTCTTTGTCCAATTATAAAAAATACTAGAACAACCGTGGGAAAATGGAAGATAGAGAAAAGCATAGAATGGTTAAAAACTTGTTTATTGGGGCACAGTGACTGCAGCACCAAAAAGCCTTGCCTGCTAAATCAAAGAAGATGGGCGTGTCCCTACACAGTGCCTTGAGCAGAATGGAATGGAATGACGGGAACAGTCTGGCAGATGGTCATGGGAACAAGGTGTGGTGTGAGGTTCAATGCTGGAGGTGTGACTTTGGCCAACTTGTTTAATTTCTCCTTGCCTTGGTTTCCTCATCTGTAATGTGGGGATATTCCCTGCTACATGAGGTTATCACAAGTATTAAATAAAATGAAATGTGTAACACTTTCAGCCTACTCAAAAATCACTGAGCTATTATTTGAATTATACATTTTGATCAAGTGGGAAAAATCAGGTCAAATAATGACAAAATCTGATTTTCCATTCCGTTCAGTTCAGTTCAGTCACTCAGTCGTGTTGACTCTGTGACCCCGTGGACTGCAGCATACCAGGCTTCCCTGTCCATCACCAACTTCCGGAGCTTACTCAAACTTATATCCATCGAGTAGGTGATGCCATCCAAGCATTTCATCCTCTGTCATCCCCTTTTCCTCCTGCCTTCAATCTTTCTCAGCAACAGGGTCTTTCCCAAACGAGTTAGTTCTTCACGTCAGGTGAACAAAGTATTGGAGTTTCAGCTGCAGCATCAGTCCTTCCAATGAATATTCAGGACTGATCTCCTTTAGGATGGACTGGTTGGAACTTCTTGCCATCCAAGGGACTCTCAAGAGTCTTCTCCAACACCAAAGTTCAAAAGCATGAATTCTTTGGCACTGAGCTTTCTTTATAGTCCAACTCTCACATCCATACATGACTACTGGAAAGCCCATAGCTTTGACTAGATAGACCTTTGTCAGCAAAGTAATGCCTCTGTTTTTTAATATGCTGTCTAGGTTGGTCATAGCTTTTCTTCCAAGGAGCAAGCATCTTTTAATTTCATGGCTGCAGTCACTATCTGCAGTGATTTTGGAGCCCCCCAAAATAAAGTCTCTCACTGTTTCCATTGTTTCCCCATCTATTTCCCATGAAGTGATGGGACAGGATGCCATGATCTTAGTTTTCTGAATGTTGAGGTTTAAGCCAACTTTTTCACTCTCCTCTTGCACTTTCATCAAGAGGCTCTTTAGTTCTTCTTCATTTTCTGCTGTAAAGGTGGTATCATCTGCATATCTAGGATTACTGATATTTCTCCCAGCAATCTTGATTCCAGCTTGTGCTTCATTCAGTCCAGCATTTCTCATGATGTACTCTGCATATAAGTTAAATAAGCAGGGTGACAATATACAGCCTTGACGTACTCCTTTCCAAATTTGGAACCAGTCTGTTATTCCATGTTCTATTCTGACTGTTGTTTCTTGACCTGCATACAGGTTTCTCAGGAGGCAGGTAAGGTGATCTAGTATTCCTATATCTTTAAGAATTTTCCACAGTTTGCTGTGATTCACACAGTCAAAGGCTTTGGCATAGCCAATAAAACAGAAGTAGATATTTTTCTGAAACTCTCTTGCTTTTTTGATGATCCAATGAATGCTGGCAATTTGATCTCTGGTCCCTCTGCCTTTTCTAAAACCAGCTTGAACATCTGGAAGTTCATGATTCATGTATTTTTGAAATCTGGCTTGAAAAATTTTGAGCATTACTTTACTAATGTGTAAGATGAGTGCAATTGTGCGGTAGTTTGAGCATTCTTTGGCATTGTCTTTCTGTGGGATTGGAATGAAAACTGACCTTTTCCAGTCCTGTGGCCACTGCTGAGTTTTCCAAATTTGCTGGCATATTGAGTGAAGCACTTTCACAGCATCATCTTTCAGGATTTGAAATAGCTCAACTGGAATTCCATCACCTCCACTAGCTTTGTTCGTAGTGATGCTTCCTAAGGCCCACTTGACTTCACATTCCAGGATGCCTGGTTCTAGGTGAGTGATCACACCATCATGATTATCTGGGTTGTGAAGATCTTTTTTGTACAGTTCTTCCGTGTATTCTTGCCACCTCTTCTTAATATCTTCTGCTTCTGTTAGTTCCAGACCATTTCTGTCCTTTATCGAGCCCATTCTTGCATGAAATGTTCCCTTGGTATCTCTAATTTTCTTGAAGAGATCTCTAGTCTTTCCCATTCTGTTGTTTTCCTGTTTCTTTGCATTGATGGCTAAGGAAGGCTTTCTTATCTCTCCTTGCTATTCTTTGGAACTCTGCATTCAAATGGGTATATCTTTCCTTTTATCCTTTGCCTTTAGCTTCTCTTCTTTTCTCAGCTATTTGTAAGGCTTCCTCAGACAACTATTTTGCCTTTTTCCATTTCTTTTCCATGGGGATGGTCTTGATTTCTGTCTCCTGTCATGAACCTCCGTCCATAGTTCATCAGGCACTCTATCAGATCTAATCCCTTAAATCTATTTCTCATTTCCACGGTATAATCATAAAGGATTTGGTTTAGGTCATACCTGAATGGTCTCATGGTTTTCCCTACTTTCTTCAATTTAAGTCTGAATTTGGCAATAAGAATTTCATAATCTGAGCCATAGTCAGCTCCCGGTCTTGTTTTTGCTGCCTGTATAGAGCTTCTCCATCTTTGATTGCAAAGAATATAATTAATCTGATTTCGGTGTTGACCCTCTGGTGATGTCCATTTGTAGAGTCTTCTCTTGTGTTGTTGGAAGAGGGTGTTTGCTATGACCAGTGCGTTCTCTTGACAAAACTCTGTTAGCCTTTAACCTGCTTCATTTTGTCCTTCAAGGCCAAATTTGCCTGTCCAAGGCCAAATTTGATTGTCCATAGGTGTCATCCATTCTGATTGGTCCATTTACAAGTATGTCGGCTGTCACCTCTGGAATAATGACAGTGTTGACCCACATTATTGAGTATTTACCATGGTTAGCCACTATTCTAAATGCATCACCACATTTAACTCTCAACCAAGATCCCCTTCATGGATCATAGCCTTGTGGCCAAGGGGCTTTTGTAACTCAGGGAAGCTATGAGTCATGCTGTGCAGGGCCACGTCCACTGGAGGAGTGAATAGCAACCCGCTCCAGTACTCTTGCCACAAGAACCCCATGAACAGTATGAAAAAGCAAAAAGATGTGACACTGGAAGATGAGCTCCCCCAGTTCTGAAGGTGTCCAATATGCTACTGGGGAAGAGTGGAGGGCAATTCCTAATAGCTCCAGAAAGAATGAAGCACCTGGGCCCAAGTGGAAACAATGTTCAGTCGTGGATGTGTGCGAAATGGTCAGCTAGCATCTCTGACTCAATGGATGTGAATTTGAGCAAACTTTGGGAGACATTGGAAGACAGAGGAGCCTGGTGTGCTGCCGTTCAGGGGTTGCAAAGAGTTGGACACGATTTAGTGGCTGATCAACAACATAGCCATTGGAGTATAAAGGAGTTGGTGTTTTATTTATTTTATGGTTTTTATTTTATGTCATTTTATTTCATTTTATTTTCCCTTTCATACCTGAAAATGTCACCTGTCATAGAAATTTATCCAGGCTTAAGTCACACCACCACCATCCAGGTGAGCACACCTAGAGGTATATTTCAATGCCTGCTGTTGCTTTGAAGGAGTGACGTCTGTAAAAGCAGCTTCTGATTGTTTGCTGCATGGCTAATTTTAAATATTTGTTTAATATGCAAATGATACCTCCCAGTGACAGCTTGGGGAGAACTACAGATGTCTTTCCCCCAAAATGACACAGCCCCGCCGCTGTTTCCACTCAATTACTGACACCGCGCTACTTCAGTCCTGGGCTCTGACTTACCCAACTTGATCGCCAATGTCCTGACTTCAAGCAAGGCCACCGCTAACATGTACCTTTTTGAGAATGAGAAAATGGAGCCCCTTGAGACATATGACTTAAAAGAATACACCATAACAGTTTCCACCCACCCATTGTCCCCACCCAGGGAGAAAATTAGAAAAAGCTATTTCTACCTCCGTGGTTGACCTAGGGAGAAGTACCCCAACATCACGGGACACACAGCTTGGAGAGTGGAGAACCGGCTACCTTTTGGCCCCTACTTAGTTTCTCAGCCAGACACCTTTGTGCATTGCACAACTCATAACACCTTATATGGTGGGCTTGATCTGGAGTCTGAAAGACCTTTGTACTTCTGAGATTCCCCCACTTTGTGGAATAAGAACTGTCTTTTCAACAGTGGGCACCAGAGACCCTCATATGCTAGAACCATGTTTGCTTAGGAAAATACTTAATGGGCTGCTTTTGTGTGGGAAGTCCTCCATGTGGGATGAGAGAGATGAATATGTAGAGGAAAAGAGGGAGAAAGAAGCAAAGGGTACTGAGTAACAGGTGAGAAAATGGAGCCTGCTGAGAAACATGTGAAAGTCACTCAGTCGTGTCTGACTCTTTGTGACTCCATGGACTATACAGTTCATGGAATTCTCCAGGCCAGAATACTAGAGTGGGTAGCCTTTCCCTTCTCCAGGGGATCTATCCAACCAGAGATCGAACCCACGTCTCCTGCATTATAGGCAGATTCTTTACCAGCTGAGCCACAAGGGAAGACCAAGAATACTGGAGTGGGTAGCCTATCCCTTTTCCAGTGGATCTTCCCAACCCAGGAAACTAACTGGGGTCTCCTGCATTGCAGGCAGATTCTTTACCAACTGAGCTATCAGGGAAGCTGAGAAATATAATCAGTGATACGTTCCCAATGGCAAGGGGTCAGAGGGCATTATTTAGGAGCAGGGATGTCTAATTTTCCAGCATGGATTTGGGAAAATTGCCACATGAACCTCCTTGGCTGCTTTAAAGCTTCACCAACAATCTGATGAACACGACCTTGACTTGTGGATTGGAAGAAGTGAAAAAAGTGAGGTTTTACTTTTTGTGGACAGAGCTTGCAAGACAGTGAGGTACTACTCCCTGTGTGTTCAGTCACTTCAGTCATGTCCATCTCTTTGTGATTCTATGGAACATAGCCCACCAGGCTCCTCTGTCCATGGAATTCTCCAGGCAAGAATACTGGAGTGGGTTGCCAGGCCCTTCTTCATAGGATCTTCCTGACCCAGGGATTGAACCTTACGTCTCTTGCACATCTCCTGTACTGAAGGCAGATTCTTTACCCTTGAGCCACCAGAGGTACTCCCTAAGCTAATCTAATTCCATGAAGAAAGAAACACAGGAGGGTGACCAGAGAAGCATAGAGCTGATCCAAATCAGGCCTGTGAGAGTCCTCAAGAGAGACGGCAGCGGCCCTTCCACCCTGTGTGGGATGAAGGAGAAGCCAGTGTCTTTGGAATTTCAAAAGACAAAACAACCCCAGGAGACATCAAGGACACACATGTGGGTGATGATCATAGACTTTTGGCTCTGTTTCCCCTTTCTGTTTGAATCATGATGAATAATTAGAGTTCATGGCTACTGTGTCTAATAGGTACCAGGGGCTGAATGTACATGATTTCGAATTTCAAACTTAGCCAAGTAAGTATTTAGGTCCACCTTTTAGAGATCAAGGGTTTCCCTGGTGGCTCATACAGTAAAGAGTCTACCTGCAGTGCAGGAGATGCAGGTTCAATCCCTGGGTCAGAAAGATCCCCTGGAGGAGGAAATGGCAACCCACTCCAGTATTCTTGCCTGAAGATTCCTATGGATGAAGGAGCCTGGCAGACTACAGTCCATGGGGTCGCAAAGAGTCAGACACAACTGAGCAACTTCACTCACTTCACTTTAGAGATCAAGGAACATGATAATCAGATCCAGGTAAGGACTGGGAAGGGAAATTCTTCCTCTAGTGACAATGGAGGGCTTGCTGAGTCAAGATCCTTTCCCAGTACCTGCATTCCCTCAACGCTAGGAGCACATGATTCAGTGTTTTGAAGAGAGGAATTGGAATCATTTTATTTATTAGAAGAGCATGTGTTTTATGCCTAACTGCCCTGCAGCATGGCAACAGTGATACAGAGTAAGATCACCTTGGTTAGAAGTTGATGTCAACATGAAGTTCCATTCATGTGTGCTCAGATGTCATGATTTTAAATCACGTTGTAGTGTGGTTGCAATTAAAATAAAAGCTGGTGGTCAATATGCTACGCAGCAATGCCAAGGAATGGGAGAAGGAAAATACTGTTTTCTGTGTGCCCAGCACCTTGTGATAGAGAAAGCATAAAACAAAAAGCCAGTGGCTTTTCATTTGGATTGCCAAAATTATGACAACATTTTTAACCACCCCACTCTCTCGAAGATGCTATTCCCCCTCCCTATGAGTATTATTGTATGTATTGCATGAGGGCCTTCAGGGAGAGGGCCAAAGGGAATCTGGGCACACCCTAATACATTGCAAAGAGCAAGCCAAGGAGATGCTGGGAATGTGGGTCATAATGACATTTCAGAGAGAGAAAGTAGAGGGAGGTTCTGATAATGTGACATTCCTAAGAAAGAGAGCATCAAATTAGATTCTGGGAGCACGGCACGCTGAATGAGACATCTTTCTGGTCTACCCATGAGTCTAAGGAATAGACATCTGAAAGTGAAAGTGAAGTTGCTCAGTCGTGTCCGACTCCTGCAACCCCATGGACTGTAGCCTACCAGGCTCCTCTGTCCATGGGATTTTCCAGGCAAGAGTACTCGAGTGGGTTGCCATTTCCTTCTCCAGGAGATCTTCCCAACCCAGGGTATGAACCTGGGTGTCCTGCATTGTAGGCAGACACTTTACCATCTGAACCACCAGGGAAGTCCAACAGACATCCAGGTGTAGGTAGAAGCAAATGAAGCCTTGGGATGTGCTTCAATCCTTCTCAACAGAACCGGGGAAAAGATTTCTTCTCCAAAGGATGGGTGAGCCATAAAGCTGCAGGAATGAGATTCCTAAAGACTCATGACTTTCTGGGAGGCCACCATTAGTCTGTTCAGTTCAGTTCAGTTCAGTTCATTTCAGTTGCTCAGTTGTGTCTGACTCTTTTTGACCCCATGAATCGCAGCATGCCAGGCCTCCCTGTCCATCACCAACTCCCAGAGTTCACCCAGACTCACGTCCATCGAGCCAGGGATGCCATTCAGCCATCTCATCCTCTGTCATCCCCTTCTCCTCCTGCCCCCAATCCCTCCCAGCATCAGAGTCTTTTCCAATGAGTCAACTCTTCACATGAGGTGGCCAAAGTATTGGAGTTTCAGCTTTAGCATCATTCCTTCCAAAGAAATCCCAGGGTTGATCTCCTTCAGAATGGACTGGTTGGATCTCCTTGCAGTCCAAGGGACTCTCAAGAGTCTTCTCCAACACCACAGTTCAAAAGCATCAATTCTTTGGCACTCAGCCTTCTTCACAGTCCAACTCTCACATCCATACATGACCACAGGAAAAACCATAGCCTTGACTAGACGGACCTTAGTTGGCAAAGTAATATCTCTGCTTTTGAATATACTACCTAGGTTGGTCATAACTTTTCTTCCAAGGAGAAAGCATCTTTTAATTTCATGGCTGCAGTCACCATCTGCAGTGATTTTGGAGCCCCCAAAGATAAAGTCTGATACTCTTTCCCCATCTATTTCCCATGAAGTGATGGGACCGGATGCCATGATCTTTGTTTTCTGAATGTTGAGCTTTAAGCCAACTTTTTCACTCTCCATTTTCACTTTCATCAAGAGGCTTTTTAGTTCCTCTTCACTGTAGTGATATGCAAAGCCCCCTGGAGGCCAAGAAAGAGATGAGCAGAAGGGATGGGTTCTCTTAATCCCAAGACAGGGAAGTTCATTAGAGAGTCTTTCTCTAGGTACCACCACAGGGACTGGCCTATTTAACCTCCTCCTCATCTTCATCCTACAAGGGTAGAGATTATTTCACTATCATCAATGGGATTGGAACACAATGTATCTGAAAAATTAACATATTATCACTACTAATAATAGCAAATGCTTAAATAGCTCTGGCTTTGTGCCAATCACTGTTCTGAGTACTTAATGTATATTAGCATTTTTACAAAATGAAACTTTTTATTTTTAGATAATTGTAGATTCACATGCAGTTGTAACAAATAATAGAGAAATTCATGTGCCTTTTACTCAGTTGACCCCAGTGGCAATTCTTCACAAAACGATTGCATGATATCACAACCAGGAAACTGACATTCATACAGAACATTTCCACCAAAAATAGGACACCTCTTATATTGTCCTTTAATAGTCATGCCCACTTCCCACCTGCCCCACCCCCTCTTTATCTTCTGGTCATTACTAATTTGTTTCCTGTTTCTATAATTTTTCCATTTCGAGAATGTTATATAAAGGGACTCATATAGGATGTAACCTCTTGAGACTGAATTTTTTCCATCAGCATATTTCTCTGGAGATTCATTCTGGTGGTTTCATGAATCAATTTTTTGATCCTTTTCATTGCTGAGTTATATTCCATGGTATGGATATATTCCATGGTATGGACTATTTAACCATTTGTCCCTGAAGGACATCTGAGTTGTTTCCAACTCAAGGCTTTTAGGAATAAATGTATTATATGCATTTGTGGACTTATGTGTAAACATACATTTCTCTGGGATCCATGCCCAGGAGTGTAACTGCTGGGTCATAATGTAGCTGCATGTTTAGTGTTTTTGGAAATTGTCTAACTGTTTTCTAGGCTGGCTGTACCATTTTATATTCCCACCGGCAGTGAATGGGTGATCCTGTGTCTTGGTATTCTCGCCAGCACTAGATTGAACTTGGCGTGCATGACAGAATCAATATGCCATCCTTGGACTGAAGCAACCAGCTTTCCAGAAAGCCCTCATTAGAATGTTCCTAGAATGGAGAACAAGTTAGTCCACAGATGTGTTTGTCAGGTTAGCAAGGCAGAGAAAATGCAGAAAGAACAGATCACATGGAGCGGTGAGTCTTGATGGGAATACAGGGCAAGGAGAAGGGCTCCTTGGTTGCCGTGGCTGTCACAGCACAATTACCAGAAGAGCTCTTGATGGGAAGAACTAAGGTGTGAAGAAAAAAAAAAAAGAAAGAAAGCAGCCAAAAGCAAACTTCAGGAACTCTGAAAACCCAGATCAAACTCAGGGGTCAGTTCCCCACAGTCCACTCAATCCTACTGTTTGCAGAATTCTTACAATCGATAGCGTAGTAAATGTGAGACTTCATTACCCACACACTCCACTGTTAATCAGCTAGTGGCCCAGTCCTCCACCGCACAGGACTTTCCTACACCTGTCTCGCTCTTCCTGTCCTCACTTCAATGATACCTTGCTCCTGTCTCTAGAGTACTGCCACTCTCATGGAGACAGCAGGACCTAGTGGTCTCTGTTTTATGGCATTTTCCCCCCATCAGTCAACTTCCCCATTCACTCAGAAAATTCTTTGTTCTTGTGCTTCCAAATTGTTTCTCCATATCATCCTCTAAAACTTTAGTTTTAGCATTTCTATTATGACAAAGAGTAGCGTGGTAAACAATTGAGATCTAGATGAAATTATGAAAGAATGGATAGAGTATGGTTAAACAAGGAGATTTTTTTAAAAAGTGAAAGGAAAAATGCCATAAGACTTTTCACTCTGGGGATATTAAGGTTACAATTAATTTTTACTGAGGGCTCATAAATGTGCCAGGCATTGTGTTAAATACTTTATCATATGTAATTCTCAGAACATCCCAATAAAGCATATTCTTTTCTCACCACCTTTGAAGTGAAGAAAGTAGATTTGAGAGATTAAATTACAAGCTCAAGGTCACAGTACTGACAGTAATAGAGCCAGGATTCAAATCAGGCAGTCTTATTCCAGAACCCATCTCCAGTCCACGATAGATTGACTAAGAAAAAAAGCAAATATGCCAGCTCAGAAATTAAGATGAGTCTTGTGAAGCTGGAGACTCTATTATAAGAGAAAAAGGCAAGACAGGGCTGTTCCAATATGACTTGCCTGTGTGTAGATCTAATCTAGGCTCTGAGATTGGATCTGGCCTCCTTGATCTTGTTAGATGCTCCTGGATGCCACTACTTGGTCTGGACAATGAAACTTCACTAGGCATGGCTCCTGATACCCAACTGAAAGAAAGATGAGCAATTTTTACGACTGCAAAGACTGATAGTATTTCCACAAAAGACTACAGAGAATAAGGTCATGTTGAACTTCCATTTCTGACCAGAAGGAAAGCCAATATTACCACTGAAAAAAATCTAAAAATGCTGATGGTGAAGAATTATCAAACCAAAATCTAAGGGATGGCAGAAATTTAGAATGGAGAAGGCAATGGCACCCGACTCCAGTACTCCTGCCTGGAAAATCCCATGGACAGAGGAGCCTGGTGGGCTGTAGTCCATGGGGTCACTGAGGGTCGGACATGACTGAGCGACTTCACTTTCACTTTTCACTTTCAGGCATTGGAGAGGGAAATGGCAACCCACTCCAGTATTCTTGCCTGGAGAATCCCAGGGACGGGGGAGCCTGGTGGGCTGCCGTCTATGGGGTCACACAGAGTTGGACATGACTGAAGTGACTTAGCAGTAGCAGCAAGCACAGTATTGAACCATTTTTTTGCTGAAAGCATTTCCCCAAACTGATTAACTTAGGCTTCAACTTTCAAAATCTCATGGGGCACAAGGAACTAAATACCAAGCCTAGGGCCATCCAAGAATACACAGAAGAATTATACAAAAAGATCTTAATGACCCACATAACCACAACAGTGTGGCCCCTCACCTAGAGCCAGACATCCTGGACTGTGAAGTTAAGTGGGTCTTAGGAAACATTACTACAAAGCTAGTGGAGGTGAAGGAATTCTAGCTAAGCTATTTCAAATCTTCAAAGATGATGTTGTTAAAGTGCTGCACTCAATACGCCACCAAATTTGGAAAACTCAGCAATCACTATAGGACTGGAAAAGGTCAGTTTTCATTCCAATCCCAAAGAAAGGCAATGCCAACAAAATGTTCAAACTACCATACAGTTGCACTTATTTTACATGCTAGCAAGGTAACGTTCAAAATCCTTCAAGCTAGGCTTCAACAGGACATGAACCAAGAAGTTTCAGATGTACAAGCTGGATTTAGGAAAGGCAGAAGAACCAGAGAACAAATTGCCAACATTCACTGGATCACAGAAAAAGCAAGGGAATTCCAGGAAAACATCTGTTTCTGCTTCATTGACTATGCTAAATCCTTTGACTGTGTGGATCACAACAAACTGGAAAATTCTTAAAGAGAAGGGAATACCATACCACCTTACCTGTCTCCTGTGAAACCTGTATGCAGGATAACAAGCAACAGTTAGAACTGGACATGGAACAACAGACTGGTTCCAAATTGGGAAAGAAGTACGTCAAGGCTGTATATCATCACCCTGGTTATTTAACTTCTACGCAGAGTATTTCATGTGAAATGCTGGGCTGCATACATCACAAGCTGGACTCAAGAGAGCTGGTAGAAATACCAACAACCTCAGATATGCAGATGATACTACCCTAATGCGGAAAGTGAAGAGGAACTAAAGAGCCTCTTGATGAGGGTAAAAGAGGAGAGTGAAAAAGCTGACTTAAAACTCAACATTCAAAAACGGAAGATCATGGCATCTGGTCCAATCACTTCATGGCAAATAGAGGCGGAAAAGGTGGAAACAGTGATCAATTTTATTTTCTGGGCTCCAAAATCACTGTGGACAGTGACTGAAGCCACAGAATTAAAAGATGCTTGCTCCTTGGAAGAAAAGCTATGACAAATCTAGACAGTGTATTAAAAAGCAGAGACATTACTTTGCCAACAAGGGTCTGCCAAGTCAAGGTTATGCTTTTTCCAGTAGTCATGTACGGATGTGAGAACTGGACTATAAAGAAAGCTGAGTGCCAAGGAATTGATGCTTTTGAACTGCGGTGTTGGAGGAGACTCTTGAGAGTCCCTTGAACTGCAAGGAGATCCAACCAATCCATCCTAAAGGAGATCAGTCCTGGGTGTTCATTGGAAGGACTGATGCTGAAGCTGAAACTCCAGTACTTTGGCCACCTGATGCAAAGAACTGACTCATTGGAAAAGACCCTGATGCTGGGAAACATTAAAGGCAGGAGGAGAAGGGGATGACAGAGGATGAGATGGTTGGATGGCATCACTGATGCGATGGACATGAGTTTGAGTAAGCTCCGGGATTTGGTGATGGACAGAGAAGCCTGGTGTGCTGCAGTCCATGGGGTCGCAAAGAGTCGGACACAACTGAGTGACTGAACTGAGCTGAACTGAAGCATGTAGGAAATAAGACATAATTAGGAGAAAGTAAGAGAAAGAAACAACTGTGGAATTCTCAGCAGATTGAAGCAGTGGCAGGTTAGTTCAGTCTCTTCCAATCCCCACATAAAAACAGAGCAACTAGCTAGCAAAGCTAGAAACACATGAACAACATTTCAAAGCAAACCTAGTAAACAAAGACAGGAGGGTGCGGACAGATCGCTAACAGATAACAGGAATGCTTGGTACTGAAGTCTGTGGGAGGACTAAGAGGGAAGGAACGGAGGCAGGATCTGATTGGCTGCGAAAATAGAATCCCATTTTAGGCATTAGAAAGAACAAAAGAAATGATGCCTTAAAGATGCAGATGATGAAAAGGAAGAAAAATTCCCCAGTTAATAAGAAACAAAGAGCACAAACCAGTACTGTACACCCACGATCACAGCAACATTATTCACAACAGCCAAAAGGTGCAAGCCATCCAAAAGCTTATCCACAGATGAACAGAGAAAATGTGATCAGTCCTTACCATGGAAGAGTATGGGAAACATTCTGCCACATGCTGTAATGTGAATGAAAATTGAAGACTGTGAAATAAGTCAATGAAAAAAGGACAAATATTGTATGATTCCACTCATATGAAGTAAGAGTAGTTAAATTCATAGGGACAGAAAATAAAATGGTGGTTGCCAGGGGCTGGGGAAAGTAGAAAATAGGAGTTATTCTTTAATAAATGCCAAGTTTCAACTTTGCAAGATGAAAAACATTTTAGAGATGGAAGGTGGTGATGATGCCATAACAATATGAATGTACTTAATGACACTGAACTATGCACTTTAAAATGGTTAAAATATGAAAATTTATGCCATATGTGTTTTACCATGATTAAAAAATAAAATAAATAAATGTGAAGAAATTTTAAAAGAGAATATGAAGACAGAAAGCATTGAAGTATTGAAAGTAGGCAAAAAAGATTGAACACATGGATGATAGGAGTTTCTGAAGATGAAAACCCAAGCAAGAGAACAGAAGAAATACTAAAAACCTTAATTTAAAGAAAACACTCCTGAAGTTGAAAAATAATAATTTGCATTAATTTTAAAAGAGCACCACACACACACACGAGAACATCTGACCTAAAATGATCACAATCAAGACATATTCTAGTCAGAAAGTGAAAGTGAAAGTCGCTCAGTCATGTCCGACTCTTTGCGAGCCCATGGACTATACAATTCTGGAATTCTCCAGGCCACAATACTGGAGTGGGTGGCCTTTCCCTTCTCCAGGGGATCTTCCCAACCCAGAGATTGAACCCAGGTCTCTCGCATTGCAGGCTGAGCCACAAGGGAAGCCCAAGAATACTGGAGTGGGTGGGTAGCCTATCCCTTCTCCAGCAGATCTTCCTGACCCAGGAATTGAACCAGGGTCTCCTGCATTGGTGGCAGATTCTTCACCAACTGAGCTATCAGGGAAGCCCGCTATTCTAGTCTGACCTGGGATTTAAAAAATCCTTTTGGCATCTAGCAAGAAAAGTATGTGACTTTTAAGGGAAAGAAAATTAAATTGTTATTAGGCATTGAAAGCCATGCTTTATGTCAGGAGAAAATTGAGTAATATATTTAAGATACTCAAGAAACAGAGCACCAGGGATTTTATATGCAGCAAAATTGATTTTTTTTAAGTACAAAGGGTACAGACAGACTTATCAAAACATAAGAGCTCAAGAAATATTGTTCCCACAAGCCCCTTCTGAGTGATCTACCGTGGAATGAGTTTTAGAAAACCAAAAGTAACTAAGGAGCCAGTGACATAATGACTGCTAATGAGCATTAAACAATTAGCAACTGGGACAGAGAAAACCAAGACAATTGCGGACCCATAACAGGAGTGTACTATGAAATGGCTACACGTTGTAGCCATGTAGATACAGTACAGTTATTAAGATTGGGGGCAGGGGCATGTTCATACATTCATCAAAATTTAGAGAGCTGTGCACTTAAAACAAGTAACCTTTGCTATATGTAGGTTTTATCTCAATAAACTTGAAAAAAGGAAAGGGGTGAAAAGGCTATAGACCAAAATTTCTTAATATTTTCAACAATCATAATGAGGTGATAATGAGTAGTGTTATTCCAAGATTGTCATATATTTAAAATTGTATAAAATGGATGAGAAATTGTATTAAACAGATACATATGAGAAATTATGGCATATTCTAATTCTATCACCTCTGGTGCACTTGAAAGCCAGTATTCTTGAACTGGAAGAGGACATGTTGATGTAATGGGAAGAGTTTATATGAAAGAAGTCTTCACTTAAAACTGGAAATATTAATATGAATCCATGAGATTATATTAATTCTCTGAAGACTCCTAAAAACAACAGTCAACTCAGTAGCAATAAGCATCCTTAGTACCAGCACTATTTTATGTATTCAAATAGAAGATCAGTAAAGAAAACTAAGGTCATGGCATCTGGTCCCATCACTTCATGGCAAATAGATGGGGAAACAGTGGAAACAGTGTCAGACTTTATTTTGGGGGGCTCCAAAATCACTGCAGATGGTGACTGCAGCCATGAAATTAAAAGACACTCCTTGGAAGGAAAGTTATGACCAACCTAGATAGCATATTCAAAAGCAGAGACATTACTTTTCCAACAAAGGGCCATCTAGTTAAGGCTATGGTTTTTCCAGTGGTCATGTATGGATGTGAGAGTTGGACTGTGAAGAAAGCTGAGCGCCAAAGAACTGATGCTTTTGAACTGTGGTGTTGGAGAAGACTCTTGAGAGTCTCTTGGACTGCAAGGAGATCCAACCAGTCCATTCTGAAGGAGATCAGCCCTGGGATTTCTTTGGAAGTACTGATGCTAAAGCTGAAACTCCAATACTTTGGCCACCTCATGCGAAGAGTTGACTCATTGAAAAGACCCTGATGCTGGGAGGGATTGGGGGCAGGAGGAGAAGGGGATGACAGAGGATGAGATGGCTGGATGGCATCACCGATTCGATGGACATGAGTTTGAGTGAAATCTGGGTGTTGGTGATGGACAGGGAGGCCTGGCGTGCTGCAATTCATGGGGTTTCAGAGTCAGACACGACTGAGCGACTGAACTGAACAGAACTGAACTGAACCCATATGGAGCCATGGCCTCTAGATGCAAGCACTCCTAAGTCCTGCAACTTAGAGTCAACATATTCTGCAGCAAGGGAGTGATAACCTATCTAATATTCGTGCCTGGGAAATCCTATGTACAGAGGAGCCTGGTGGGCTATAGTCCATATGGTCTCAAAATGTTGGACGTGAATGGGTGACTAAGAACACATGCATACAACAGGGAAAACATGCAAACACGTCCACGCACATACAACTTGCCTTCCCTTCCTTATCTTAGGAAGTGGGACAGAGAGGAGTGATCATCATTGTGCAAAGTCCCACGTGATGCAGGAATATGATTCCTTAGATTGGGACTAGTTCTACTTAGGTAGCCTCTTGGTCTATCAGCACCAAAAATTAGAAATGTAGAGACCATCAGTGGGCACCCAAGAGCTGCCTTGTTCAGAGTACACAGCTGCTTACTGGCTGTAGCACTGGTGAAAACAGGATGCAGGCAGATGCCTCTATCCATACCATCTCATCAAAGGGAGAAGCATTCATAGATGCTTCAGCTCTCAGCACCAGTGAACACAGAATGCCAGAAATGCTAGATCAGAAGCCTTTCTAAGATTTTTTCATCTTGGATCTCCAGAACCACCTTTGCTATTTTTTTCTGAGTCAGTACCAGAAAGAGATCATTGGTCTTGCATCTCTCTATGCTTTTGATGACTTCGATTATCGGCTCCATTACTTTTCTCCTTCACTGAATCTTGCCCAGGTCCACTCCAGTCCTTTCCACTAAAGCTTCATAAGTAAAATAATCAAGGGCAAGTATTTGGGGAATGCTAGTATCTTTCCTCCCAGAAACCTCCTGGTTTCCATATGCAAAGCAGCCTTCTGTTTGCAAAGAAGAGTATATAGGTAGCCTCTCTAAGTCAAACCAAAGGCTTCATCATAATAGTTTTATCTGAGTCTGTTTGGAATGTATCTGCATATTGAAGAGAAATCATAAACGTCTGCTCTAAATTGACTTCCTATACCCACCAGAATGAGGAGCATCTAGCAGCTTCTTTTTTTTAATTAATTTATTTTAATTAGAGGCTAATTATTTTACAATATTGTAGTAGCTTTTGCCATACATTGACATGAATCAGCCACTGGTGTACGCGTGTTCCCCATCCTGAAACCCCCTCCCACCTCCCTGGCAGCTTCTTTAGGTAAAGAAGGAAAATAATCTGGTTTGGCTATCCCACTCCACAAGGACACAGCATAAACCTACAGCTGGAATCAGAAAGAAGCTTCTACTAATAAGGCTTATGGGTGAAAACTGAAAATAAGCATGCAAATGTCTTACTAGATATTGTAGGACATTCTTTCTTCCTATATCTCTTGGTTCTTCCTGCATACATCTTTTCTAAATCCCACTCCCCATAATCACCAGCAGCTGTGGGACCAGATATACACAACTTCAACTCTAAAGAAGAAAGGAGACTTTTCCTATCACCTTTCCATATAAAATTTTAGTTACATTTCTTATTGGTTCAACTAGGATCCAATCACTGTGACCAGGAGGAACGGAAATATTGACTGTCCAATCTTAGATCATCACATGTCCTCTAGGCAAGAAGCTATGCTTCCTTCTTCATTTTTCAAAATTTATTTCATTTATTCATTTACTTGCCCCAGGTCTTAGTTGTAGCATGAAAACTTCTAGTTGAGGCATGTGGGATCTCAAACCTGGACCCCATGCATTGGATATGCTTCCTTATTTAAATACTTGTAATATACAAATATAGAGGTGTAATGAGGAAGGGATACGCTCTCTAAAGACTGTGTTTAGGGAGAGTGTTTTTTCCCAAAAGAAGATCACTGGTTTTGAGCAGTCAAAAATTAACAGAAGTCCTCTAATACAATTCCAAGCCCAAGAGAAGCCAGGCTACCAGGAACCACTCTTTTCTATGTATCTTCATAAAATACACCACCAAGACTGGTTATAGTCTGTAAGAAGCAATTGTAGAACTGGTGCCTCAACCTGATCCTCTGGCTAGCCAATTTTGAAAGCATCCAGAGTTGAAAATATTACTATCTCTGGTTCTATATTCTCCATTGATTTTTTTCACAATCAATGATGGGAACAGGGTCAGTGCCTGGCAACCAGGAGGGCTTCAATTTGTCAAAGGATTTGTCACTTTAGACAGCTGCTGCTTCTGCTGATTTGGAATTTGCAATAGATGATGACAGAACAATGAACAATGGCTTTGCTGTTGTCATCCTTCACTACTGCCCTTTGAGCAGCACTCAAAAATGAAAAAAAAAAAAAAAAAAAGAGTCCAAGTTCTCCTGCCTGGTTGTTCCTGATCCTGAAGTAGCATAGAGCCTAGAACCTACGTTTTATAGTAGTTGCTTCCTTAGTGGAAGAATGAATGTGTTTCAACACTTGTGCAGTGTGAAATTACTGGACCAGGAGGAAGGAGATTGGACTTGGCCACTCAGCCTACATTCATCCTTTTTCTATTTAGAGTAACCAACTTTTCCTCCAGGGAACACTCCCCTCTGATCTTTAGCCCATGTGCTTCAAGTTGAGTTGAATCTACTTTCTGTTCTAGAGATGGGCCTGTGGCTCAGACCCGACCCGATCAATTTTCAAAATGATTTAGTAGCTAACCTAAGGTTGACATATCATAATCAGAGCACACATTACGGTGGTTATACTGGTTCAGGGACAGTCACATCATTCAAGTTGAGCCAATGAGATGTAAAGATACAGTTGAAGGTAAAGATTAGAGGCCCTGGCTCTTTATAGCTAGACTTGAATTTGGAGTTAAGCTTGGGAATGCTGGAAGCCTTTTTGCCACCCCATGGAGCCAGACTATGAGGCCAAAATGGAAGGAAGCATTCTGATGGAGGGAGACTTCTTTATGATGACATGATTTGAACACTTGAGTTGGGTCCCACCTGAACCTAATTCTGATCCTCAACTCGTCATTTATAGGAACCAAAGACAGTTTGGATTGGGTTTCCCACCACCTTAAACAAACAAAAAGAGTTCTATAGTTAGGGTCTAGTCCCAACTCTGCCACAAAGTAGTAGTGTGACCTTGGGGAAGCTTCTTTATCCTTCTGAGTCTAGATTTTTCTAAGCTATGAAATGAGGTCATTGTTTGCAACAGATATTTTTGCTTGGTCATTCTAGGGCATTTGACTGAATTATTGTGTTAAACTTGGATTTTCATAGAAGACTAGGCAGAACCTTCTGCATTCAGACACTGAGGACAAGTAGATGGATTAGCACAGATGCCCTGGGAACGTTCTCTAGAAAGGGAGTAAAGTATCTGAAGTGTTCAAGAGGAACAGGTTCTCCACACCTGTTTCAGTAATTAAAGAGCTAGTGTAGGGGTGTGTGTGTGTATGTGTGTGTGTGTGTGTGTGTGTGTGTGTGTACCTGTGTTAGGAGTTCATATGTTTGGAAAATCTCATGGGAAGAGAGGCCTGTCAGGCTACAGTTCATGGGCTTGCAGGCTCCGACACAATTTAGCAACCAAACAACAAACAAAGCAGCAAGTAACGTATAGTTAGATGTCCCTTGCTGCTGCTGCTGCTGCTAAGTCGCTTCAGCCGTGTCCGGCTCTGTGCGACCCCATGGATGGCAGCCCACCAGGCTCCCCCGTCCCTGGGATTCTCCAGGCAAGAACACAATCCTAATAGTGTTAACACATACCTTTCAATGATTTGAGTTTCTTTCAACTACCAAGTTTGACTTTTTAATCCAAAATTGATACTAATAATATAAGAAGTGTTTAAAGTAACTGTGGTCCTGGCCTGGGACATAACCTGAAACTAATAGGTTTTATTAGTTTTTAAATGCCTGACATGATCTTGATTTCTTATCATTTTAGCTGAGATAACACTAGAATCTGAGATTTTTTTTTCTATGAGTGAAATTTTCAAAATGATTTAGTAGCTAACCTAAGGTTGACATATCATAAAGCAAGAGTATTTGAATATAACAAGAATGAAAAATAGTGGGACATAATTTTTAAACAAAGAAAACCTTCTCTTAGAACAGATAGTTGAAGCTAATTCAATATTTATAGCTTTCTCCAGCACTTTAGGAGAAGGCAATGGCACCCCACTCCAGTACTCTTGCCTGGAAAATCCCATGGACAGAGGAGCCTGGTGGGCTGCAGTCCATGGGGTCGCAGAGAGTCAGACACGACTGAACAACTTCACTTTCGCTTTTCACTTTCATGCATTGGAGAAGGAAATCCACTCCAGTGTTCTTGCCTGGAGAATCCCAGGGACGGGGGAGGCTGGTGGGCTGCCGTCTATGGGGTCACACTGAGTCAGACATGACTGAAGCAACTTAGCAGCAGCACTTTATTGCTATTTTTACGGTTTATTTAAGTTTTCCTTGCCTGTAATGAAGGAGATGCCGGTTTGATCCCTGGGTCAGGAAGATGCCCTGGAGAAGAAATGGCAACCCACTCCAGTATTCATGTCTGGAAAATCCCATGGATGGAGGAACCTGGTGGGTTATAGTCCGTGGGGTTGCTAAAGAGTCAGACACAACTTAGCAACTAAACAACACAAAACAGCAAGTAAAATGTAGTTAGATTTCTCTTTGAAAAATCCGAATAATGTTTGTCTTTTAATAGGAGGAATTGTTATTTATATTTACTGCAATCACTGTATGTTTGATTTTATTTCTGTCATCTTAATTCATATCATCTATTTTTCCTCTTTTCTTGAGTTTTTCTTAACTGAAAAATGGTATTGCTTTTATTTGTCCAGTGAAATAAAGGCCCACCTTCCTTTTTAAAATACTGCATTTTAATGTGGAGAAGGCAATGGCACCCCACTCCAGTACTCTTGCCTGGAAAATCCCATGGATGGAGGAGCCTGGTGGGCTGCAGTCCATGGGGTCGCTAAGAGTCGGACACGACTGAGCGACTTCACTTTCACTTCTCACTTTCATGCACTGGAGAAGGAAATGGCAACCCACTCCAGTGTTCTTGCCTGGAGAATCCCAGGGACGGGGGAGCCTGGTGGGCTGCCATCTATGGGGTCGCACAGAGTCGGACACGACTGAAGCGACTTAGCAGCAGCAGCAGCAGCAGCATTTTAATTTATATCTATTTTTTACAAAAATAAATATCTTTCAAATCCTGTTTCCTTCAGTTCAGTTCAGTTCAGTCCCTCAGTCATGTCCGAATCTTTGTGACCCCAGGGACTGCAGCACACCAGGCTTCCCTGTTCACCACCAACTCCCAGAGCTTACTCAAGCTCATGTCCATTGAGTTGGTGATGTCATCCAACCATTTCATCCTCAGTCATCCCCTTCTCCTCCCGCCTTCAATCTTTCCCAGCATCAGGGTCTTTTCTAATGAGTCAGTTCTTTGCATCAGGTGGCCAAATTATTGGAGTTTCAGCTTCAGCATCAGTCCCTTCAATGAATATTCAGGACTGCTTTCCTTTAAGATGGACTGGTTGGATCTCCTTACAGTCCAAGGGACTCTCAAGAGTCTTCTCCAACATCACAGTTCAAAAGCATGAATTCTTTGGCACTCAGCTTACTTAATAGCACAACGCTCACGTCCATACATGATTACTGGAAAAAACATAGCTTTGACTAGATGAACCTTTACAGGCAAAGTAATGTATGCTGTCTATGTTGGTCATATTTTTTCTTCCAAGGAGCAAGCGTCTTTTAATTTCATGGCTGTAGTCACTATCTCCAGTGATTTTGGAGCCCCCCAAAATAGTCTCTCACTGTTTCCATTGTTTCTCCATCTATTTGCCTTGGAATGATGGAACCAGATGCCATGATCTTAGTTTTCTGAATGTTTGGTTTTAAGCTACTTTTTTTCACTCTCTTCATTTACTTTCATCAAGAGGATCTTTAGTTCTTCGCTTTCTACCATAAGGGTGGTATCATCTGCATATCTGAGGTTATTGACATTTCTCCCAGCAATCTTGATTCCAGCTTGTGCTTCATTCAGTCCAGCATTTCTCGTGATGTACTCTGCATATAAGTTAAAGAAGCAGGGTGACAGTATCAGCCTTGATGTGCTCCTTTCCCGATTTGGAACCAGTCTGTTGTTCCATGTCCTGTTCTAACTGTTGCTTCTTGACCTGCAAACAGATTTCTCAAGAGGCAGGTATGGTGGTCTGGTATTCCCATCTCTTTCAGAATTTTCCACAGTTTGTTGTGATCCACACAGTCAAAGGCTTTGGCTTAGTCAATAAAGCAGAAGTAGATGTTTTTCTGGAACTCTCTTGCTTTTCTTAGCAATGTCAAAAGTAATCAGTGGTCTCAAACCTCCTCTCTGAAAAGACAGTCCTTGCAGTCTTCCTTCATTCCTTCCACACTCCTACCTGCCACATCCCAAGTCTCATGACAGAGTATTTCAGTCTAGGTATAATATTTTGATGAAGATATGCATGGATTTTATCTATTTACCTTTGTTTCATGTCACTTTTATTTTACTACTCCTATTTTAAAGTTGCTCTGAAATTTTACACCTGTATTTTCAGCAATTATTTACACTTTGTCCTCAGTATTTCTTCAGCTCCTTCATTAGCTCCATTATACCTTTACTCTCTTTCTAGAATCATCCCTTGAACAGTATCAGCACTGTCGGATCTACCCTTTATATGCCGACTTTTCTGCTGTCCTTTTGCTATTACTCTGTGGGTTGGTGTAATATCCCAAATCCCTAAGTCAATCCTTTTATTTAATTTTTAATTCTGCCATTCAGCCCTTCTATTTAGCTTTGACTATTTAGCCCTTCTATTTATCTTTTAATCATATTTTATTTTCTGAAGTTTAGTTTGTATTATTAAAGTATTTTTATGACCAGCCTCAAAAGGGTTGTATGGTACCTCTCAGATCTGAGGGTACTAGTCAACATTCTTTAAGTCATCTTCTCTTTCCTATATTAACTTTGGTCAAGATTTAGAAACCTCATATGCTCAGTTTTATGTCTCTCTTTGATATCATTTAGTTCCCTCAAATGTTGGATGATGCAACTCTCTGCAGCTATAAGAGGAGAACGTCAGAGAACATGCCATCCAATATGGCAACAACTTCAACAGCCATATGGGGTAGCCACTAATGACATGTGGTTATTTCAACTTCAATCTAAATGAGTTAAAATGAAATTAAAATGCATTTCTTTGGTTGTACAA
This sequence comes from Cephalophus harveyi, assembly GCA_006410635.1. Taxonomy (NCBI): domain Eukaryota; kingdom Metazoa; phylum Chordata; class Mammalia; order Artiodactyla; family Bovidae; genus Cephalophus; species Cephalophus harveyi. The sequence goes on from SJYT01035616.1 coordinate 938,528, forward strand.
ACCACAGTTCAGGTGCTCAGTAGCCTCATGTGGCTAGCAGCTGTGCAAGTGGGCAGCACAGGTTCATAAAGTAATTTATTATTATTTTTTAGTTATTTTAGTTTTTACTTTTAATTCAGTAAAAAAAAAATGTAACAGAAAATATACCACCTTAGCCACTTTTAAGTGTGCAGTTCAGTCGTGTAATGCTGTTGTACAATGAGTCACCAGTTTTCATCTTGCCAAACAGAAACTCTACACCCATTAGACAACTCCCCAGCCCACCCCACCCCCCACCATATCCTGGAAACCACCATTCTTCTTTCTGAAATTCATAAAGTATTTCTCATTTTTTTAGAATACTAAGAAACTTTTCGGAGAAGGCAATGGCACCCCACTCCAGTACTCTTGCCTGGAAAATCCCATGGACGGAGTAGCCTGGTAGGCTGCAGTCCATGGGGTTGCTGAGGGTTGGACACGACTGAGCGACTTCCCTTTCACTTTTCACTTTCCTGCATTGGAGAAGGAAATGGCAACCCACTCCAGTGTTCTTGCCTGGAGAATCCCAGGGACGGGGGAGCCTGGTGGGCTGCCATCCATGGGGTCGCACAGAGTCGGACACGACTGAAGTGACTTAGCAGCAGTAGCAGTAGCAGCAGTAAGAAACTTTTACTGACGTATAGTTGCTCTACAGTGTTGCATGTTATGCTTCTCTGGTGGCTCAGTCCGTAAAGCCTCTGCCAGGAATGCAGGAGACCTGGGTTTGATCCCGGGGTTGGGAAGATCCCCAGGAGAAGGAAATAGCAAACTACTCCATTATTTTTGCCTGGAGAATTCCATGGACAGAGGATGGTGGGCTACAGAATTCCCTGGACAGCCTGATGGGCTACAGTCCACGGGGTCACAAAGAGTTGGACACAACTGTTCCATGTTATAGGCGTATGATATAGTGATTCATAATTTGTAAAGGCTATACTCCCCTTACAGTTAATATAAAATACTCGCTATAGTTCCCATGTGTACAATATATTCTTATAGCTTATTTAATTTATTTATATAATTTTTACTTATTTTTTAAAATTTTATTGGAGTGTAGTTGATTTATTGTATAATGCTGTGTTAGGTTCTCTAGTTTCACTCCAGTATTCATGCCTGAAGAATCCCCATGGACAGAGGAGCCTGGTGGGCTACAGTCCATGGGGTCACAAAAGTCGAACAGGACAGCAACTGAGCACAGTGTTAGTTTCAGGTGTACAACAAAGTGAATCAGTTACACATATACATATACCCAGCCTTTTTTAGACTCTTTTCCCATATAGGTCACTGCAGAGTATTGAGTATATTCCCTGCCTATTAGAGTAGGTCCTTATTAGTTATCTATTCTATTTTTATTTATTTATTTTTTAGGTTATCTATTTTATGCATAGCAGTGTGTACATGGGGCTTCCCAGGTGGCACTAGTGGTAAAGAACCAACCTGCCAATGCAGGAGACGTGACAGACTTCAGCTTGAACTGGGATGGAAAGATCCCCTGGAGGAGACATGGCAACCCACTCCAGTATTCTTGCCTGGAGAATCCCATGGACAGAGGAGCCTGGCAGGCTACAGTCCATAGCATTGCAAAGAGTCAGATATGACTGCAGCAACTTAGGATCATGCGGTGTGGATGCGTCCATCTTAATCTCCCAGTTCATGCCTCCCTCATAAAGCATTTCTATCCCCCACACTGTTCCACTGTACAGTGCTGGTCTAGCCTGATCAGCGTCAGCGGCTAAGATGGCTTTCCTCTGAGCAAGTGACAGGCACTGTCCCCTGCTGGAGTGGAGAAGAGGCATATCCAGAGGGCTTCCCTGCATGGCGTGAAGGAGAGAAGCATGGCTTCCAGTTGTGGGTGCTCCGTCTTGCTTTGCTCAGCAAAGGTTACCCATGCCTCTCTCTAGCCACATAAGCTCCAGTCACAACTTTATACCAAAAACTGACTCCACAGTCAACCTGGGAGGAAGCGTAGCAGCCAGTCTCTTTTGAATGAAGAATTCGTGGAACTGTTCTGTTGTTCTCCGACTTATCACTCACAGACCATTGTTTCTCCCACACTGCTCTCTCTCCCTGATTTAGATTTTTTTCCTCCAGAGTTCTTGGAAGAATTCAGTTTTACAATTGTCTCCTCTTTTATCTACTTTGGGGTTATAGTTTCCTAAAGGCTGTTAAGGAATGGCCATTAATCTGATGCCATATATTTTATCTCTTCCACACATTTCTCAACATTTTGGGCCTGCTGATGGCACCATTCCCCATTGTCCAGCACGACCATTGATTTCTTCTTGCTCTTATATTTCTTCTGTCAAGATGTCAGCCATCTTGAACTGAAAGTCATAGCCTGATTTCCTATGCCTTTTGTGTCTACAGAATAAGTGTTGTAAGTAATCATAAGGTGTCAGGGATAGAGAGGAAATCTGAGATCCAGTCCAGGCCATCATTTCATGGATGGACAGGGTGAGAGTTACATAAAGGAACTTGCTTGCCCAAGCCTCTACAGCATGGTGGTAGCAAGCTGGGACAAAGAAGGATCTCACTCAACCTTCTACACTGGCCACTGGCCATTCATTGTCTTCTGCTCCAAGAACCCTGAGAAATTATAAGAGAAAATCCATGTCTCCACCCACCTGTACCTTAGACTTAGCCTGGTATTTGCCTTGCTGATCACCTTTTAATACAAAATAATTGTATTATTTAGGCTCCTCTTAATACAAAATAATGGAGGAGTTTCTAGAAGAAACTTTTGACAGAACTGAATGAATTTAAGAGGATCTTCCTCTTAATCTATAAATTCATTTTCTCAGAACTGTCCTTTCCCCAAGCACAGTGAAAAATCAAGGTTATACTTGAACTTGTAAGAAGAAAGGAGCTTAGAAAATGCAAACAGATCTTGCTTAGAAATGAGCATGACATTGCCAGGGATGGAGAGGGGGCATATGTGAGAAATAAGCTTCTCCCTCCCCCCGAGAAAGTTCTGGAGTGGGAGCTTATTGTCCATCTCAGTGAAATGTTTCACCTCAAGCATCTGCCTAATTGTACTGATCTACAATCTGCTTCCAGTGAAGCAAAGTAATTAATTGTTTTAAAATGCTTTTCGAGACTTTGGAAAACTGACCTAAGGTTAATGGTTCATAAACCTCATTTGTGCTTCTAATAGAGAATTTAAAATGTGAGCTGATCTGCTTCTGAACTAGAGAGGAGGAGAGGGCCTCAGAGACCTGTGTGAGACTTGTAGCAATGGAAGCAGCTGTGGAGTTATTCCTCTTCTGACATATTTAAGGGAGAGAGAGAGAGCAATGCAGATGCCAAGACATTGTCCTTTAGAGGGTGTGATTTACTGATGATGCTGTGTCAAACTTGGAGAGAGACAGTACCCTTTTTCTGTCCCAGAAGCTTCATTTCCTACCCTTGTACACATCATAATGGGGTTCTGAGCCAGAGTTTCCAGTCCTAGCTGGGATCCTGCTCCTGTGCATTTCCAGACAAAATACCTTAATCCCTGTACTTGGCTTCACAGACTGTGATTTTTCTAGGGACACCAAGAAAGCCTATCAATATCTCTTCTGCTATGAGCAATTCATTCCTGTGGCTCACAGAGGCTTAGTGTGGGGATCATAAACTCGAGTGCATCCAGACACCAGACAGGTAACATAAATAAGTCAGGAAGGAGGGCAGAGGCTAGGGGAACAGGAAGAAGCACATTCCTTCTAAAGGAGGGTGAGGTGGGCAGCTACTTTTCAGTTCCAGGTGGGAGTTGCCATGCAGAAATGTGCGCACAGGAGTTTCTGCCGGGAAATCAAAAATCCACAGAATAAATGAAGTCTGAGTTTTACTTGGTGCTGATAACTAATCAAAAAGCAGGGCCACTTCTGGGTACAAATCACACACACACACACCTGTGGACAATCTGCCTTATGGACCCCTGGTTTGACTCTCTGGTTTGGTACTCTCAGAAATCACTCGCAAAATGTAAAGATGAAAGGATTAAAGGAACGACCACCTCTGGCTACCAGACAGTCTGCGGTTCTGCAAAATCTAAACACATGAACACATGCAGCTAGTCTGAAGATCCCCCAATCCATCCAGCCCATTGTGGCTACCAGGGTTTCCTTTGTGACATGCAGACTCACTCCTGCTTCTGATTCTGTGTCAGGCTAGGATGGTAGCCATTTCAAGAAAGGGAGAGTCTACAAGAATGTGGGTGTTTCTGGGGTATTCCCTAGGATACAGGTCCTAAGAGAGACAAAACAATTGAACTTCAGAAGTATACACACTCCAATCAGTTGTAATGTAAATATAGCGATTATAATAAATAGCTCTGATCCACAGAGTGCATGTCAAGATAAGTGATTTACAGACACCATCTTATTTCATTTACACAGAAAACCCGACAAGTACTGCGATGATCTCCTTTCAATAGAGAAACAGTCAATAATCTGAGAAAGCAGACTCAGAGAGGTTAAGTAATTTTCCCTGGATCTCACAGTGGTAAGTTCCAAATTCTGTCAGAAAATGAGCTCCCAAGTTCTATGTCTTCTGCCTCCCTTGAGGATACCAAGTAGAAATCCAACATAATGTTGAAGAGATTTCCCCTCTCAACTTGCAGTGATTCCAAGAGTAGGCTTAAAAGTATGAGAACAGATGGTTGTTGGGTGGTGCTATGTCAATTTCCTTAAAGCCTTCAAAGGTACATCTGAAATACACAAAAGCAAATTTGGATAATCAGAAAAATGAGCATGCTCTAAGAAAGGAAAGAGATGGTTCTCTAGCTTTCAAGATTCATATTGTTATGGGAACTCCATGGGGTTGCAAAGAGTCAGACGCGACTGAGCGACTGAACTGAACTGAACTGAGACCATACAAATAACGTCAATTTGTTAAGCCTGGTAGGATAAGGAAGGCAGGACCACAAATGCTTTGAGAAAGCGATTGGTGGGCATTGAGGGCAAGGGCATGGCCAGAGGCAATAGACTGACTGCCTGTGTTGGTTGCTGAGATTTTAAAGAACAGCTTTATTGAGATATAATTCACATACCATACAATTTACACATTTTAAGTGTATAATTCAGTAGTGAAAGGGAAAGTGTTAGTTGCTAAGTCGTGTCCGACTCTTTTGCAACACCATGGACTATAGTCCACCAGGCTCCTCTATCCACGGAATTCTCCAGACAAGAATACTGGAGTGGGTTGCCATTTCCTTCTCTGGTTTTTAGTATTTTCACAGGTATGTGCAACCATCAGCACAATCAATTTTAGAACATTTTCATCATCTCTGAAAGCAGCTGCTGCTGCTGCTGCTAAGTCGCTTCAGTCGTGTCCGAATCTGTGCGACCTCATAGACGGCAGCCCACCAGGCTCCCCCGTCCCTGAGATTCTCCAGGCAAGAACACTGGAGTGGGTTGCCATTTCCTTCTCCAGTGCAGGAAAGTGAAAAGTGAAAGTGAACTCACTTAGTCGTGTCCGACTCTTGGCGATCCCATGGACTGCAGCCCACCAGGCTCCTCCGTCCATGGGATTCTCCAGGCAAGAGTCTCTTCAGCCCCAGAGCAGACACTAATCCACTATCTTTCTACATAAATTTCCCTGTTCTGAACTTTCATGTAAATGGAATCCTATAATATGTGGTCTCTTGTGAGTGGCTTCTTTCATTTAACATAATGAGGTTGAGATTTGAATGGCTTTGAAAACTGTCGTCACTCCCTCAGTGGGTTAGTTTGGTGGATTCCTTCTTCCAAACAAGTCTTTGAGCCTACTGGCACTGTGAACCACACCAGCAGTGTTCCTGTCTGGAAACCTTACCAGAAATAGTTGAATATTACATGCTTTTCCTTCCTTGAGATCTCCAGGGAGACTCTGGACTGAGTTTCCAGCTTGTTGTTCAGTCGCTAAGTTATGTCTGACTCTTTGTGACCCCACTGACTGCAGCACACCAGGGTCCCCTGTCCTTTACTATGTCCCAGAGTTTGCTCAAAGTCATGTCCATTGAGTCAGTGATGCTATCTAACTATCTCGTCCTCTGTTGTCCCCTCCTTCTTTTGCCTTCCATCTTTTCCGGCATCAGGGTCTTTTCCAATGAGTCATCTCTTCGCATCGGGTGGCCAATGTACTGGAGCTTCAGCATCAGTCCTTCCAATGAATATTTAGACTTGATTTCCTTTAGGATGGACTCATTTGATCTTCTTGCTGTCCCTGCTATCTCAATAGTCTTCTCCAGCAGCACAACTCGAAAGCATCAATTCTTTGGCATTCAGCCTTCTTGGTGGTCCAACTCTCACATCCATACATGACTACTGGAAAAACCATAGCTTTGACTGGATGGCCTTTGTCAGAAAAGTGATGTCTCTGCTTTTTAATATGCTGTCTAGGTTTATCATAGCTTTCCTTTCAAGGAGCAAGTGTCTTTTAATTTCATGGCTGCAGTCACCATCCACAGTGATTTTGGAGCCCAAGAAAATAAAATCTGTCACTGATTCCACTTTTCCCCTTCTATTTGCCATGAAGTGACAGGACTCCAAAAGTCCTCTGCTGACTCATTGCATAGAATCAATAGCAAGAGTCAAATACTCAAGTCTCTGCCCCTTTCTCTCACTCTTAACATTTGCAAGAACTTAGCATGTCCAGTGCCTGGCTAGATTTTGGGAAAGAGTTAGATTTATAAACAGTTTCCTCAGACATTACCCAAGAGGTCTCAATGGTTAAAGCAAAGTCTACATGTAGAAACTAATGCCCTGGATCTTTCTCCAAACAGCATCAAATCACTACTGCTTTACTTCACAGCTTTTTGTCCTATTTTCTGCATTATCTTGAAGAGATAAAAATACAGGAAATGAGTGACTGTTGTTCAAAACAATGGTGAGACTGGTTATTGTTATTCTCAAATGATGTCTCTTAAGGTTGTTGTTGTTTTAGTCATTAAGTCGTGTCTGACTCTCATAGGCTATAGCCCCACTAGGCTCCTCTGTGCATGGGATTGCCCAGGCACGAATACTGGAGTGGGTTGCTTCTCCTTCTCCAGGGGATCTTCCTGACCCAAGTATCAAACCTGTGTCTCCTGCATTGGCAGGTAGATTCTTTATCACTGAGCCACCAGGGAAAACCTATCAGCAAATTGGAAGCACTAGGCTTTGTAAAGTATGCAGAAATTTCAGTCTAGTAGAGATGGAATATGTGTTGTAAGTGGAAGGAAAATTATGTGAACAGAACATGTTCTTTAAAATCAAACCAATCTGGTTCAAATCTTAGTATTACTACTTACCAATTGGTGACATTGAACAATAAAGTAAAATTCTCTAAGCCTCAGTCTCCTTTTCAATAAAATAGAAATAATGTTATCTATTCCATAGGATGTTTTGAGATTAAACAATAAATGCAAAAAATACTGCTAGTACCATGACCACCATCACCATCATTTATTGAGTATTGATGCTTTCAAACTGTGATGCTGGAGAAGACTTGTAAGAGTCTCTTGGACAGCAAAGAGATCAAACCAGTCAATCCTAAAGGAAATCAAGCCTGGATATTCATTGGAAGGACTGATGCAGAAGCTAAAGTGCCAATCCTTTGGCCACCTGATGTGAAGAGTTGACTCATTGGAAAAGACCCTGATGCTGGGAAAGATTGAGGGCAGGAAGAGAAAGGGGTGACAGAGGATGAGATGGACATGAGTCTGAGCAAACTCCAGGAGATAGTGAAGGACAGGGAAGCCTGACATGTTGCAGTCCATGGGATTACAAAGAGTCTGACATGACTTAGCAACTGAAAAGCAACATGTCAAAACAAAATATAGCAAAATATGTCAAGACAGTGTTAGGCACTTAAGCTTTGGGACACTTTCCTTAAGGTGTTATTTTTCTAACCCTTTCAACAACCTGGCTAGGTATATAATATATTATAATCTTTGCTTCACAGATGTAAAAAAAAAAAAAAAAAAAAAACTGGTTCAGACATGTTTATTGATTTCCCCCAAATCATGCAGCTAATGTGTGGTAGAGTTGTCAAAACCAGATTTGTTGGTCACAGAGACAACATTGTACCCATCATTGTGGCTGTTGTGGCTAACAGAACAGTGAAAGTAAGAATCAAGGATATGAAAAGAGACATTTTTCATCCAGAAGCTAGAAACCTATCCTAAAAGTCACGCAAACACTGTAAAATTTAAAACAGGCAATTTCACATTTTCATGACTGTGTTTAAAACTAGGCAATTTCAAGTACATGGCTTAAATGCCAGTGTAAGGATGAGAGACTATGTCTAGACATCTGGTATACCAGCTCCAGTACATCTGCCTGTGGTTCACCCCTCCACCCCACAGGACAAGTTGAATTTTTAGGAAGAGACACTGTTCAGTTCTATTTGAAAGGGGCTCCCAGAGCATAACCTCCCATTCCTGGAACAATCTTGTGACATCTCAAGTAGAGAAACTTTGTTTTCTCCTCAGCATCAAATACTGGAATTTTCCCAGTTTCTTGTCTTTGAGTTCTTGCAAAGTCACTATAATCTGAATTTTTATAAATCAAATCCCATTTAACATGCAATTGAGGAACTTGCCCTTTAAAAGAATTCTGTCTTGAATCCTCAAGAACATGGAAGGCTGCCTTTAGAAATGAATAGCTAATTCTGAAATTATCCATTTTGTAAATTCAGAAATTGGTTCACAGCTTTCTGAAAACAACCTTTAAACTTTGAAACCAATTTGAAATTCAAGTTTGTGACTGGGTCTTGTGGGCACTCCTTATTACCTTTGCTGATAAGCATTTAAATATATTCATTAACAAAAATAATTGTTGTCACAGTTAACTACATTAGCACCATTTAATTGAATTAGAAATTAGATGGGGGTCATGAATATTTCACTAGGGCTCACTGCTAGCCATTCCAATTTCCATCTTTCAAAAAAGAACCCTCACATAACTATAAACAGGTGGATGTGCAACGTTTGTATTCCTGGCCCTTCTCATACTTTTGCCATTAAAGTCAGCCTATTGTCAAAAATAAATCAAAAAAGAATTTGTAGCTTTTTTGCTGCTCTTCTGTGCTTCCAGACATGATGCAAGGAGTCTTGTGTCCTCAGGAAACTTTAAATGAACATTTACTCAACACAAACCAGAAGCCATCAATCCATACACAGAGCACAGTAGGAACTTTGGAGATAGAGTCCGAAGTTCACAACCGTGGCACAGCTGACATTTAGAGCCAGAAAATGCTGTGTTGTGGACAGTTGTCCTGTCGTGGTAGGACGTTTAGTGGGAGACCCACAGAATGCAAGTTAATATCACTACCTCACCCCACCACACACACACCAGTTGTAATCATCAAAAATGTCTCCAGGTAATATTTCCCCCCAAGGGGGGAATCTTCTCCCAGTTGGGAACCACTGATGGAACAATATAGTTTCAATTGCCAGCCATCCCTCTTATGTTTGACCTTTCTCTGGCCCTTAGTTTTGTATACGTGAAATAGAAGCAATCATACTTATTTCATTGGGTTGCTGGGAGACTACACAGTATCAAGTGAATAGAAGGCATAGCTGGATGAGTGTTCATTATTAGCTGAAGTAGCAGCGGTAATCCCCACTCCAGCACTCTTGCCTGGAAACTCCCATGAACGGAGGAGCCTGGTGGGCTGCAGTCCATGGGGTCGCTGAGTCAGACACGACTGAGCGACTTCACTTTGACTTTTCACTTTCATGCATTGGAGAAGGAAATGGCAACCCACTCCAGTGTTCTTGCCTGGAGAATCCCAGGGATGGCGGAGCCCAATGGGCTGCCGTCTGTGGGGTCGCACAGAGTCGGACACGACTGAAGCGACTTAGCAGCAGCAGCAGCAGCAGCAGCGGTAATCATAGTAGGAACATCAGCAACAGTAGCAGAACCATCAAGATCTGAGGGATGGTTTTCTACTTACTTTCCACCCATGGAAACACTGTGTTATTGGTCTGGGCCAGAGTTACCCTCCTTGCCTGAAGGAAGACCCCAGGTGGTACCACTGAAGTCAGCAGTGGTCCCTCTTTTTTGAATCCCTAAGCTAGTCAGACTTTTTTTTATTTATTTATTTTATTTTTACTTTATTTTACTTTACAATACCATATTGGTTTTGCCATACATTGACATGAATCCACCACGGGTGTATACGAGCTCCCAATCCTGACTAACTCTACATACCACTTGTCCAAAGGGTGGTCAAAGAAAGCCCCAGATCTTTTCACAGTAGGCATGGTAAGATTTGAAAAAAAAAGTAGGATCTGGAGTTAGGCAGACCTGAATTCCAAACTTGACTTTTGATTCAAGATCTCAGGCAAGTTTCTTAATCTCTGTGAGGCTCAGATTCCTTGGCTTTAAAAGAGAATCATGAGAACTATCCTACAAGCTGGTTTTGAGAATTAAATGCCATAATGCATGGAGACAGCCCCTTGTGCCACGTTTGGCACACAGTGGGTACTCAACAGTCATCAGTGATTAGAACTTTTGTGATGAAGAATATCCAGAGCAGGGTTTCTTAACCTTGGAGCTACTGACACTTGGGGGTGGATAACGCTGTGTTGCGGAGGCCTTCCCGGTGCTTTGTAAAATGTTAGCAGCATTTCTGGCTGTTAGATGCTAGTAGGACTGGTCACCAGTTTTAACAGACAAAATTGTCTCCAGGCATTGCCAAGTGTCCCCTGGGGGGTTGAGAGCTACTGTCCTACAGGAAATGGATCCCTATCTAGTCTACTTGGCCACTCTGTCTTGAGTTAATATCGCCTCTTCTGGGAAGATACCCAGTCTCCCTTCTGTCAAATGAGCCACTGCCTTCATTGTCTCACAACTCTTTGCTCATCTGTCTGGTCTGCTAGGCTGGGAACCCCTTAAGGGCTGACTTCATTTGTAACTGTATCTATAGTTGGCACAGAGTGGAGGCCAGCAGATAGAGCAGGGTCGGGAAGAAAGCAAACTACTATTTATTGAGCACTTACTATCTATCAGATGGCGCTAGTGGTCAAGATCCTACCTGCCAATGCAGGAGATGTAAGAGATACTGGTTCAGTCCCTGGGTTGGGAAGATCCCCTGGAGGAAGACATGGCAACCCACTCCAGTATTCTTACCTGGAGAATCCCATGGACAGAGGAACCTGGAGGGCTGTAGTCCATAGGGTCACAAAGAATTGGACACGACTGAAGTGACTTAGCATGCATGCATATACCAAGCACAAATCTAAACTGCTTGCATATATAATTTCCTTCCATCTTCTCAATAGATTTGTAAAGTATGTATCACTGTGTCTATTTTGCCAGTGAAGAGACTGAGCCTTAGAAAGAAGGAACTCATTTAAAGATACACAGCAAATGTGTAAATAGACTTGGGGGTTTGAATCCAGTCTGAACGTCCCCTAAACTTTTCCTCTTCTTCACCAAACAGAAAATGAGGTACCTTCGTCCCAAGCTGTGCTGCACCCTAGCACCCCCACCACCCTGGACAGAAAGGCATTCTTTCTACTCTCCAATGAATCCCTTGCCTACAGATGAGATCAGAAAATTGGGGTGGTGTGCCAAAGGTCATGAAATGAGTAGAAATGGCTGACCTGCTTGAAGAAACAATCCATTCTGGACCCAAAGATGAGGCGCTGAACATTTTTCACTCTTACTGAAAAGGTCAGACTGGAGGCAGCAGGACCCAGAGAGAGACCTTTTGGCAATTTCAGAAAGTTCAGCCTGCAGCTTGGGGGCAGAGCCGAGGCTAATGCCCACGTGGCCTTAGCCTCTCGCTCCACCGCCAGCTCGAGACAGCAGCTGGCACCAGACTTACCTCACCAACACCAGCTTGCATGGGCCACAGGTCCTGGGCTCAGGAAGGGGGCACCTCCTCGCCCCAGACTTCACCACTCCTGGTGCACTGGCATCTCTGGGTCAGAGAGCCTCATTATTTTAGAGATTCTAAGAAACACTGAAAATATGCTAAGGAGGTCGTACAAAGTGGGCGGCAGGCTCCAAAAGGTTAACATCTTCCTTTCAGATGATTCCCACAGTTGCTATGGTATCTCCTACAGGAGGCTTTCTTAATTCCATATGAAGGGCCTGAAATTAATAAGCTCCTTTGAACTCAGAGGAAACAAACCAGGTTGGGCTGAAAATACTGCAGCCTGTTTGTTCCTTACTTGGACAAGAGGCCCAGCTGTGCAAGTGTATGTGTGCAGGGTGTTTGGAACAGCAGTCACACACATGCCGTTGGGTGTGTGCTTTTGTTTTATCTGCGCACAGGCGTGAGGGGGGTCAGCGAAGGACCAGACTGTCTGCATATCCATAAGGGCAAAGATTTATCTAAAAACCACACAGCAAGATATTGGGTCAAGGGCTGGGTCCATTCAACTCTGACAGTCATGAGCATTGAGTCCAGTGCCTCGCTGACATCAGTGTCTTATTCAACAGTCTCATCTGTGAGTTTAGCACATACTTTTGAGTATCTGCTTTCAGCCAGGCACTGGGTTATGTATAGGTGATTACCATAGTAAATAGGGAGAAGAATCCCTTTCTTCTGGGAGCTAGGGTCAGGGAGGTGATGAATGGGCTGACGGGTGTAGCAGATCCCAAGTGGAAGGTCATACAAAGTTTTCCTTTAGTTGACATGCATGTGTATATGTGCACATGTGTTTAATAACAGTCAAAAGAATCCTTTGAAAAATCAGTGTCAGTGAGGGGAAGAGTACCAGGATAGAAGATACAGAATATGGGTTTTAGAGTCAGAATCTGGGCATCGGAGTCCTGCTTCTGTTGCTGACCAACTACCTGCACATAGTCAACCAAAACATCCATTTCCCCAGACTATTCATTCCTTGGATACTATATTTGCACACCTACCAGATGTACTTCCTAGGCTGTGGGGACACAGGACGGAGCAGAGCAGCCAGAAACTCCTGCCTTGTGGAATAATTGTACTGAAGCACGGTAAGTGTCATGAAAGAGGTGGATACACATACAACAGGAGTGATGGCAAGAGGCCCCAAGGCAGCCCAGAGAACCAGGGAAGGTGTCTGAAAGCAGTGACCAGAGTCCAGGAGATGCAGATGACAAGTGGAAGGAAGAGGGTCCTGGGCAGAAAAAATAATGTGCACAGAGTTCTCAAGCAGAGAGCAGGGGTAGCCTGTGCAAAGTGGGGGAAGAAATTGAATATGGTGGCAGCGTTGAGTGAGAAGGGAGAAAAGGCTGTACCTGTTGAGTGTACCTGTGTGGCCTTGTACCTGCATGTCTATATGAGTGTGTCTGTGTGTCTGGGCATATGAGCATGGGTGAGTGTGTCTGAATGCGTGTGTGCCTGTATGTGCTTGTGTGTCCATGTTTATGTATGTGTATGAGTCTGTCAGCCAGTTCAGTTGCTCAGCTGTATTCATCTCTTTGAGACATTATGGACTGCAGCACGCCAGACTTCCCTGTCCATCACCAACTCCCGGATCTTATTCAAACTCATGTCCATCGAGTTAGTGACACCATCTAACCATCTCATCCTCTATCATCCCCTTCTCCTCCTGCCATCAATCTTTTCCAGCATCAGGGTCTTTTCAGATGAGACCATTCTTCCCATCAGGTGGCCAAAGTATTGGAGGTTCAGCTTCAGCATCAGTCCTTCCAATGAATATTCAGGACTGATTTCCTTTAGGATGGACTGGTTGAATCCACTTGCAGTCCAAGGGACTCTCCAGAGTCTACTCCAGTACCACAGTTCAAAAGCATCAATTCCTCAGCACTCAACTTTCTTTATAGTCCAACACTCACAATCATACATGACTATTGGAAAAACCAAAGCTTTGACTAAATGGACCTTTGTCAGCAAAGTGATGTCTCTGCTTTTTAATATGCTGTCTAGGTTGGTCATAGCTTTTCTTCCAAGAAGCAAGTCTCTTTTAATTTCATGGCTGCACTCACCATCTGCAGTGATTTCAGAGCCCAAGAAAACAAAGTTTTTCATTGTTTCCATTGTTTCCCCATCTATTTGCCATGAAGTGATGGGACCAGAAGACATAATCTTAGTTTTCTGAATGTTGAGGGTTTTTTTTAATTTATTTTTTTATTGAAGGATAATTGCTTTACAGAATATTGTTTTCTGTCGAACCTTAACATGAATCAGCCATAGGTATATATATATCCTTTCCCTTTGAATCTCCCTCCTGGCTCCCTGCCAATGCACCCCTCTAGGTTGATACAGAGCCCCTGTTTGATTTTCCCGAGCCATACAGCAAATCTCTGTTGGCTATCTATTTTACATATGGTAGTGTAAGTTTCCAGAATGTTGAGTTTTAAGCCAGCTTTTTCACTCTCCTCTTTCACTTTCATCAAGAGGCTCCTTAGTTCTTCTTCACTTTCTGCCATAAGGGTGGTGTCATCTGCATATCTGAGGTTATTGATATTTCTTCCACAGTCTTGATTCCAGCTTGTGCTTCATTCAGTCCAGCGTTTTTCATGATGTACTCTGCATATAAGTTAAATAAGCAAATAAGCAGGGTGACAATATACACCCTTGAAGTACTCCTTTGCCGATTTGGAACCAGTCTGTTGTTCCATGTCCAGTTCTAACTGTTGCTTCTTGACCCACATACGGATTTCTCAGGAGGCAGGTACATTGGTCTGGTATTTCCATCTGTTGTAGAATTTTCCACAGTTCGTTGTGGTCCACACAGTCAAAGGCTTTGGCAGTCAATAAAGCAGAAGTAGATGTTTTTCTGGAACTCTCTTGCTTTTTCTATGATTCTGTAGATGTTTGCAATTTGATCTCTGGTCCTCTGCCTTTTCTAAATCCAGCTTGAATATCTGGAAGTTCATAGTTCACATACTGTTGAAGCCTGGCTTGGGGACTTTTGAGTATTACTTTGCTAGTGTGTGAGATGAGTACAATCGTGTGGTAGTATGAGTCTGTATGTGTGTCTATATGTGAATAAGGATATGAGTGTAAATGTGTTGCTCTGAATGTGTGTGTGTGTGTACATGTGTGTCCGGGCATATGACTGGATGAGTATGTAATCCTCACAAAGAAACATAGATACCATGGTCAGAAACCCACAAAGAGTGGAATAAGACTTCCCATGGGACCTCTGTAACCACACAGCAAAATCAATAACCTAACTGAATTGCTTTTATAGATAATGCATCATGTGAGAAAGGTTTTAATTAAAGTGTGGCCTCTAAAAATGTGCCTTGGGCTTGCAGACCTTGGGGCCTTGCTCAGGCAGAGTCAGGGCAGGTGGGAGACAAACCAGGGCCACCTGACAGAGCAGCCCTCCTGCTCCCTGTCCTTTCCTCTTGGGGGCCACTCTTCTCTGCCTTTTTGGAAATTCACAAAAGAAGAAGGTATGTAGGAAATGCTATTAATCAATAAATGAACATTCCATCAAACCATCCAAACATACTGGGCAGTCCAAGACACACACACACATCACAGAGACAAAAAAAAAAAATACTTTTTTGCATAGAAGACTAAAAATATATTTAAAAATCATATTTAGTTCTGGCAAGGGCTTCCCTGGTGGCTCAGATGGAAAAGAATCTGTCTGCCAATGAAGAAGATGTGGGTTTGATCCCTGGATTGGGAAGATCCCCTGGAGAAGGGCATGGCAGCCCACCCCACTATCTTTGCCTGGAGAATTCCATAGACAGAGGAACCTGGTGGGCTACAGTCCATGGGGTCGCAAAAAAGTCAGACACAACTGAACGACTAACACGTTAGTTATGGCAAAGGTTCAGTAGGTTGGGCATGTTGGTAATAGAAGTAGAAATAGGTCCATCTTTTCTGAAGGGCAATTTGAACCATATATATCCAAAACCTTAAACTTATACATACTTTTAGATTCAGCATTTCCAGAAACTTAGCCAAAGAAACGGAGAAGGCAATGGCACCCCACTCCAGTACTCTTGCTTGGAAAATCCCACGGATGGAGGAGCCTGGTGGGCTGCAGTCCATGCGGTCATTAAGAGTCAGACATGACTGAGTGACTTCACTTTTACTTTTCACTTTCATGCATTGGAGAAGGAAATGGCAACCCACTCCAATGTTCTTGCCTGGAGAATCACAGGGACGGGGGAGCCTGGTGGGCTGCCATCTGTGGGGTCACACAGAGTCGGACATGACTGAAACAACTTGGCAGCCAAAGAAAATAATCATTCAAACGGGCGGGTTAAGCATAAAAAAGTTGGTCATTGCAGCATCATTTGTAATATGAAAAGCTTGTTATGATGGTGTGATCTTTGCTGAGTTCTTATCTTTGACCTCTAATGGCTAAGATGGAAACAGTAGTAAGCATCCCATACTTTAACTATGGTGACCAAGTGTCGGATAGGTGAGAGGCTATGGTAAGCTGATAAATGTTAAACAATCAGCTCTGAGGTGGGGGTTGGGGACATTTTCTCAGATAACGCCAATTTCCATGGTGTAAATATTCCCAGCAGGGCTGATTTCCAACTACCAGTGTGCCCTCCCTGACATGGAGTTTGGAGGAGATATGAACAGCTCACGCTCACAAGCCCAGGTGGGCAGGCTTCAGGAGACCCTGGGCTGGAGGGCCTGCCATAGCAGCCAGCAACATCCTTCTACCACCCCTCAGAAAATACAAGAAGACAAGGAGGGAAGAGCCAGGCCACCTTTTGGAGATGTCTCCCCACCTCTTCCTACTTCCCCAGAGGGTCTACTCCCTGTAAGCAAATGAAGTAGCCATGGGGAAAGCATTCCTTAAGTCTGGAGCTATCTGAAGAAGGTTCCCACCCTGCTTGTGGACCAAATCTAGAGCACTCTGAGCTGAACAAGGAAGTGTCAGATACTGTAATGGTGCAGACTGACCATCGGGGGAAGAGGCAAGAACCACTCTGCTCTCTCAAGTCCCAGAGTCCTAAGATGGAAGAAGGGGAGGGGCTTTAAATAGCATATGAGATTGAGACTGTGAGATGACCAAGACATAAACCTAAAAATCAAGGCAAGACTTTAATACCAGAATGTGTCTGTCTGATCTAGGTCAGGGATCTCCTGGAGGAAACCCTCTAGGTAACAGGAAAGGGGAAATGAAGGGCAGAGTTAGTTAGTGGCAGCTACTGGAAAAATAAAAGTCTTCTGTTTTTCCATCAATGACTTGGGACTTATGAGTCAAATGGATCACACTTTTGAGATACCCTAAGTATCCATCAAAGAGAAATGAAATACAGTGTGGTACATCTGTTTAATGGGGCAGCATATTCAAAAGTCTTTATCCCACTGTGTGTGTGTGTATGTGTGTGTGTGTGCATGTGCACACACGGCGCACATGCAGGCTACCATTAACATAATTCAAATAACATACAATAATCACCAGTATGTGCTTCTTTAGGGGGTCTTTAAAAGTTCAATTCTATGTTTGCATTTTAAATAGACAGTCAACAACCCTGTAAGTTTGAGAAAACCTCTCCCCCACTGATCTGCTCTGATGTGCCCAGCACCGAAGAAACCCCAGGATATATTCTTCCTACTATAGTGACCAGCACATAAATAGGACCACAATAAATTGGTCAATGGGAAGAAAATGTGATTCACAAATCATTATGGACAATATAATCACGCTTTCATAAAATAATCTAAAAAGTCTATAACCATATGTATAGATAAATGTCTGGAAATGCACATATTAAATGGGTGAGTGTGTTGGGTAGTGTAGAGAGATTCATTTAATCACCCCTCAGCCTTGCTACTATTTTGCTAATGTTTATGAGTTCCGAACATGAATCAGAGACACTCTGCTAGGCACTCATACTTCTCAGTTTTGTCTAGTAATCTGCATACAGGTGTGTGTTGTTAATTTTCAGTCACTAAGTCGTGTCTGACTCTTTGTGACCCCATGGATTGCAGCATACCAAGTGTCCCTGTCCTCCACTGTCTCCTAGAATTTGCTCAGATTCATGTCCATTGAGTCGGTGATGCTATCTCACCATCTCATTCTCTACCGCTCCCTTCTCCTTTTGCCTTCCATCTTTCCCAGCATCAGGGTCTTTTCCAGCGAGTGGGCTCTACATGGCATATGTGTTTGTATATCTTTCCCTGCTGCTGCTGCTGCTGAGTCGCTTCAGTCGTGTCCGACTCTGTGCGACCCCATAGACGGCAGCCCACCAGGCTCCCCCGTCCCTGGGATTCTCCAGGCAAGAACACTGGAGTGGGTTTCCATTTCCTTCTCTAGTGTATGCAAGTGAAAAGTGAAAATGAAGTCACTCAGTCGTGTCTGATTCCCAGCGACCCCATGGACTGCAGCCCACCAGGCTCCTCCATGCATGGGATTTTCCAGGCAAGAGTACTGGAGTGGGGTGCCATTGCCTTCTCTGTATCTTTCCCTACCATTAGCATTATTATTGCATCCAGAGCAAGGAAATAGGGAGCTTTGAAAAATGAAGTACTTTGCACACAGTACTTAGAACCCAGTGGGTGTTTGGTCATGGTGGCCATTATTTTATTAGTATGGAATCTTGGGTCTGATCTACCACAACTTCTTGAGCAATTGTCATGACAACAACAATAATGACAGCAAGTTTTTACATAGTATTGATTATTACCTACAGTAAAATATACATACACTATATATGCCAACTGGCCTTCCCTGTGGCCCAGACAGTAAAGATTCTGCCTGCAGTGGAGGAGACGTGGGTTCAGTCCCTGGGTTGGGAAGATCCCCTGGAGGAGGGCATGGCAACCCACTCCAGTATTCTTACCTGGAGAATCCTGTGGAGAGAGGGGCCCACTGGGCTACAGTCTATGGGGCTGAAAAGATTCAGACACGACCAAGCAACTAAGCACAGCACATATATGCCATGTACTATAACAGTGCAGGATTTTCCTGATACTCATCTTTCTTTGTCCTTATGGTAACTATGATAACTATGATGTAGCTATTATTCCCATTTTACATGTTAGCAAACTGAGTCTCAGAAATATGGTCCCTGTAATACTGGGCTCCTCCTTCTATGACCTCAACCCAGCCTGGGACTCAGGCGAGTTTTCCTCACCCTCTCTCCCAGGACCTGCTCTAACGGGAACAGTGGAAACAAGCGCACAGGCCCACACATGCACAAGCAGGCACACACACCCAGAAATGGATGGGGCTGGGGTTGGCTGGGGTTACTGTGGGTGATTCAGATGGTCAGAGGAAAAGGCAGCGTAATGCAGACAAATGGGAGATAATAAGTCTGGAGCCAATGAACCGAACGAGAGGGAGAGCACATATTAAATAAAAAGTCATGAGTCCTTCCAGCCTGGAAAGGGATTTAGAGGTTACTATAAAAAAAAATTCATGAAGTTGCCAGCACCTTGTACTGCTGGAGTCAACTTGGGAACCAGGCGGCCCTGTGTCCTTTCCTGTGCTCTCCATCATGGAGAGAAGCCAGGAGCGAGTAGGTCCGGTCCTTCCATCCTGGGGCCATGCCAGGGTCAAGGGGGCCCCCTCTGAGCTGGGGGGAAATGCGGATGCCATGTCCAAAGCGAGATCTTGAGTGTGAATGACAGGAGTGGGCACCTGGGCACAGCCCAGCAGGAGGGAGGTGGCGTAAGAGAACCTCAGAGTGAGGAGTCTCACGGCAGCTGGAGAAATGACAGCGGAAGGTGAGAGGGGATGAGCTGCAGATCGTCGGGGTGAACTGGATGCCCACGTCAGAAGGTCACAGCTAAACAGGACAGGAGACAGAAAGAGGGCAGGCTGCTGAGGCAGCAGCTCAAATTTCCGTACTTCATTCTTAAGACTCACGAAGCTTTACGTCTCAAGTAGAGATAACCTGAGGTCTTGAGGGGAAGAGGACTCTGGTGCAAAACACACCAGGTCTGGGTTGTAGCCTTTCCATCAAAGATCTGTGTTGGCTTGAGGGCACTATCTTTCCACACCGAGCCTCAGTCCCTTCATTTCTAAAGGTAGATTGAGAAGAGATGGTGTGTCCACTTGAGTTGAGCCTTCTGTCACCTTCACTGGACTTCGGACATGTGTGGGGAGGGTTGGATGGAAGACTGATTAATGAAGAGCAGGAATGGTGTAAAAGCCTCCCAGAAGACAAAGGAAGAGGGGCAGCTGCAGCCAACATCTTCTATGGCCGAGGGAGTAGACACTTGAGCACAGTCAGGCTGGAACCACATCAGGAGGCACTCCTGAATCCAAAGAGCAGAGTGAGATCGTATCTACCACAACAGCGAGTTCAGCCTTCACACTTGGGAGGTTAGAATTATCCCCATTTTACAGATGAGGAAGCTGAGGCACAAGGAGGCTAAGTAACTTATGTCTGGTTACCCACCCAGTAAGTGGCAGAGCTGGGATCCAGACCAGTCCACCTGGCTCCATCACACATGCTTGTAACCATTACGCCTAAGTCTCCACCATTAGACAGAAATAAAATCTGTTTATAAGAAGGGCTCCAGGATACAGTAACATTTGGGGCCAAACAACATTGCCTGGAGACACTTCTGACTGAGTAAAGTAAGTCCCCTACATACAAATGAATTCCATTCCAAGAGCATGTTCATAAGTCCAATTTGTTCATAAGTCCAACATAGTTAGCCTAGGTACCCAACTAACACAATTGGCTATATAGTATTGTGCTACAATAGGTTTATAATGCTTTTCACACAAATAATACATAAAAAACAAACACAACAATAAGGAAAACATTTTTAGTCTTACAGTACAGTACCTTAGAAAGACAGTGATACCAGCTATATCATTGCTGCTTTTACACTTGCTTCCAGACATTCTGGGCTTGAAATAAAGATTCTGTACTCTGTATTCTATATAGTACTGTGTGGTAAAGTACACAAAAGCACAACCACTCGTAGAGGATGCATGCAAGTGACAATGTATACCAGACATGTGAATTAACCGTTCCCACCTTTGAAAGTTTGCAACTTGCAAGTTTGTATGTAGGGGACTTACTGTATCAAAATAAGGTCAAGAAGAGGGACTAATTCTCTCATAGACCACAAGCTAGCTTTGGTTTGATGCTAGATCACATGCCAGTATCTAAAGGCTTAGGATGACAACCATCAGAGCTGGAGATCCTCTGGTGCCTAATCGAGAGGCAGAGACACCGGGGAGGAGAACCTTAGAGCAGGAGGGACTAACGGCCACAGATCAGCACAGGGGCACATGGGAGCTGTGGGCGGGAACACCTTCTAGAGCAAGCAAGAAGACCACTGCAGGGTCGAAGCCGCCTGGGGAGAAACTTGCACGAGGCACCCCACTCCAGTACTCTTGCCTGGAAAATCCCATGGGTGGAGGAGCCTGGTAGGCTGCAGTCCATGGGGTCGCGGAGAGTCGGACACAACTGAGCGAGTTCACTTTCACTTTTCACTTTCGTGCATTGGAGAAGGAAAAGGCAACCCACTCCAGTGTTCTTGCCTGGAGAATCCCAGGGACGGGGGAGCCTGGTGGGCTGCCGTCTGTGGGGTCGCACAGAGTTGGACACCACTGAAGCGACTTAGCAGCAGCAGCAGCAACGGGGCTTCCCTCGTGGTTCAGATGGTAACGAGTCTGCCTGCAATGCAGAAGACCGTGGTAAGATTCGTGGGTCAGGAAGATCCCCTGGGGAAGGGAACGGTAACCTACTCCAGTATTTTTGCCTGGAGAATCCCACGGACAGAGGAGCCTGGCAGGCAATAGTCCATGGAGGTGCAAAGAGTTGGACACAACTGAGCAACTAACACACACACAAACACACACACACACACATGCCTTCTAATGTAAGCAAATGGGGCTGGGAGGATGCTGGGGTCTTCAAATTGTCCAGACTTGCAGGAAAGTATAAATATTTTCCTCTTTTTAGTGACTTGTTCCAGAGGGGTGAGATACAGTTTTCTTGAAAAAGGAACAAGGCTGAGCACATCCATTTTACTCAGATTTCAAGAATGTTTCTGTTAGAGAAAGGAAGAGTTGAGATGCTTCGAGCAGGGAAGAGATTTCAAGGTGACCTTGCGGAAGAAGCTGGCATTATGAAATGTTTTTGATCGACTGGAACAAGATAGGCTGTTCGTGTCAGGGATCAAAGCCCTGGACACCAACCGAAATAAGAAAATTCAATTTCTGACATAAGACTGTGCTTTTTCTGCCTTATAGAAGAATATACACATCCACCCTTCCCATCCCCTTCATGAAAGCGGTGTTCCTCGGTGGTGATTCTGACATCGATAGGGCTATAAAGGCCGGTGTGGGAGGCACAGGTGATGCTGCCTGCAGGTATCTGGAAATAGGACTGCTGTTTCAATCCAAGCTCTTCCATGGAAACTCTCCTATGACCCAGGGTCACTTCAATAACCTCTTCTCTTTTGTGCTCCCAGAAAATCGACACAGAAAACTCCCCCATGCTTGTCTAAAACAACACTCTGCAGCAGAACTTTCTGTACGGATGAAAATGTTCTAAATCTGGGCTGTCCAATATGGTGGCCACCGAGTGCTTGAAAAGCGGGGAGTGTGATGGAGAAGCTCAATTTTAAACTTTCTTTCATTTTGATGAATTTAAATAGCCACACATGGCTAGCGATCACCTCATCGGGCAGCACAGTGCTGAAAGATTCAGCAGAAAGAGCATGACCCTTGGGACTACCCAGGAGAGACTTGAATTCTGCCTCTACCATTTACTAGCGGTGTGACCTTGAATAGGTATCTTAACCTCTCTGATCCCTGGTCTCCTCATCTGAAAAATGGGGATGATGATACCCACATTGCAGGATTGTTGTGGAAATGAGTTACAGACTACATGGCAGGTCACATGTGTTTAGTTAATCACAGCTGCAGTTATTAAGCAATAAGCATGATTCATGACTGGCCTGGAATTTCTCAGTTGTGAACCCAAGCTCTCGCTGACAGTGATGGGACAGAATGAAGTTGAGGAGTGAGAGGTCTTATTTGTATTTTTCTATGGAAAAGGCATTGGAGATTAGGGAGTGATGAGGATCCCATAGAGGGCTAGACAGTGGGACAAGGTCAGATTCTGGGACCCACACCATAGGGAGCAAGTGGGTCCGGGGTGCTGGTGGATAAGTGTGAGTAGGGTAGGCTGCCATTCTCCAGCCCAGCCCTGCCCGCCGCTGACTGCATCCAAGGTGAGAAGAGACCCGGCTCCTAGACCCTGTCCACACTCCTGGAAAAGGCAAGGATGAGGAGGAGCTTGCTGAGACACTGAGAGCTGGGGAAAGGAGAGAGAGAAAGAGAAACACAAAGAAGGGCAGAGAGCCAGAGGGGAAAGAGAGACGAGTATGAGACGGAAATGGAGAGAAGCAGGGTCGTCAAAGAGGCTGTGAAACAGAAAGGATGACATACACACAGACAGGTGTTAGACAGTCAGAGCAGGGACAGAGAGAGGCACAGAGACGGAGAGATGGAAGAGACTGGGAGACAGAGAGACAGGGGTGAAGCGAGACTGAGAGATGGAGAAAAACACAACACACAACCTCTAAGGGAGAGATGGAAAGGCAGGCTGGTAGAGATGAAGCAAAACAGAGAAAGAGAGAAATGAAGAGTGAAGAGAGAGAAAGCAGACGAGGAAAGGCATAACCAGACAGGCAGAGCTGAGGACCACAGCCCAGAAAAGAGTGGACAGCAGGGCGGAGACACAATTCCAAAGAGAAAACCAAGGAAAAGAGAGCCTGGATTATGCTGGAGCACCAGGGAAGGGGGTGAGATGGAGTGCGCACCCGGGCAGGGGGACAGGGCAGGGAAGCAAGTTCAGATGGGGATCCCAGCAGAAGGGCAGGTTGCAAACAACCCCGCCCGAGCTGGGGATGCTTGCTGTCCAGCAGCTTCCTTTGTTCTGCCCTCCTCGCCATCCGCAGGAGGCTGGGGCAGCAAAGGTTTCCAGAGCCCCTGCTCGCCCACTCCCTCCTCCCTCCGTCTTTCTCCCAAGTCGTTAATCTTGGAGGACAGGTTGATCTTTTATTAGCTATCTCCAAGGGTCAGCTTAGAAGTATCTGTGGAGATACTGGTTCAGAATGTTATTTGTCATCGGGGGCCTGACGGGAGTCGCATTGATTCGGCCCCACTCCTGGCCTCCTGTTCACTTAGGAGGCAAGGCTGCTCTTAACCTTTTCCCTAAATGGAGCTTTAATTCCTCCCTCCTTCTCTTTGTTTACGCATCAGGGCAGGGCAGAGGGGAGAATAGAAGCCACAGGCAAGGATGGGGGGGGAGGGAACGGTGAGGAGGACGTCGTGTTGCTCCTAGGAAGGCTGGAGGTGTGTGTTCCCACTCCCTGCCTTTCCCTTCTTCGGACTCGTGGTCCTCAACCTTGGCTGTAGGCTGCACTCTCCTGGGAGGCTGTTAAAAATCCAGGGGTCTGGGCTCACCCACAGAAGCGCTGCCTGACTTGCCCCAGGGTAGGGTAGGGCTCAGGCATTCCCTTTCCTAACACCGTCCTTTGCTGTTGATGTCCAGTCGCTAAGTTGTGTTCGACCCTTTGTGACCCCACGGACTGTAGCCCCACCAGGCTTCTCTGTCCATGGGATTTCTCAGGCAAGAATACTGGGCTGGGTTGCTATTTCCTTCTCGAGGGGATCTTCCCGATGCAGGGATCGAGTCCTTGTCTTCTGTATTGGCAACAGATTCTTCACCGCTGAGCCACCTGGGAAGCCCCCCAGACTGTCCTCAGGTGATGCTAATGAGTAGCTAGGACTGAGAACCGCTGAGTTAGATGGTCCCTTGTCTGTCTTCTTATCAACCTTGAAGTCTTAGACCAGAGACACCACCTTCGAGAAGTCTTCCCTGATAACCTCCCCACTGAACAACTCTCCAAATACACCATTTGCTTTCTAGAAAGCATTGTTGCCCTCTGACATAGTCTTGAAGAGCCTGGACTCTAAAGCCAGAACATGTGGGTTCAGATCTCTTAGTTTTATCATTACCTTGCTTTTATTCATCTCCCTCCTGAGTGTAAGCTCTGTTACAGACCCAGCCACAGTTTTACAGATTATCATCATCATCCCCATTTTACAGGCATGGAGACTGAGGCACAGAAAGAGCATGAGACTTAACCAGGGAACTAGGTTTATCTGAGACAGTTAAACCTCATGACCGGAGGCTGGAGAGGGTCAGTAATCTGTGCAAGAAGCTAGACAGGGGCAAAGCAGTACTTCTGTTGAAAGCCGTGCAGTAGCTCCAGGAGATGCCAGCCAAGGGGAGGGCATTCAACTTGGAGGGGGCAAGGGCAGGAAGGAGGCAGGGCTTCCAGAAAGAGTAGGAGGTTCAGGGTGGTGTGGGTGGCCCATGAAGGGGTGGGAAGAGGCAAGGAGGAAGGATAAGCAAGGCCAGGACACAAGAGTTCTGGAGGGAATGTGAAAGGCTGAGGCTTCACTCAGAATTTTATTCTCTGTCCACGTGGAGATGGGGAATGACTAGAACTCAAGTCTCCTGACATTCAGTCCTTGGTCCTGACGCCCAGCTTGCAGACTTTTAGAACCAGGTCTTTCAATGACTAAACCTTTTTAAAAGTGGGCTTATCTTTCACTCATCTCTCTGCAGAATGACTTGACTAGCACTATACTGACTCCAATATACACATAACGAGGAGATTGGGTAATAGTCAAGTGGGCTAGGGGGTCACCATCTAACCATAAAAATGTTAAAATCATGTGATGTTGCTAAAAATCATTCTGAAAAAGAATTCTTTGGAAGTTCCTATTATTCAGATCTTTGGGTCCTGCTCTTTGAAACCATGGGCAGTTGTGACCTTGTGTCTGGAGGTGGTTCGGTGAGAGGGATCTGGGAGTCAAGCCTTCTGATCTGGGTTAAAAGCCCAATTCCTCCCCCTAGTCCTGCGGCATGACCGGGGGCAAGCTCCCAGTCTGGGTCTGTCTTGGTTTTCTCAAATTTAAATAGAGGTAATAGAACCTCCCCAAAGGGCCAGTGAGGCCTGACTGAAATAAGCACACACACGAAAATCAAGACTCCCCCTACCTCTATGAGGGCCTCCATTGTGACTCAGCTGGTAAAGAATCCGCCTGCAGTGCGGGAGACCTGGGTTCCATCCCTGGGTTGGGAAGATCCCCTGGAGAAGGGAAAGGCTACCCACTCCAGTATTCTGGCCTGGAGAATTCCATGGACCATATGGTCCATGGGGTCAGAGAGTCGGACACAACTGAGACTGAATGACCTTCACTTTCACTTTTCACTGCTTCTATGAAATAAATACTTGCTATTGTTGTTGAGGAGGAGGAGCCTGGTGGGCTGCAGTCCATGGGATCGTGAAGATTCAGACACGACTGAGCAACTTCACTTTCACTTTTCACTTTCATGCATTGGAGAAGGAAATGGCAACCCACTCCAGTGTTCTTGCCTGGAGAATCCCAGGGACGGCGGAGCCTGGTGGGCTGCCGTTTATGGGGTCGCACAGAGTCGGATGCGACTGAAGCGACTTAGCAGCAGCATTGTGATTGACGCTGACAATCACCTCCTGGGTGGTGGTAGTATAGAGAAGGAAGAGAACCAGTAGAAATAATTCCTCCTGGGATGAAGAGGGAGGGAACGAGGGAAGGAAAAACGACCAGAAATCCTGGACTCCCCCAGACTGAGGAGTCTCCTAACCTATGACTTTTGGTGGCGAAACAGGAAAGTTCAGGCAAATCGGAATGAGTTATTCAACCTAAAAGAAGGTTCTGTGTGTGGGTTAGTATCTCAGTTGTGTCTGACGCTTTGCAATCCCGCAGACTGTAGCCCACCAGGTTCCTCTGCCTATGCGATTCTCCAGCCAAGAATTCTGGAGTGGGTAGCCATTCCCTTCTCCAGGGGATCTTCCCGACCCAGGGATCAAACCCAGGTCTCCCGCATTGCAGGCAGATTCTTTACCACCTGAGCCACCAGGGAAACCCCAAAAAGGAAGGTCTAAAGGAGTAAAATTTAATTCTTAAGATAAATCAGTCAAAAAGAAAACAAGGAAATAGATTCAAGCTGCAGCAGGACTAACTGAAGTGAGATCTCATGCAGGACTTCTTGGTTGCTGAACAAAAGGCAAGGCTGGAACCCAGGAGGAAGCTCAGAGCCCCAGCGGGAGCCAGGAGAAAGGCAAGAGCATCTCTCTCTGGATGAAACATCTGTGTCGGCTACTGGTTGCCCCCTGTGAGGGATTCAGCTCAGTCTCCGGTCGCCTGTGACCATCATCCTAGACAGAGGCAGCTGCACATTTCCAGATCCCAGACATCACCGGCTTATGGAGGATGCTCAGCCCGATTCTGACTGAGCAGCTGAGGGGATGGCATATGCTTGGTGGCCCGCAGCCTAATCTCAGAGAACATGTTCTGATAGAAAGATTCATGATAGCCATCCGGGCTGCAGACACAAGGTCTTAACTTCCAATTCCGAGAGCCCTGCGGCATATGCCTCTACCTGCTGAATAGCTTTGCACTGGGTCTTAGATGGGGCAGATTTACAGCAAATTATCTGCAAATGAATGTTGGTGCTTCAGAGGGAAAGAGGGGCAGTTCAGAAAAGGAAGCTGCAGGATGCAGGTGATTCTGAGGCTCTTTCTAACCTGCTGGGCAGACTGGAGATACAGGGAGGGGGTGAGGATGACCCTGCAGCTTTGTCTACAGTGGGGTGCTGACACCTGCCGGGGTGAGGAAGTGTGACGTAGCAAACCAGGGTGTTTCAGCAAAGCAGGGGCCCTACATCAGCTGAGAGAGACAGGAATTGTCACTGCTCCAGAAAGGGCTGATGCCACGACCCCCAGGCTGCACCCATGTTCTTAAGTATGAGGACCACCGTAGTCCATGGTCTGCTACCTAAAGGCCCTGCAGTGGTAGATGAGGCGACATCAGGGGACAGGCCGGGAGCACTCCCGCCTTTCCATCTGACTGCAGGCAGCAGGCTGGGCTGTGAGAAGCACGGATCTTTGCTTTATTTTCCTCAACTTGATTCTACAAACATTTTCAAATGTCCAGAAAATTTGCAAAATCAATGTAATAAAGACTGCCTAGATCCAACACCTAATACTTTGTTATGATTGTTCTATCATTGATCTGTCCACCTATCTATCATCTATTTGTATGCATTTCTGTTTTTTTTTCTGAACTATTTAAAGTTGCAGACATCACAGCTCTTTACCATTGAATAGTTCAGCCTCCCAAGAGCAAGGCATTCCTGACACAATGAAAACATCATGATTAACCTAAGAAAAAGAATGGAGCCCAGAACATATAATATCTACACTCCAATTTCCTTGTTTGCCTCAAGAGAGCATTTTAAAACTGTTTTAAACCACTATGCAATCAAGATCCATGTACTGTATTTTTTACTGTCTTTTAACCTCGACACACCCCTCCCAGAAACATATACACACGTATTTGTATGACATTGACTCTTGGCAGTCTAAGGGAGAGTTGTCTTGCAGAATGTTCCACATCCTGGATTTGTCTGATTGCTTTCTCAAGTTGTTATCTGTTTTGTGTCTTTGTCCCCTATATTTTTAGTAAATTGGAAATTGAGCCTAAATTAGATTCAGTTAAATTAGATTCTGGTTCATTTGAATTAGGTTCAAGTTTTACCTTTTTGGGGACAACCATTTACAGATGACGCCCTGTCCTTCACAGCTTACCACATCAGGTGGGGTACAACTTTAAGGGGTCCCACCATCAAGGAAAAGGAGCTGTCCTTCAGTTCAGGTGGTGACACCAGATAACCCATTGTGAAGGCACCCACTTAAAAGGTGTCCATGGCTGAAGCATTGGCACTGGGCAAAAGTTCTGTTCCCCAATAACCTTCTCTTGGAGGTGGTAGCATCCTTTGCTAATCCCTGTCTACAGGGATTATTAAATGGGAAGTTTAAGAACGGAGCTTTGTCTAAGTCATTCTGCCATTCTATCTATATTGGCTGGTCTTCTTAAAGAAACTCTTTCTGTTTCTTTCTATGTCTCCTTCCCCTCTCTCTTGCTTTCTCCCTTTCTCCCGCTCCTTCAAGAGTCCATATGAACTCATGGAGTTTTACTCATTCATTGTATAACAATCAACTTCTGTCATTTCTCATGCTAAAGTTGTCCCAAATTTGGCCATCACAAGTTGGGCTCTTTTGACACACCTCCATCATTTTTGACAGCTCCCTGCTTCCTGGGACAAGTAGATGACCCAGGCTCACCTCATACTTCCATGCCCCAGACCTGGAATCAGCCATTTCTCCAAGGAAGGTGGCGCCTCTCAGCTGGGAGTTGAATTTTTAAACCAAAATCAGGGCTTGAATCCTAGCTCTTCCGCCTACTAGCTGTGTGGCCTCTGGCCGGTCACCTCATCTTTACATGTCTCAGTTTTCCCATCCGTAGAATGGAGACAATAACTATGTGTCCTACCTTGTAATGTCATTAACAGAATTAACAAAGTCCATATTTTTAGAGCTGTTGAAATAGTACCTGACACACCATGAGTGCTATATAGATGTTTGCTAATTATATGATGCCTGCCAATTTATGCAGATGGAGGCAGAGAGTGGAAAAGACTCCTGCGCATCCAGAGACAGGGAGAGAAAATTGTTCTTGAAATAATTATTCTATCGAATTAGAATGTTCATGCATCCTTAGTCGTGTATGACTCTTTGGGACCCCATGGACTGTAACCTGTCAGGATCCTTTGTCTGTCGGATTTTCTAGGCAAGACTACTGGAGTGGGTTTCCATTTCCTCCTCCAGGGAATCTTCCTGACCCAGGGATTCAACCCACGTCTCTGGCATTGGCAGGTGGATTCTTTACCACTGAGCCACCTGGGAATCCCTATTCAGTTAGAACAGCATAAGTAAAAACAACATTGTACTTATTTTCTTGCCTTCTGTTAATGACAGCTGATAGCTGATACTGATTTGACATTTGAAGTGTTGAAATGAAGTTTTCTTTTTTAAAAAGTAGGTAAATTTTTTTGAAATAAAACACAAATGTAATACAAAAATTCCTTTTAAAATTGATGTGCTTTAAAAAAATCAAAAAGCCAATTCTTAAATGACCAATTTCTAATCACCACAAAATGCAGCTATGTCAAAAATTAATGATGATGGCAAGAAAGTGGCCACGGTTTGGGCAACATTGTAATAAAGTTGCCTGGGGAGAATCTATACTCCCACTGATTAGAATGATTTTAAATTCTAAATTGAAGTAATTTTAATATTCTCTGGATGCTTGAACTATGATGTCCCCTAACATCCAGGCCCCTCAGGGCTAGTGAATCAACGGAAGAGTGTAAGTGATCTCCATATGAAGACAGAAACAGAGCTTCAGAGTTAAAAATTCCTGACTCTGCTTATCCCCCTTCATCACATTCCCTCTACCCACTTTTCTGTGATAAAGTGAGAGTGCATGAAAGTGAAAGTCATTCAGTCGTTTGTCTGACTCTTTGCAACCCCATGCACTATACAGTCCATGAAATTCTCCAGCCCAGAATACTAGAATGGGTAGCCATTCCCTTCTCCAGAGGATCTTCTCAACCCAGGGATTGAACCCAGGTCGCCTGCAGGCAGATTCTTTACCAGCTAAGCCACCAGGGAAACCCAAGAATACTGGAGTGGGTAGCCGATCCCTTCTCCAGGGGATCTTCCTGACCCAGGAATCGAACCAGGGTCTCCTGAATGGCAGGCAGATTCTTTACCAGCTAAGCTATCAGGGAAGTATAAACAGACACTCAAATCCTTGCACAAATACTCATGTGGAGCAAATGAAAAATGAGTGAAAGTGTTAGCTGCTCAGTTGTGTCTGACTCTTGCAACTGCATGGACTATAGCCGGCCAGGCTCCTCTGTCCATGGAATTCTCCAGGCAAGAATACTGGTGTGGGTAGCTATTCCCTTCTTCAGGGGATCTTCCCTACCCAGGGATTGAACCCACATCTCCAGCATTGCAGGCAGATTCTTTACCAGCTGAGCCACCAGGAAAGCCCAAGAATACTGGAATGGGTAGCCGATCCCTTCTCCAGCAGATCTTCCCAAGCCGGGAATTGAACCAAGGTTTCTTTCATTGCAGGCAGATTCTTTATCTGCTGAACTACCAGGGGAGTGGCGTGAATGGAAGGAGGGTTTCAATTTTGAGGAGGGTTGCCCCTCGCAGAGGACCATATATACTGTGCTAGGGCTTCTTGTGGTCCATAAATGCTCTTCTTAAACACAGCAGTGGAGGCCATAGATTGTCTGCTGCTGAGTTCTCTGTGCATGGAATGGAATCTCCCTTTCCACCCACAGTGGTCATTGACTTCTTTTTATTGCTCCCAGGACTCCAGCACTTCAGCTGAGCCCTGATGATTTGATGCTTTCTAACTATGGTGTGGAGAAGACTCTTGAGAGTCCCTTGGACTGCAAGGAGATCCACCCAGTCCATCATAAAAGGAACTCAATCCTGAATATTCATTGGAAGGACTGAGGCTGAAGCTGAATCTCCAATACTTTGGCCACCTGGTTTGAAGAGCCAACTCATTGGAAAAGACCCTGATGCCGGGAAAGATTGAGGGCAAGAGAAGAAGGGGGCAACCGAGGATGAGATGGTTGGATGGCATCACTGACGTGAGTTTGAGCAAACCCTGGCAGAAATAGTGAAGGACAGGGAAGCCTGGTGTGCTGCAATCCATGGGGTCACAGAGTCGGACACAACTGAAGGACTGAACAAGGACTCCCAAAAGCCATGACTACCAAAATAGGGTTCATTGACCAGTAAGCTCACAGAGATCTAAAAATGAACTCAGTCAAGAGCCCAGGATAGAAAGGAGCAAGAACTAAGGGTGGCCACGCTCAAACAGAGAAAAGTAAAAGAAACATAGAGCAGAGTCTGTATGTGAAGCTTTCCTCTTCAACTCAAAGATTCAGTTTAATGCTTTGACATTGAGCTCGTCAGTCCTTTGGTAAGCCTCGACTCTGTGCCAAGCACTGAGATCTAATGACACAAGCCACCTCATGAACCTGGTGATTCCAGCTGTTGGGAACACCATTAACTCAGGGCTTCTGACAGATCGCTTTGGTTAGAAATACCAAGTTTTAAACAGGTGGCCATTTCAAGATCTTTAGGAAAACATCCCATAGGGCAGGAATTTGAAATTCGGAGATCATTACAATTGGAGGGCTCCTCTAACCTCATCTTTCACCCTCTTCCTTTATTCTTCCCTTCTTTCAGTTCCTTAACCTGTTTGCCTGCCATTTCAGAAGGTGGAAGGTCTCTCACTGGAAATGTGATCTAATCCAGCTGGGCTGGGACCCTCCCTGGAGTATATTATCCAGGCAAGAATACTGGAGTGGGTTGCCATTTCCTCCTCCAGGGGATTTTGCAGACCCAGGGATCGAACACATGTCTCTTATGCCTCCTGCATTGGCAGGTGGGTTATTTTTAGCACTAGCACCAGCTGGGAAGCCCATTTCATTGCACAGAACACGTAAAGAGACTGTGTTTCCTAAACCAAAAACGGGGATGCACAGTCTGCCAAAAGTAAGTGCCTGTGGGGACATTCAGATAGTCTATTTTCAGTTGGAACTCCCCTAGAAAATCTGGGGTGCAAGCTTATTTACAACAGCTGTGGGGGTTCACTCTAGTGTATTCTGCACAGTGATTTTAACGTCTGTGCATTTCTCATGGGTTCACAGCATCCGCCAGCAGTCACGTTTGCATGTGCTTTGTGACAGACGAGGATGGGGATGTGAACCCAGGAACTCCTTGGTATGCATGGAATATAGAACTTCCGGGCATAAACAAGGAAGGCAGAACTCTGGAAAGAAGTGGGGGATTGCGTGAGATGTCCTGGTATTCCCTCTTCTCACCCCTCTACTGAAATAATATGAAGATAACCTTTCAAGCCAGAAGCCTTCATAGAATGGTACCTGCCTGAAGAAATTTTTTAACTTAAAAATTTTAAATTTTCTTAAAAAGGCAAAATAATTAAGAAAGATACAGTATGACTATGTAATGAGAACCATAAAATTGGGTGAAGTATACTCCTATATTAAAAGTCACTGGTTCCTTGAAAGGAAAGCTATGACAAACCTAGAAAGCATATTACAAAGCAGAGACTTCACTTTGCTGACAAATGTCTGTATGGTCAACGTTATGGTTTTTCCAGTAATTATGTATGGATGTGAGAGTTCATCAAAGAATTGATGCTTTTAAACTGTGGTGCTGGAGAAGACTCTTGAGAGTCCCTTGGACAGCAAGGAAATCAAACCAGTCAGTCCTAAAGGAAATCAACCTTGAATATTCGTTGGAAGGACTGAGGCTGAAGCTGAAGCTCTAATACTTTGGCCCCCTGATATGAAGAGCTGACTCACTGGAAAAGACCTGATGTTGGGAAAGATTGAAGCAGGAGAGGAAGGGGGTGACAGAGGACAAGTTGCTTGGATGGCATCACTGACTCCATGGACATGAATCTGAGCAAACTCTGGGAGAGAGTGAAGGACAGGGAAGCCTGGCATGCTGCAGGCCATGGGTGGCAAAGAGTTAGACACGACTTAGTCATTGAACAACAACATACTCCTATCAGCTTCACGAACAACCAGGGACAACTTAAGGGCATCCAGGCCCACCGGGAATGAAAACTGTGACATCAGGATCTGGGGGCCCTGTATCTCCAAGTGAGCATTCAGTAAAAATCAGTTGAATGAATGAATGAACTCTACATAAATTATAGATTGTGACCTCTATATTTTCTCTATGTATTCTACTTTAGAATCTTGAAAAACAAATCTGATTGGCTCAACCCAGACAATATATATATAATGAACTGATTCATCTGGAATCAAATGGACTTGCTCTGGTCCAATCAGCTGTGGCCCCCAGGGTGGACATGCTGTACAAATAGCATAGTACAAATAACACTATGAGATAAGGTCTGTGGCCAGCAGATACCACCAAAGACTACCTGGATTAAGCAGGCACCCCAACTTGATTTCAGCCTTCAGTTCTTCTTTGCTAAGGAAGTGACAGAGATACCTCATCGCTGTGGTTAAGAGAATGACCCTGGCCTGTTTAAATGCTCTTTAGGGATCTCACATCATTTTATTCTCTGTTGGAATAGTCATGTCTCACTTTTAGTCTAAAGCCCTGTTTTTATTCTAAAGCCCATAACTTCACTTTTGAATTTACTCATAGTAGTGTATTTCTATGGCAAATGCTATTTTTCCTCCCAATACAGTCTGCTGCAGCATTTCATCTCATTCATTCAACCCCCCCTCCTTTTCTCTCTCTCCCCTTCTCTCCATTCTCTCTCTTTCTCCTTCACCCAAGTGTCCTGCTGCTATAATTCTGTCCTTGTTAACATTATGGTCTTTGCTGCAGAATTAATAATCCTTCTATGGAACTCAGTGAGGGCTACTTACTGTGTTTGGATGAGAAGAGCTAGTTATTCCTCTTTCAAATCTGAACTGTAAATAGGTTCCCCATTGCATAAGAAATGTGGCCTTCCTGGATAATGATACTTTCCATACAAAGCCATTACATTCCCCTAGCCCTAGAAAGAGCAGTTAATGGGCTTTATGGTTTAATCACTCCCTTTGCATTATTATGGCACCTGTACTTATAAATGAGGGACTTAATATAGAGACAGTTATCTGTATACCATTTAGTCATGACAATGAGAAATGGGTCTGAGGTCTCACGGATATGAGTGTACCAGGTTCATCAGATAGTGCTTTCCACCAAATGTTGCCAGCTCTCTCCTAGGGCACACAGAGAATTGCACTTCTTCACTCTCCTGAGGTTAAATGTGGGCTTGTGACTTATTTTGTCAAATGATGTGAGCAAGAATAGAACATGTTACTTTGGAGAGGAAATTTTAAGAGCCAGAGTGTGATTTTTCTACACCTTTCCACTCTACCATGGTGCTAGCAATACTCCTGAAGCATGGTTCCTGGGTCCTGGAGACAAAAAGAGAATCCCCAGCTGATTCATGATTGCTTTCTGGTTAAGCTATGGAGAAGGTGAAGGTGAAGTCGCTCAGTCGTGTCCGACTCTTTGCGACCCCGTGGACAGTAGCCTACCAGGCTCCTCCGTCCATGGGATTCTCCAGGCAAGAATACTGGAGTGGGTTGCCATTTCCTTCTCCAGAGGATCTTCCCGACCCAGGAATCGAACCCAAGTCTCCCGCATTGGAGACAGACGCTTTAACCTCTGAGCCACCAGACTGGGGATGTTTGTTACTACAGTGTAACTTAACTCATCCTGACTGATATATATTATATTGCCATTTCCTTCTCCAGGGGATCTTCCCGACCCAGGGATCGAACCCAGGTCTCCCGCATTGGAGACAGACGCTTTAACCTCTGAGCCACCAGACTGGGGATGTTTGTTACTACAGTGTAACTTAACTCATCCTGACTGATATATATTATATTTGTGTGATATAAAACTTTCTCTCATGAGCTGATTCATCTATCCATCCATCTATTCAAACATATATTGTTCACTTATTATGCAAAATATATTTAAATTACAGAGAAATAGAACTGACTGAAAGAAGTTATATCAAATAAGGCATGTGATTACACATATACAGAGGCTTGCAAAATAACAGAATTGAGTTCTGATGATGGGTAAGGCATAGTGCTAAGCATGTTAATTAGCTTATGAAGGTGTTTCTTTTAAAATTAGAACCATTTCACAGTTTAGGGGGGGGAATTCAAAGCGCACAGAGGTTCTGGCACTTACCCAACATCACATAGCTAATAAGTAGCAGATTCGGGTTTCAAACTGAGGTGCCTCTGCCTCACAACTGCTTAACCACCACATTATATTGCCTCTTTCCAAACACTGAGATAGTTCTGCATTTCTTCAAACATGTTCAAGGAAGCAAACAAAACTAAAAACCCTGCCCTTCCAGATCCTTGCAACCAGCCGGGCTGTCAGGTTTGCTCTGACAGGTTGTCTTCCCTTCAAAATGAAAAGAGAAGCAGCCTGGACAGAAAGAAAGGCCAGATGTTCAGCAGAGTGAGACACCTGCGTGGCCGCCAGCAGAGCCCAGCCTATCAATTCAGGAGTCCCTGGAGTCAGCGGTTCTGCTCAGGGCTTGACTTGACCCACGCTGGGTGCAGCCGCTTGGGCTGCATCTGACCCAACCAAATAGAAGAATCTCCACAAACTGCATGTTTTCATACCGACTTAGGAAAATGCGAGGGATTATAGTCAGGACAGACTGGTACCATCATTAATCAACAACCAGGGAGAGAAAATGAAGGGATGAAATGGCAGGCTCTTATATTAGGGGGAAAAGATTAGAAATATTGAGGAGCTGGAGATTTTTTTTTTTTTTGCAGAAACTTTACCATTCTTAAAATTTTTAAAGTTCTGTAGGGTCTTCCTGGCCATGGAGAGAGCCAATAAAGGCAGTCCCAAGACATCCACTCGTTCATCCATTTGAAAGTTGCTTTTGCAAATGCTCACTGTGTAGGCGACTGGGATGTGAATGAAGGTAAACACAATTTTTTAACTTAATGAACACATAGTAGTTTTCTTATCTAGAAACTACTCTGTGCCAGGCCTTGTTCTAAGCACTTTGCTTGTATCAACTCATTTAATGCACACAAAACCCCAAAGAGGTAGGTACTCTTATTATTTCTCTTTTGCAGAAGGGGAAGCTGAGGCACAGAGGGGTTTAATTTTCCTGTCAAAATCATGCAGGCTTTGGGATCTGGACCCTGGCGAGTCTGCCTCCAACACTGCCTACTTCACTGCATTGTTGCTCACGGGGTCTTGCTCCTCCAGCACACAGGTCAGCAGAGAAAAGGAACTTAGAAACCAAACAGTCTTTTTTAATAGTGTGAAACCTCTTTTGATGGAGAGATCCAGGGAGAAAGAATTGAATTCTACTTGGGGACATCAGGGAGAGCTCCACTGAGAAAGAGACTCTGCAGTGCCTTCATGCAATCGTAAGCCAGGTGGGTGAGCAGAGGGAAGGGGTCCCTAGGTGGAGGCACTTATTCGAGTAAACGCACAGAGGCGTAAGCTGGCTGGGCTGATCACAGGAGTGCCAGGCATAGAGTGCATTGGGAAGCATGGGGGCAGATGAAGTAAGGAGGGTAGACCAGCAAGATGAATGCAGCTCCAGTATTCCAACCAAGGCATTTCTGCAATAGGGTGTCTGCCTTCTGAGATACTGATACACACTGGAAAGAAAGCAACAGGCTCCTTGACAGATCCCTTCCCAGCTGTACTTTAAAAAGGTGCCTGGCATGGAGGGTTGGCTGGGAAAGAGGGTAGCAGATTTGTTAAGAGAGAGGCCTTTAGAATCAGACAGCTCTGAGCTTGACTCTGAGCTCTCAGTTTCTACCTGTGTGACCTTAGGCAGCTGACTGGACCTCCCAGAGCTTCAGCTGCCAAACAAGCTTCTGCAAAGACCATATAGAAAGTGGAAGTTTTGTTCCTGGCATGCTTTTTATTGGGTCTGGTTGTGAATATACAACCTAGGAGGATTACCACACACTAGCTGAAGGGGGAAATATGATACTATTGACCTGTCATGAGCTGGGTTGTTTCTCCCACCCCTTGGTGGGAAGGATTTGTTTGCAATGATTCATCCCACACCAGGATTCCTTACGCTGGTCTGTTGTCAGCAGAGCTGACATGGGAAACCAACTCACACTCTTGACTTCATATTCAAGGGCTGTAAGCCAGCACCACTCAAATTTTGTTTATTTTTTTTAATTTTTATTTTATTTTAATTTATTTATTTTATTTGGAGGCTAATTACTTTACAATATTGTATTGGTTTTGCCATACATCAACATGAATCCGCCAGGGGTGTACATGTGTTCCCCATCCTGAGCCCCCCTCCCACCACCCTCCCCGTACCATCCCTCTGGGTCACCCCAGTGCACCAGCCCCAAGCATCCTGTATCCCGCATCGAACCTGGACTGGTGATTCGTTTCTTACATGATATTATACATGTTTCAATACTATTCTCCCAAATCATCCCACCCTCACCCTCTCCCACAGAGTCCAAAAGACTGTTCTATACATCTGTGTCTCTTTTGCTGTCTCACATACAGGGTTATCGTTACCATCTTTCTAAATTCCATATATATGCGTTAGTATACTGTGTTTTTCTTTCTGGCTTACTTCACTCTGTATAATTGGCTCCAGTTTCATCCACCTCATTAGAACTGATTCAAATGTATTCTTTTTAATGGCTGAGTAATACTCCATTGTGTATATGTACCACAGCTTTCTTATCCATTCATCTGCTGATGGAGATCTAGGTGGCTTCCATGTCCTGGCTATTATAAACAGTGCTGCGATGAACATTGGGGTACACGTGTCTCTTTCAGTTCTGGTTTCCTCGGTGTATATGCCCAGCAGTGGGATTGCTGGGTCATAAGGCAGTTCTCTTTCCAGTTTTTTAAGGAATCTCCACACTGTTCTCCATAGTGGCTATACTAGTTTGCATTCCCAACAACAGTGTAAGGGGGTTCCCTTTTCTCCACACCCTCTCCAGCATTTATTGCTTGTAGACTTTAAATATCAACCTGAGATCTTGTTAGAAGGCATCACAAGAAAAAAAAAAAGGTAACTATGTTTGGTAATGGACACTGACTTAATGCCAGACTTATGGTGGTTATCATTTTGCAATATAAATAGAGAATCATTATGTTGTACACCTGAAACTAACAATGTTACATGTTGATTATATTGGAATTTTGGGGGTAAAAATATAAAAAATACAATGGACTTCCCTGGTGGCTCAGTGGTAAAGAATCCACCTGCCAATGCAGGGGACTTGGATTTGAGTCTGAGTCCAGATTGGGTTGGGAAGATTGCCCTTGGAGAAAGAAATGGCAACTCACTCCAGTATTGTTGCCTGGGAAATCTCATGAATAGAGAAGCCTAGTGGGTTATATACAGTTCATGGAGTCACAAAAGAGTCAGATATGATTTAGTGACTAAACAACAAAAATAACAGCATAAAAATATAGTAATAATTAAAATTAAAATTTTAAAAGGCAGATTCTCAGTAGGACGATGGTGGACTTGAGATTCTTCATCTCTAACCATTTCCCCATGGGTGATGCCTACACTTCTGTGTCAAGGACTACCTTAGAGCATCTTACAGTAGTAAAGCCTCAGTCCACAGAGATCACCATAATCCCAAGACCTTAGACCCAAACCAAGAGTAAGAATACAACCCAATACCCTTCTTAATTGGCTTATTCACTCATCCTCCCACTAAATATTCTATAACTACCTATGATATTCCATGTCTTGGGAAAACAAAGATCTATATACCATAGCTCCTGTACTCAATGAGTTTGCCCCTTACACAGAGAAGGAAAGGAGGTTACTGGCCATTTTTGTGTAGCCCACTTCACAGCCTTCATCTCATTTAATTCCCCCAAAATTTCTAAGAAATTGCAATCATCCACTCATGTTGGGGAGTAGGGAACTATAGTTTAAGGAATGAGGGTCGCTTCCCCCCAAATTGATGGCATTGGAATTTGGAATCAGGTCTTTGGGGTTCCACTGCTTCGTTTATACTTTACAACCATAAGTTGATTGCATTCTATTTTTATTTACTTTGAGCTTGACTATGTCTTTAGGTTGAGAAAGTGAAGTTTTTTCCCTCATAAATTTAATCGCTGACATAAAGGGAAAAAAAATCCTGATGTAATTGAACACGAAGATGTTTACAATCCTCTTCAAGCCATAGAGCTGCTAGCACGCAAAATTTATAACAGCTAAGAGAGGGGAAATGAAGAGAAGGGGAAGACCAAGACAGATGCAGCTACAGAAATGTCATGTTAATGTATGGGTTGATGTCCTGACACCGGCACAGTTAGTCGAGTAACTTTTTGGAGACCATTTAACTACCTAATAAAGATTTACTTAACAAACTCTCAAACTTGCCAGAGCTGGACTTCTAAAAACAACCCTATAAATTACAAAGAAGGTGGCATGTGGAAGAGTCACGGCAGTTATTTAAGGAGAGAATGGAAATGCTGGAGTTATGAAGGCCATTGTCTGGGTGTCTTGCAGCAGTCACTGAAGGGCCTGGAGCCTTTCAGAGACACAGCACCCATGTTTGCACCCAATCTAGATAAACGCATACAGATGTTCCTTGAACTTGATCAAACTCTCTTCTCAGCATGAATACAAAATTGATTGGGCCAAATCAGAGCTCGTGCCAGTGAAGGCTGGCTGCATACGGAAATAAAATCAGCCACCTCCCATTTACTTAGAAGTCTCCAGCTTAAAATACACTGGAGGAAAATGTGCACTTCACTTTAGAGCAAGAGCCAAATTGCACAGCGACAAAATTATTCCCATCATCATGACAGCCTCAGCCAATCGCTCCCGTTTTTAATGTGCTGAAAGGAGGCAAGTTGGCATCATTAAAAGTTTTTTTTTTTTTTCCAAAAATACATTCTGAAATATGGAGAAACTAGAAACAGAAGAAGGGGGGCCCACACTTCAATCTAATTCTGAGACTGGACTCTTGAGTAACATCTGCTCTGGGCAAGCTATGAAGGTCTTGAGGAAAGAGGCTGTATTTATTGCCTCCCACTTCCCTTGGTGGGGCTAGGCTGGCACGGACATGGATGTCTGTCCTCTAATTCAGCTCCTAGTTTTCAACTAGAGTCCCTTTCCCTAGATAATTGTCCCCAGTAGCCTTTCATCTTTACACTTGCTTGACGAACTTCATTTGTATCGTATCATTTTTAAAAAAAAATAAATGGGTGTAAAATGTATTTGGCTGCACTGGGCCTTAATTGTGACATGTAGGCTCTTTAGCTGGGGTATGTGAACTCTTAGTTGCAGTTTGTGGGATCTAGTTCCCTGACCAGTGATTGAACTTGGGCTTCCTGCATTGGGAGCACAGTCTTAGCCACTGGACAACCAGGGAAGTCCCTGTATCACATCTTTTGATGTGTTCTTTCTTAAGTACTTAGTCTAGGAGATAACAGATGTTGTGTCCTTTCATTTCCTCTTCCCAAAGCAGCCCAGTATTCCCTTCCTCCTCCCCCATCCTTTATTACCCAATAAAGTTCCAAAAGCCAATCCAGGAAGTTCTGATATTAAAATCACCTAAATAGAAAGGTTAGCCCAGCTAGTGCTCATCTAGCCTTGTCAAGGCATCCCAGTTCTTGGACTATGATGTGAGGCCTCTTCACCCCATCTTTGTCCTTTAT
The DNA here is from genome assembly GCA_006410635.1 of Cephalophus harveyi. Lineage (NCBI taxonomy): Eukaryota > Metazoa > Chordata > Mammalia > Artiodactyla > Bovidae > Cephalophus > Cephalophus harveyi. The sequence goes on from SJYT01035616.1 coordinate 979,583, forward strand.
CTTCTCCCTCTGGAGAAGGATTTTTACTCAGCCCTAGCGAGTCAGCATGCTCCTCGCTCAGTTTCAGCAATTCTGATGTCCAGATGTCTTATGCCCTTTTAATATCTGTTTCAGATTATCACCCTCACCACTGAGAAGTGACAGCCTGCATTTTTTTTCTCTGCTGAATCGCATTTTGTTCTTTTTTTGGATTTCATCCTTGGAAATTAGATTTTGCTATCTTCAGTTGTTTCTAGAACATGACTAAGATTTTCTTTCCAGCACATTTATTTAATATCCCTTTCCAGAATATTACTTAAGGAGAAAGGAGTAAATTCTTCACATATACCTGTAAGAATATGTCCCATTCTTACTTTAGAGGAAATCAGTCACCATTGATTTTAAGGATGAAAGATGCACAAATGCACAAATGAAGGGAAACATCCAAATCAAAGCCCAGTAATCCAAGGACAATCATAAATTTCACCTTACAGTTCACTTCAGTTCAGTTGCTCAGTCGTGTCCGACTCTTTGCAACCTCATGAACTGCAGCACGCTGGGCCTCGCTGTCCATCACCAACTCCCGGAGTTCACTCAAACCCATGTCCATGGAGTCGATGATGCCATCCAACCATCTCATCCTCTGTTGTCCCCTTCTCCTCCTGCCCTCAATCTTTCCCAGCATCAGGGTCTTTTCCAATAAGTCAGCTCTTCACATCAGGTGGCCAAAGTACTGGAGTTTCAGCCTCAACTTCAGTCCTTCCAATGAACACCCAGGACTGATGTCCTTTAGGATGGACTGGTTGGATTTCCTTGCAGTCCAAGGGACTCTCAAGAGTCTTCTCCAACACCACAATTCAAAAGCATCAGTTCTTCGATGCTCAGCTTTCTTACATGTCAAGTCAAATCATTTGCTGGTGTCTCCTGGCCTGCCGTGGTGAGAAAGATCTGAGGCTGAGCTCAGATTGGGTGAGAAAATATAGTGGAGGGGATCAGTAATGTCTTCCATGGGCTTGATATAGAGATATAGCAGAATATTTACTCACTTTTAAAAATATTAACTCAGATACACGACAATCCACATTTCCCCTGATATACATACCAGATAAATTTATAAAGTTCAAGCAAAAGTAAAAAAAAAAAAAATTTAGGGCAAAATATCAAGCAATATTCCAACAAAGCTATTACTTCTGTCAAAAAGTTTTATTACACATGATTAACTGATTAACTCTGATTAATGATTGCCAAGACTGCTGGGTTAAGTTCAATGATTGATTAGTAATGTCTGCCATGGATTAAGGAGTGTACCCTATATTTTGCTTTCCTGGTTTTAATATATCATTTACTCTTTCTTGGGATGGCAATTAAGCAGTAAAGTCTTTGAAAGTATCCCACAGTGTCAGGGCATAAGTTAATCTTATATCTGTTAGAGGAGAATCAGAAATTAGTTGAATTTGGCAAAGCATTAACAAGCCTATACTCCAGAATTAGAGAATATTCTCTCTTCCAGCCCATATGGAGTATTTACAAATAGTGACTGCATACTGGTCAAAAAGTAAGTATTGATAGCATTTAGAACACCTTCTAAAACCACTTAGGAAAACAAAAGTAAAACCTCCAAACAATTTGACAGCCACATTAAAAGCGCACCATATATTTGCAAATTTAAAAACATGCTTCTAAATAATGCAAGTGCTGCCTGACATGATTTATTCCTGTGTATATATTTCTCTCTCTTTAAATGAATACAAGTTCCATGGGGCTACATTCAGCACACTAGCACATACAGAACGTTGTTTGAGTCATAGTAGGGGCACATTGAATGAATGAGTGAATGAATATTAACACTTAAGGAATTCTATTCAGAAAGTTATCTAAGAGAAATGAATAGCCTTAAATATATTTGCTACAAAAGAAGAAAAGTAGAATGTGAGCTAAACACTTAACTTGATATTAGAAAATAGTGACTTCAAAGAAAGTAGAAAAATAGACTTTAAAATAAGCAGAATGTAAAGAACTAGAGAAAAAAGGAATGAGAAGCAGAGAATAAAATAATTTTCTGACCCTTATAATTTAATTTAGATAAAATCTACTAATTTCCAAGGGATATATAATTATTTTCATATAGAACATTTAAAAAAGATTAGAAGAAGAAGACGGCAGTGTGATTTTATACAGCTAATACAATGCTTGATATCCAGACCAGTTAAGGAAGGTTATGTCCATCTCATTTATAGAGTTAGGAAAAAAAAATTTTTTTTAATTTAGTAAACAAAACTTAGCAGCATACAAAGAAATGTACAGCCATAAACAAGTAGAGTTTGTTCAAGGAATGTTAGTGATGGTGTAACATTAGAAAATCTATTAATATAAGTTGCCACAAACCAGATCAAAGGAGAAAAGTGATGATCATTTCATGGAGGTAAAATAACATTCAATAAAATTTCACACCCATTCATATATTTTTTAAAATGTTAGCAAACTAGGAATAATAGAAAAATTCTTAGCATTTGAAGAAATATTTGTATTTGATATGATTATCTACATAAGAAAATGAAGGCACTATCTAAACAAACTACTTCATTTTTTAAAATTATGGATACAACGTCAAATAAAACTTGTGTATATGAATACTGGGCTTCCCTGGTGGCTCAGAGGTTAAAGCGTCTGCCTCTGAGATCCCCTGGAGAAGGAAATGGTAACCCACTCCAGTATTCTTGCCTAGAGAATCCCGTGGACAGAGAAGCCTGGTAGGCTACAGTTCACGGGGTCGCAAAGAGTCGGACACGACTGAGCGACTTCACTCACTCACTCATATGAATACTACCAACAATAAGTTAGGAAATGTAACTCTGATGTCTTACTCCAAGCAGATAACAAAAAATAACATTCTTTAGAATAAATCTAGCAAAAGATCTGAAAATCCTTTATGAGGACAAATATAATACTTTATTGAAGGATATAAAAGACTGGTTGAAGAGATATACCAGGTTCATGGATAGGATAATGCATTATAATAAAGATGGAAATGTTCAAGACTAATCTATACAATCAATGTAACTTCAAAGATTTTTGTTCATAAAACTTGACAAGCAGACCTTAAAACTCACAAAGAAATGCTGATGACAAGAATAGGCAAGACCATTTTGAATAAGAACAGAGATGAAACATCTGTATGATGTGAAGACTGGTCATAAAACTTAATAAAGACTGGGTTTGGTGGAGAGATCATTTTTTTAATGTAAAAATATATTTATAAGGCAATCCAAAATTTGAGAGATAATATTCACAATGAATAAAGCTAGAATCCATAAAAAAGCTCCTAAAATCAATAGAAAAAGGGGCAAAATTGAGTAGAAAAATGACAGCAGCAATTTACACTGGAGGAAACACAAATTAACACAAACATTTTGAAAAGGTGCTGAGGGAACTGCAGAGTTTTTTAAGCCATGTCATCAAACTAACAAAGCTTTTGTAAGGATATGGTATATTTGAATGTTTATATTGTTAGTGGGAGGGGAAGGTTTCACCACCACTTTGCAAATGAGTTTGGAGGTATCTGCTGCATTGCGTTGATTCTAAGATGCTTCTCCTTGACCTCCACTCCCACCCCTATGTTTTAACATTTCTGAAATCCAAATCCATTTTATAATTGTTGATATCTTACGATTTTGAATGATAGCATTTTGAGTACAATTTACATTAAATGGCCTCATGGCTTTAATAAAATATGCAGTAGAAGTGAAGATGATTCCACTGTTTGATCCTGCAATTAGACTCAGACATATTTATGTAGAAACTCACACCTGTACACAAAGGTATATTGTTGCAGCATTTTAACTTTTAAGAATTTTATTCTAAGAAGCTTGGCTTCCCAGGTGGTGCAGTTGGTAAAGAATTTGCCTCCTAATGCAAGAGACACAAGAGGTGTGCGTTTGATCCCTGAGTCAGGAAGATCCCATGGAGGAGGACAAGGCAACCCACTCCAGTATTCTTGCCTGGGAAATCCTGTGGATAGAGTTCTGCTGGCTGCAGTCCATGGGGTCGCAAGAAATCAGACACAACTGAGTACACACACAGAGACACATATTCTAAGAAGCTAGTAAAGTTGGTTTCCCTAATTCCTGTATCTGTAAGATGTTTAAGCCATCAATAAACTGGCTTAAATAGAGAAAAATGTATTTTTCCCCGTAAGAAGTCTAGGAGAGCTGCTAAATTTTTTGACTCAATGATGACCGCAAGAACCCAGATTCTTTCCATTTCTCTTCTGTGCCATGGTTGGGTTTCTTATCTCTGCTCTTATACTTGCTCATTTCTTGGTCGCAACATCTCTTCTTTAACAATAATGTCTTGCGCTCGCTCACTCAGTTGCTCAGTCGTGTCCAACTCTTTGTGACCCTATGGACTGTAGCCTACAAAGTTCCTCCATCCATGGAATTCTCCAGGCAAGCGTACTGGAGTGGGCTGCGATTTCCTCCTCCAACAATAATGTCTAGGGGCTTCAAATTTACTCTTTCTTCCTGCTATTTCTTTTTACTTCAATTTTTAATTTTTCATTTAAAAAATTATTATTGGAATACAATTGCTTTACAATGTTTTGCTACTTTCTGCTATACAACAAAATAAATAAGCTATATGTATACATATCTCCTTTCCTCTTGGGCCATCTTGCCCCTCTAGGTCATCACAGAGCGCCAAGCTGAGCTCCCTGGCCGCACAGCAGCTTCTCCCTGGCTGCCTGTTTCACACATGGTGGTGGATACATGTCGCTGCTACTCTCCCAGTGCAGCCCACCCTCCTCTTCCCCTCTTGTGTCTACATGTCCATTCTCTACATCCGTGTCTCTCTTCCTGTCCTGCAGATAGGTTCATCTGTTACCATTTTTTAGATTCCTTATATATGCATTAATATACAATATTTATTTTTCTCTTTCTGACTTAATTCACTCTGTATGACAGACTCTAGGTCCATTCACATCACTACAAATGATCCAATCTTGTTCCCTTTTAAGGCTGTGTAACATTCCACTGGGGCGTCCCTGGTGGTTCAGATGGTAAAGAATGTGCCTGCAATGCAAAAGACCCAGGTTTTATCCCAGGGTCAGAAAGATCCCCTGGAGAAAGAAATGAATATCCACTCCAGTATTCTTGCCTGATGAATTCCGTGGACAAAGGAGTCTAAAGGGCTTGGGGTCTCAAAGAGTCAGACATGACTGAGCAACTAACATACCATGTACCATGTCTTCTTCATTCATTTGTCCTTGTCAATTTTTAATTTAGAAATAGTTATAGATGCACATGAGATTTCATAGATCATACAAAGAGGTGTTGTTTCTCTCAAAGGTTACAATTTATGCAACTTTAATATACTATCAAAATCAGGAAATTGACATTGGTACCATGTGTCTGTGCATAATTCTGTATAGTTTTATCATATATAGAGATATGCAAGACTACCACTACAATCAAGATAGAAAGCTATTCCATCAACACAAAGGTTTCCCTCATGATACTCTAATACTACTCACCTTACTCTTTCCACCCATACCTGATTCCTGGGAACCACTATTTTATTCTCCATTCTTAACAGTAGTTTGAATAGTGAAATACAACTTTTTTTTTTTTTGCAAAGCAAAAAAAAAAAATAAGATGAATGAATGGAGTGATAAAGCAAGTATAATAAAATATTAATTACAGAATCTGAGAGGTGATATATGGTTTCTCACTGCACAACTCTAAATTTGCCTGTATGGTTAAACCTTTTCATAAATACAAGGTTGGAATAAAATTAATCTAAATTTTGCCAATAGGAGAATAGATAAGTAAATTAGTATATTTCTACAATAGATTATTCTATAGCATTTAAAATGAAGGAGTTTTTAGATAAAAAATGGATAAATCTCAAAAATAATATTTGAGTAATAAAAAGGTAAGTTGCAGAGTAAAGAATATGATGCAATTTGAGTAAATACTCACAATAACACAAGGATAACCACCATTTTGAAGCTGTTTTTTCCTATTTATTTTCATAATTGGTTATGTGGTGATATCTACATATCATGGAGTATATGGGTGCATCTTGTATTCTTTTTATTGTATGTATTTACAGTACCTTATTATTAAAGAAAATCTGATTTAAAAAGTGGCACAGAGGCCTGCATACAGTGGAAGGTACTGGCTCAAAATTATGCCACAGAGAAGCATGAGTCACCTTATATACGTGTCAGTTTCAGTTTCTCAAGCTGTAGGACATAGTTGCCAATTACTACTTTAAAGAACAGGGTACTTCTGGGAGGAAACCCATTATCCTGAAGTGACCTCAATCACTGTTAGCTTTGGATGTTTATAGAGGCCCCATAGCAGTATCAGTAAACAAGGAACCAGGTAAATTTAACACACATTTAGCAATTATTTCACATACTAGCAAGGTAATGCTCAGAATCCTTCAAGTTAGGCTTTCACAGTATGTGAACCGAGAACTTTCAGATGTACAAGCTGGATTTAGAAAAGGCAAAGGAACCAGAGATCAAATTGCCAACATCTGCTGGGTCATAGAAAAAGCAAGAGGATTTCAGAAAAACATATATTTCTGCTTCATTGGCTATGCTAATGCCTTTGACTGTGTGGATCACAACAAACTGTGGACAATTCTTAAAGAGATGGGAATACCAGACCACCTGACCTGTCTCCTGAGAAACCTGTATGCAGGTCAAGAAGCAACAGTAAGAATAGACTTGGAACAACAGACTAGTTCCAAATTAGAAACAGAGGAGATCAAGGGTATTGTCACCCTGCTTACTTAACTTATATGCAGAGCGCACGCATGCTCAGCTGTTTCAATCATGTTTGACTCTTTGCAACACTATGGACTGTAGCCCTCCAGGTTCCTCTGTCCATGGGATTCTCCAGGCAAGAATACTGAAGTGGCTTGCCATGCCCTCCTCCAGGAGATCTTCCCGACCCAGGGATCAAACCAGTGTCTCTTACATATCTTGCATTGGCAGGTAGATTCTTTATCACTAGTGCCATCTGGGAAGCCCCTATATGGAGAGTACACCAAGCAGAATGCTGGGTTGGATGAATCACAATCTGGAATCAAGATTACTGGGAGAAATATCAGTAACCTCAGATATGCAGACGACACCACCCTTATGGCAGAAAGCAAAGAGGAAATAAAGAGCCTTTCAATAAAGGTGAAAGAAGAGAATGAAAAGGGTAGCTTAAAACTCAACATTCAAAAAAAAAAGATCGTGGCATCCAGTCCCATCACTTAATGGTAGATGTGGAAAAAATGAAAACAGTGACAAACTTTATTTTCTTGGGCTTCAAAATCACTGCAGATGGTGACTGCAGCGACAAAATTAAAAGATGCTTGCTCCTTGGAAGAAAGGCTATGACAAACCTATACAGTGTATTATAAGCAGAGATATAACTGACAAAGGTCTGTATAGTCAAAGCTATAGTTTTTACTGGGAGTCATATACGGATGTGAGAGTTGGACTATAAAGACGGCTGAACACTGAAGAACTGATACTTTTGAATTGTGGGGCTGGAGAAGATTCTTGAGAGTCCCTTGGACAGCAAGGAGATCAAATCAGTCAACCTTAAAGGAAATCAGTCCTAAATATTCATTGGAAGAACTGATGCTGAAGCTGAATCTCCAATATTTTGGCCACCTGATACCAAGAGCCCACTCAATGGAAAAAGACCCTGATATTGGGAAAGATTGAGGGCAAGAAGAAAAGAGGGTTACAGAGGATGAGATGGTTGGATGGCATCGCTGACTCAATGGACATGAGCAAACTCGAGGAGATAGTGAAAGACAAGGAAGACTTGCCTGCTGAAATAAATGGGGGTCATAAAGAGTTAGACATGACTGAGCAACTGAACAACAACAACACAATTATTCCTGGGAGGAAGGCCTTACCATTGCAAGTGTTAGTTATCACTATAAATAAAGCTCATAAAATTAAGCAGACTAAGAGCTTGGATTGTGCAGTTAACAGAAATACACAGAATAAATTAAAACAAAACCAAAAGACTGCTCATGTTCTTCTTATCACAAAGCCTAAAACAGTGTCACCTCCAGTGAGGAGAAATGAGTTTTGATCTTTTGAGTATCTGGAAATATTCTTTTTCTCTGTCTGGGTAGCTTTGACAAAGGCGTTTAGTTGAAAATTATTCACTGAACCATTCCTATGTTTTATGAATATCTCTGTATTTTTCTATGTTTCATAATAAAAGAAGAGGTGTCCTAAATTTGTATAAATTAAGACTGATTGCTTAGAATATAGTGTTTTGCTTCAGCATCATATGTGAACTCAAAAACTGATGTCTCTCAATACTTTGAATGGAGGTGAAGCTGGCCTGCTCAGGGAAGCTGTGAAATGACTCAACAGTAACGCCAGTCATGCCAGAGGAAATCATGTAGGAAATGCACATGAAAAGTTTGAGTGAAATTGTTTCCTGAAATGCAAGAAAAAGGAAGCCTTGTTTCTAAAGTATAATTCTATATATAATTTAAAATAAATGTGTAACTAAACAGTAAACTCTGTATTCTACTTGGTTGGCCAAAACATTCATTGGGGATTTTTTTCCATAACAGAAAAACCCAAACTTTTTGGCCAACCCAATAATTAAAAAAGACACTTTTATGTATTTTGCACAACTATAAGTTGTAAATGTAAATTGGCTAAAATTTTTGGAGAGTTGAGAAATCTTCTCAGAGAGAAAATGGACTCACCATGTATTGGTTTTTTTACAGGTGTATAGGTGGCTCAGAGGTTAAAGCATCTGCCTGGAATGCAGGAGACCTGGGTTCGATCCCTGGGTTGGGAAGATCCCCTGGAGAAGGAAGTGGCAACCCACTCCAGTACTCTTGCCTGGAGAATCCCATGGAGGGAGGAATCTGGTAGGCTAGAGTCCATGGGGTCACAAAGAGTCGGGCACGACTGAGCAACTTCACATATCATTTTTTATAACTAAAAATCTTTCTCTCTTAAATGGTGTGCCCATCTGCATGAGACTTGTAAGAAACTACACCTGAAAAGGTCTCTACAAATCACCTAGTCTTCTCACAGACTCTTAAGAAGTTATATCTGGAAATATCTTTATAAACGATCCAGTTTCTCCCCATTCTCTCACGTAGAACATAGGAAGGAGAGAGAGTCTGCTCTCTCTGGAGGAAAGATTACCCCCCAAAGACTCAGAGATAAAGAAAATTAATAGAGTTGTCAAAAAGATTTCACTCTCCCCGTGGTCTTGATAGATGTTTGTCAACTCGTCCAAGTGGCTTGTCATTCTAAGGCTTCGCTTTTCCTGAAAAAAACAAGAAGCTTCTAGTTCTACAGCGCAGAAGCAATGATTGGATAGAATCTGCACATTCCTAAATCACTACAGAAGAGGGAGATATGGCAGGATAAATCAGGGTTGAACGGAAAAGATCTACTGTTCGATGAGGAAATATTTATTGTGGGTCTCTGTTGTATCATTTCAGAATCCTGATGTGGGAGTGAAGAAAGGTGATAAGCAAATTCACTTTGCCACAAATAAAATTTCAAAAAATACTTATAACTCATGCCAGGACGATAGCCAAAGAATTTAAGTCTTGGGACAGTTACAAACTACCTTATTTCACACAACTCCTTTAAAGATCAACAAGAGCAACAACAAAAATGCACCGTTGAGTTTGTGAAACAATTTTTAAAAGGTGTTGTTTACTTGAAAGCACAAAACAAATATAAATTGAGCGTGTAGATGGCATATTTGCATAACTTATTCTTAGGCTGCCCTTCAATGATATCCAGAGAAAAGTTCCTTCCAGTATTGCTCATATGAGTTTGGCATCTGACTGTAAGACAAGAAGTCGCAAGGTATGAAAGTGAGGTGAGGTCTACTCCAGGCACCTGGGGGGTTTACTATGGCTATTGTGGAAGCATGTTGTCAAAACTCTGCTTTACATGTTATTGGTATATGGGTATGCTTAGAACTTTCTGAAGACCTTAGTCACACAAGAGACATAAGAACCATGTGTGGGTCCAGAGATCAGGAGGGTTGACAGTAAGTAGTTTGGTGGTTCAAGAAATTAAGACTACATGTATAGGTAGCAATGTCATATACATATGGGCTATAGTGTTGTTTTTCTTGCTTAGTTATTAAGTCATGTCCAACTCTTTGCCACCTCATGGACTGTAGCCATACATATATGGACTTCCCTGGTGGTTCAGTGGTAAAGAACCCACCTGCCCATGCAAGAGATCTGAGTTCAATTCCTAGGTCAGGAAGATCCCCTGGATCTTCTTCTTCTCCTTTGGAGATCCCCTTTCTCCCCTGGAGAACGGAATGGCTACCCACTCCAGTGTTCTTGCATGGAGAATTCCATGGACAGAGGAACCTGGTTGGCCACAGTCCATGGGGTCACAGAGTCAGACATGACTTAGTGACTAACAGTTTCACTTTCATATATGCATATATAGAGAAAGGGTAGGTGGTCAAAAATATTTATTGAATGAAGGAGGTAGATTAGATGGAGATCTGAGAGTAGGCCACTCAAGTTCAGAAATACACATGAACCCAAGTTTGCGAAGACTCAGTTGGCTTCTGGGAGTGAGAAAATTCAAGGGGTCTGTCTACTCATCCAGGGAAGGGGAACAGAAGCCCAGTTCAGTGAAGAACCGTGATGCTAGGACTAAGAGGTAGAGTTTTCAAATTTGAGAATTTCATTCTTGGATTTAAAACACTCAGTGGTTTCCCACTTTTCTTAGGAGAAGGTTCCAATCCTTACCCCTCCCTGACTTCCTTATTCTCCCTTACACCTCCTTCTTGTTCTACTCAGGCCTCGACAGATTGGATGAGGTCCACCCATCGTAGGCAGGGCAACCTGCCTTACTCAGTCTACCATTTCAAATGTTAATCTCACCCAGAAACATGCTCAGAGACACACCCAGAATAAAGTTTAGCCAAATATCTGAGCTCAGTCAAGCTGACACATAAGATTAACCATCATGCTGCCCTGATTACCGCACTCAAAATAAATGTTTTGAGGATGCTGACCCAAGAATCCTCTTGGGTGATGCCAGCCAGGAGAGGTAAGATGCTGAGCTCTGAAAGCGGTGCCATAGAAAGGCTACAATTAACTCATTCAAAAAAGCAGTTTGTTTGTTTTTTGGGGTTCTCTGCTCCTGCCACAATGAATGTTGTCTTTTAAAAGCACCAACTGGCTTTCCACTTTACTGAACTCCAGAAGTCAGAGGAAAAGATTGAGATCTTTACTCCATAACATGCTTTCTCAAAAAAACCTGTATCACCTCCAGATTGGGGGTGGGGGGTGCAAAACAATTTTAAAGCTTTCTGTGTATGAAGAAGCACTATACATATAGTAACATATATACAGTTTATCAATGGTGTTAAAATTTCTTGGGGGGATAATTAGGGGGAAAAAAATGTCTAAAAAAACCTTGCAGGAAGTGGAAGCAAGAAGAGGAAGAAGGAGGAGGAGGAGAGGGGGAGGGTGGAGGAGCAGAGAAACACCACACTAAAACCACAGATGCCTATAGTTGGAAAGATGCACCTCCTCCATCTAACATCTTAAGACAGCACCTGAGGGACTGGATGTACAGAACTGCACAAAGCTTACACAGGGGGTTAATGAAAGAGCTTCACATGGACCATGATTTGGGGGGATCCTAGACAAATGTATGTTCCATGTTTATCATGCAAAAATAAAAATACCTGAGAAGATCCCAATCTGCACATCTCCTTAACCCACATTCCCCAGTGAGGTGACACTTTGAGGGGAAAATAAATGACCTGTCTGATAAAACTACGCAAACATGGTATCCTTAGGAGGATCTTGTCTGTGTGGTATGAGGAGGGACAGGCGGGGGAGACAGAGAACACCCCGAGAACCTGTGATGGCAGAGAAAAAGTGTAGAACCAGAGGAGAGGAGGGCTGGGAGGAGTGGGAAGAAGAATATGGTAAAAGAAACAGCATCCTTTCTGAATCCTGTCCATCCTTCGTGTCTAAAACTGGACTCTATCATTACTTAAAGTTCACCCAGAAAGCTGAGAAGATAGGATAGACAAAATGGAAAAAAAAAAAAATCGAGTGAATGTTACTACATTTTTATTTATCATCTGATAATTCAGTGACTTTAGATTCATCTGTGTGACTGTCAGCTTCACAATTTTCCCCAGGGTGGTTTTCATTCATTCACTCACTCAGCCATTGGTTTGTTGAGCACTTACTATGTGGCAAGAATTTCCCTAGGCATTAGAGTTAGCAGTGGGGGAGCACTGACACAGAGCAATAAAAACCAGATTCTGCCCCAAATCCAGGCAACTATTTTTATTAAATTTTTTATTGGCGTATAGTTGCCAACAAAGGTCCATCTGGTCAAGGCTATGGTTTCTCCAGTGGTCGTGAATGGATGTGAGAGTTGGACCATAAAGAAAGCTGAGCAGCAAAGAATTGATGCTTTTGAACTATGGTGTTGGAGAAGACTTGAGAGTCCCTTGGACTGCAAGGAGATCCAACCAGTCCATCCTAAAGGAGACCAGCCCTGGATGCTGGGTTGGAAAACAAAACTCTGACACAAAGACAGGGAGGCCTGGCGTGCTGCAGTCCATGGGGTCGCAAAGAGTCGGACACAACTGAGTGCCTGGACTGAACTGATAGTTGCTTTACAGTATTGTGTTAGTTTCTGCTGTATAGCAAAGTGAATCAGCTATATGCTTACATAAATCCCCTCTTTTTTTGTTTTATTTCCTTCCCATTTAGGTCACCACAGAGCACAGATAGAGTTCCCTGCACTATACAGTAGGTTCTCACTCATTATCATTTTTAAGCCTGAATAGCATAGCGGTTAGGCAGGCAAGTAGGAAAGCAGGTCAGGAGTTCTTAGGTCAGGAGTTCAAATCTCTGCTTTATTGAGCTTCCCCGGTGGCTCAGACGGTAAAGCATCTGCCTACAATGCGGGAGACTCGGGTTCAATCCCTGGGTCAAGAAGATCTTCTGGAGAAGGAAATGGCAACCCACTCCAGTATTCTTGCCTGGAAAATCCCATGGATGGAGGAACCTGGTAGGCTACAGTCCTTGGGGTCACAAAGAGTTGGACACGACTGAGCGACTTCCCACAGTGTATGTATGTCAACTCTAATCTCCCAATTCATCCCCTCCTTTCCTCCTTGGTGTGTTCTCTACATCTGTGTCTCAAGCAAATTTTAAATTTCACAGTGGAGATAAGTACCTAAGACAGGTACACAAACCACAGTTTATTAAAGTCGCCCTCCACTCCATGGCTCATGTCATCAGTGTGTGTTCTGACTATGTAAGAAGGAGAAGGGCTGTCAGACCTAGGAGTCCCGCTCTTGTCTGGCAGGCTTCTTCATCCGTGTTTAAGGGCAGTTGGGATGAAATAAAATTATGGGAACATTAAAAAAAAAAGGGAAATGCAAAAAATAAATAAATAAACGTTTTAATTGGCTAACTCTGATCTCCCCACTGAGATTGTATCACCGAGTTGGCAGCTTGTCACTTGTGGTTGCTAGGCAACCCCGTGCAGTAGGGTGGACGTGTCAGCCGTGTTTTCCATCTTGTGATCCGAGTCTCTTGGCTGCTGGGGCTGAAGTCTGGCTCCCCCTCCCCCTCGACAGGGCTGGGGATGCCTAATGTGGCCCCCCCAAATTAGCCTCTGGCCCATTGCTCAAAACTGTCGGATGGATAAAATTTCAACCCTTATTCAATGACTGAGCACCCTGGCTGTGACTTTGCTGAAAAGACCCCAGCGAACCTGGTCAGGCCTTCCAAGCCCTCCTCGGGTACATCAGCAGAGCAGGTGTCAGAGCAGAGTCAGGAGAAGCGAAATGCTAGGATTCTTCTTCCCAGGTGCGCTACGTGCTGTGGGAGCCTCACTCTGATGCCGCCTTTGATATTCTTGTTCACAGAGCCCACAGGGTATGGGCTTTGCAGGCAGACAGAGCTGGGTCTGACTGTCACAATTAAGTTGTGCAGCTTTAGGCACCTGCTCAGCCCCTCTGTGCCTCCATTCCCTCACTGCTGAAGTGGAGGCGATGCTGCCTCTACTCCCAGGGTCCTGTTGAACATTTCCTCACCCAATACCTGGAAACTGTTTGGTGTACAGTTAGGGCCCCACAAGGCTTAGCAGTTGTTCTACAGGCTTCCGTGAAGAACTCTGAGACATTCATAGTCCTGGAGTTAGAACGGAAGTTAGTGATCGCTGAATGTCCTCATCCAGTAAGGAATCTGAGACTCAGAGAGTCAGAGTGGCATGCCTAAAGCAGCGTCGCTGGGACTGAAACTAGGGACTCAGTTGCCACCAGGAAACGTTATTAGAAGGAGATACAAAAAGAGTCCTCTTGTGTTGAAAACATCTTGCAGGCAAATAAGCACCAGGGTGTGTGTTGGGTAATCGGAGGAGCACTCAATAGACACAGCTCCCCAGAAGACAGCCTATTCATCCTGAGCAAGTATTATGTGCTTCAGGCAGGGTCAATGCCTTGTAGAAAATAGGTGGTATTTCCTTGGTGGCTAATAAACTAAACTTCGGAAGGAAGTCCCCCCTCCTTACTATGGCATCCAAGACTTCTTGCCTTGGCGACTGTTCCCACTTCAATCCAATTCTTCCCCTCACTCCACTGATCTTCCTGCTGATCCTCAGTCACGACAGGAAGGCCACTGCCTTAGGGCCTTTGCACAAGCCGTTGCCTGTGCTGGGAACACAGGTATCCACACAGCTCCCTCGTTCACTTTCTTCAGGTCATAGTTTGAAGAAGACGGTCACAACCTCCCTGAGGCCTTTCTTCATCTGTGTGTGCAATACAGCAAACGCCCTCCCTCGAGCACTGTCTGTCCCTCTTCCCCGCTTACAGGACTTGTCACCACCTGACATGTTACTGATGTGTTTCTTTGTTTGCTCTCTGTGCCCAGCCCCCACCACTACATGGAAAGAAGTTCCATGAGGGTGTGGGGTTTTGTCTTTGGTTCCTTGCTGTATTCCCAAAGCCTAGAACTGTGTCTGGCCCACATGAGGTGCTCAGCACTTACTGAATAAATGATACCTCTGTCTCTTTACATGGGAGGTTTCCTCCGCCCTTACCTTTCTTACATTTTCCTTCCTAAATCCTACTCATCTTTCATGAGACAGCAACAAGCATCACCTCCTTTTGGAAACCATTCTCCACCTCCTCCAACTAGAACAGAGGCCTTTCCATGCAGGTACACAGAATCTAGCACTTTTTCCTATATCACAATTATCTGCTTACCTGGAGTCCCACCCGAATGGTGTGTTTCTACAGAAAGGTGTCTGTTCCTACAATTAGAGGAACAGTGAAGTAAAGGGGGGCCTCCTTTGACCAGTTGCTCTGCATGGCTTCCAGGGTCCAAATCCCCTGTTCCACTCACCAACCCCAGAGCCTCATGTTATCTTCTCCTTCAGACTGAGCCACTTGAGGAGAGGGCCTGCATGTGATTCATTCTTTTATTCCCAGAACATAGTGCAATTCTTGGCACAGTGTATGTTCACAAAACTATCGCTGAAATGACAACAGCCAAGGTTTTTACTGAGTCCTTGCTCCTAGCCACGAATCCATCTATCTAGTCTATCATGGTTTCTCAGCCTTAGCACTGTTGACATTTGGGGCGGGATAATTCCTTGTTGGGGATGAGGGGTTACCCTGTAAATTGTAGAATGTCTAGTAGTATCCCCAGCCTTTACCCATAAGGTCAATAGCACACACCCCAGTCATGACAACCATGTCTGTAGACATTATCACATGTCCCCTGGGAGTCAAGCATGCCCTCGGTTGCGAACCACTGGTCTAAATGTTTGCTGTGAATTAATTAATTCAAACCTCACAGCAACACTGTAAGGAGGTATTATTACTAAATCTATATTTACAGATGAACAAACTAAGGCTCAGAGAAGTCAGGAAGCTCACTGAAAGTTACACAGCTAGGGATTAGCAGAAACAGGATACAAACTGGGCAGTCTGGCTCCCAAGCCCAGACAGTTAACCACCTAGGAGTTGAGGGTAGAAGGGAGAGGGTGATGGGGCAATAGGGTTAATATATGCTGTTTATTCTAACCAGGCACTATTCTAAGTCCTTCTACGAGTTACTTCATCTAATCTTATCTAGGCTTTGAAATGGTCATTGTTATTTTTAACACTGTAGAGGAGGAAACTGAGGCACAGAAAGTGTTCAGCTAACTGATGGTAAAGCACCACAGTTCAAACCCAGTCTGGGCTTCCCTCATAGCTCAGTTGGTAAAGAATCCACCTGCAATGCAAGAGACCCTGGTTCAATTCCTGGGTCGGGAAGATCCACTGGAGATGGGATAGGCTACCCATTCCAGTATTCTTGGGCTTCCCTTATGGCTCAGCTGGTAAAGAATCCACTTGCAATGTGGGAGACCTGGGTTCAGTCCCTGGGTTGGGAGGATCCGCGGGAGAAGGGAAAGGCTACCCACCCCAGTATTCTGGCCTGAAGAATTCCATGGACTGTATTGTCTGTGGGGTCACAAAGAGTCGGATACGACTGAGCAACTTTCACTTTAACTAAGTCAGACTCAAGCTCATGCAATGGAGGGTGGATTCCTGCTCTGCTCCAGTCTGTGCAAAGTCACAGCACCCTTCACCCAGCATTCCCTTCCAGGCAAGCCTTGGCACAGTCCCCACATCCCCTCTAAAACAGTCTCATTGCTCCTCACTCGATGTGCCTGACTCTCTGGGGTGCCAAGCCCTGAAGGTTTTGCAGAGCACTTTCATGTTCCAAAGAGGTCCTACACAAAGAATCAGTTGTGTGGGGAGAGTGACAGAGGCTTCCCCCAGGCCGGGACCAAAACGGGGGGAGCCTTCATCTCCAGCCAAACCAGGCTCAACAGAAGAGCATGAGGAGGGTATGGTGGGGAGAACCTGGGGCTGTTTCAAAATATTATGAGAGTCTCTTCTTGCAAAAAATAAAGAAGCACTATGGGGTACCTTCCCAATTCTCTTTTTTTCAGTAGTTACCAAAGCAGAAATAGTGTGTTTCAGAGGTGTCTCCTGCCCCAGTATTTAAAATAATGATCAGATCATTTTCCCACAGCCATTTCATCCAATAAGCCCAAATAGGATTATTGAGAAATTGCAAGGTCTTGCAGGAAATATCTTTCCTGACCTTGGGCATTGTTAGTCAGGCTGACTCAGAGAAAATAAGATCCCCTTTCATTGTTAGAGATGACACTTCTGAAGCTTCTTCTCCAAGTAAGGGTGACCCCAAGATGATGGGCAAGAACCACTCTGAATGGAAGAAAATGGATCACCTGAGCACCCAGACACAGTTGCCAGCTCTGCCCATAGGAAGGGGAGGCGCTGTGTATGTGGGTGCAAGTGCGACTATTTCTGTGATTCTCCACAGTGCAGCAATGTTAGCATCACCA
The DNA here is from genome assembly GCA_006410635.1 of Cephalophus harveyi. Lineage (NCBI taxonomy): Eukaryota > Metazoa > Chordata > Mammalia > Artiodactyla > Bovidae > Cephalophus > Cephalophus harveyi. The sequence continues at coordinate 996,999 of SJYT01035616.1, forward strand.
AGATGCAGGGGAAAGATTATAGTAGGCAGAGCACAATCGATTGTGCTTTTAAAGATTTTTTTTTTTTCCTTAAAAGCCCAGTTTGATAAGTAGATGCGAATAGTGAAGACAGACCTCAGGAGAAAAGAAGAATGAGGGAAGATGTGCACCGTCAGATACCGAAATGCATGCTAAAGCTAGGATAATTATCATGATAAATATGCATGTGCAGAAACTGGTACAGGATCAATGAATCAAAACATATAGCCCCAAACAAACAGCACGCATTCCTTCCTGTTCTCTCTCTCCTTGTTAACAACACACACACACACACACACACACACACACACACACACACACACATATACACCTGGTACCGCAAATCAGTAAGGAGAGGAAGATGCATCAGTCAGTGCACATATAGAAAAACAGGATGCACTGTAGGTACTTCAAGCAGAGAGGGACTTAATACAGGAAATTCATTACAAATGTATAGATAACCCAGAAGAATAAAGGAGAGTAGGTCATATTGCCCAGAGAGGAACACTACCTCAGCTAGGGCTAGAGAACAGGGAAGGTGGTGTTATCAAGAACCTAGGAGTCTGCATTCCTGCCGATACTGTTGTCACAGCAGAAAAAGAACTCTTAAACGTTTCTCCCACCTGCTAATTCTTTGTGACTGTCTCCTATTGGCAGACACTAACACCAGCTGGCAAAGGACTCTGGGAAATGTAGTTCTCAGGTTCACAGTCATGGTACAATAGAGGCAGATATGGGGCTGAGAGTCTTCAGAAAATACCTGGCACAGAAGGGTCACTTGCTAATGCTTTGAAAGGGAATTGGTTAGCAGTTGAGCAAAAACAAACATTTCTGCTTCATACTGCACAGAAAAATTTATTCCAAGTGGTGTAAAAGCTAAGCATATACCAAATATCAAAATACTCAAAGACAGAAAAGGAAAAGAACAAAACAACAGAACATAATGAGGAAAAATTCTATTTAAGGGTAACAGAGAACTTTCTAGATTCAGTCTCTCTCTAATTGTCAGAGAGAGGCTACATAAAATTAAGAAACAAATAATCTGGAAGTTATATTTAAAACATAAATGAAAATGAGCTTAAGACCTAACTTATTACCAAGTAAAAGTGAAGCTTCTACATAACCAATGACTCACCAACTCCACGAGAAAAACAGGGGCATATGGTGGAATACTATTTACTGGCAGAAAATAATGGATATTTGGGTACATAACAACACAGTTGACTATCAGTTTGGGGTGAAATAAGCCACAGGTTAATATTGAAATCATTTATTCCACTTTTATAAAGTTCAAAAGCAGATAAGCTCTGGAACGCCCCCAGTGATGCACTGGCTAAGCCTCCATGCTCTCAATGCAGGGGGCCTGGGTTTGATCCCTGGTCAGGAAACTAGATTTCATATGCCACAACTAAAAACCCCGCATGTTGCAGTTATGACCCGGTGTGGCCAAATAAGTAAGTAAATAAATATTTTTTAAAAACAGACAAACTTTGTTTTAGGAATTCATGAATGGGTAGTAAAATTGTAAGAAAAATCAAGAAAATAATAACCACAAATGTTAAAATTATGGGCATTTGGAAGGAAGGCAGGAGGAAAACACACTTGGGAGGGACACCCCAGGAGACTTTAAGGTATAGAAATGTTCTATTTCATAAGCTGTATAGTGGATAAACGAGTGTTTATTGTATTATTGTGATGATGATTTAAATTATATATGCACATACTTCTGATACATGTCACAATAAGAGTTAAAAATTGGGCATGCAGACATAAATAAAAATTTTAAAAATGAAATGGTCTTAATATTCAACCAGATTTTGGGTCAAAGAACTGTACATTTAAATAATGGGGTAATTTTTTTCAGTAATATTTTTAAAAATCATATTAACAAGGATTCTAAACCTACAATTCTCATTGTTAACATGAGTGTGGTAAAACAATTTCAGTCTCTTGGTGGGAGTATGACTTGGGTAAACATTTCTGAAAAGCTATTTGGCAATGTGTAGCATGAACCTTTAAAAACGCCTTAGATAAATGACTAGAAATTTGGATAAGTTCCATATGTGAAATTGTGGTCATCTTACCATTTTCATAGTTGTGAGAAGTTTAGAAACAGTATGGGAGTATGTAAATCATGATAGATGAAATGATGCATTTAATGATGATTATGTAAAGAGATTGCCATTCTCGCAGGAAAACGCTTATGTTATATTATTTAGTTAGAAAAGTGAACTACAAAACTTTATACCCAACATGATTTCAGCTACTGAAAAAAGAAATTCAAGAAGATTGGGAGGATATACTACAAAACATTGACAGCAGTTATGTCTGGATGCCAAGATTATAGATACTTGCTTTTTTCATTTTTTTTTTTTCTGTTTTACAATTTCCTAAAATAAGCAGCTATTATTTTTATGATAGGGTGGAAAGTTGGGGAAATTAATAAAAAATAAAATCCAGTTTGACTCATGTTCTCTTCCTTCTCATCATATTACATCTCAGTCTGGCTTTTAGCCTGGCTTTGTTCCAAAAACATTCTCTTGTGGCAAGAACACAGGCGGTAAGGTCATTATCAATTACCATTCTTCATTTCTACCTTGACAAAGGGGAACTAATAGTTATTGAGTACTGTCTTGGGCACCATTTTATTCCTACATATTATTCCTGTGAGATAGAAAATATTATCCCCATTTTTAGTGTTGAAGAAACTGAGGCCCAATGAGTTTAAGGCACTTGCTTGAGGGCACACAGGTAGTAAACAGCAAGGAAGTTTACCTGGTTTCTTAGTTGTTCCGCTCAATTCCCTTCCTTCCCATAAGATGGAGGTGCCCATTAAGACTGCCTGTTCTATCACAACCTTAATGACTTGCCTCAGGAATCGGTCTGTGTGGGCTGAGATACTACCTTCAACGTGGGACTTCAATAAGTTTTATTTAAGTCTTCTTTGCCTCAGTTTCCTCATCAGACAAGTGGGACTATTAATGGCGTCTTTGTAAGTTTGGTTGTGAGAAATCAATAAGATGATGTATTAAAGCGCTTAGCATAGTTCCCAGCACTCAGTAAAAATTAGCTGCTTTCTCTAAGGGGATCTGAGCAGATAATATGGAGTGGTTTGAGGTCATTTACATACTTACTCTTAAAAGTGTTAGTTGCTCAGTCATGTCTGACTCTTTGCAACCCCATGGACTGTAGCCCATTAGGTTCCTCTGTCATTGGGATTCTCCAGGCAAGAATACTGAAGTGGGTAGCCATTCCCTTCTTCAGGGGACCAACCCAACCCAGGGATCAAACCCAGGTCTCCTGCATTGCAGGCCAGTTCTTTACTATCTGAGTCACACACCCAGTGCCCCCAGTGGAATATCATCAGAGATTATCTGGTCCAAGATACGTTTTCACAGATGGGGACACTGGGGAACAGAGAGACAGGGTGACCCAGACCCTCTAGGGGAAAGTGATCAAAGGTACTACTGTTAGGCCCATGGCCCTTCAATCATTGTACACAGCTTTTCCCTGACTCTTGACCCCTGCAACCAACAGCAGAGGTGGCCAGAGTACAACCTGGAAAAAACAACTGTCTATTCACATAAACACTCCTCCTTGTGTGCCTATTATCAGTTGCTCTCTCAACAACCCTCAGAGGTGAACAGGGTAGGTATGAAAGTAAGGAAATGATCTCAGACAGTTTAGGTTGATTTCCCCTGGTCCCACAGCAGAGCTGAAACAGAACCCCTGGAGCTCTTTGCAAAGACTGTGTTGCCTCAGAGTTTTGTGTCTTCACTGCATCACAGAACCAAACTCAGATCTGTGTCTCTTCCAGGCAGAAAAGAAACTGGGCTGGCCCACATGTTCGCCTTGATTTCTCTCATGGGCCCTATAGGGCCACTATGATTCCCCAGCATCTCATGGTTGGGGAGGCAGCTTCATCCAGCTCTTGATCAGTGGGCCTGACCCCTAAGTCTCTCCCTCACAGCCAGGTATGAGGATTGTTACAGAGACTAAGCCAGTGGACAAAGAGATGTCCCCCTTCTTCCCAACACATCCCCCGCTGCCTGCAGCCTTAGGGTTAAAATACCTGCCTTACTTATGCATGACATTAACCTTTGATGCCTTAAAAAACCTGAGAGCAACTAGAACTCTTAAGAGCTACTGCATGCATGAGAGCTCAGTTGCACAGTTGTGTCCAACTCTTTGTAACCCCATGGACTGACTATAGCCTACCAAGTTCCTCTGTTCATGGGATTTCCTAGGCGAGAAGACTGGAGTGGGTTACCACTTTCTCCTCCAGAGGATCTTCCCCACCCAGGAATCAAACTCATGTTTCTTGTGTCCCCTGCATTGGTAGGTAGATTCTTTACCCCTGAGCCACCTGGAAAGCCCAAGAGCTGCTGGGGGTATAAATTGGCACACGATCTCTGGAAAAAAAGCCTGGAAGCATCTCTTAAAACTAAACATTTACCTATCCTATGACTCGTTAATTCCATGCCTAGGTTCAAAAGAAAGAAGTGTTTATGTCCATCAAAAGACATCAGTAAAAATGTTTATGACGGCTTTATTAATAACAAGCAAAACAGTAAATAACCTAAATATCAATAGGAAAATCAATAAATATATTTTGGCAATGTTCACACAATGGAATTTTATACAGCTATAAAAAATGAAATGCTACTACTGTATACCAGTGTGAAAAAACTCACAAATCTAAAGGTGAGATAAATAAGACAGATAATGAAGAAAATACATTGTAACAATTCCATTTATGTGAAGTTCAAGAACAGGCAAAACTAAATTATATAGTGTTTATCATTGCAGGGGGGTTGACTTATTAAATAGCATAAGGGAAACTTCTGGGGTGATAGAAATGTTCTGTATCTTGACCATGAGTGGTGCATGCATGGGTATGAACATATGTAAAAATTCATCAAGCTTTACACCTAAGAAATGTACTCTGCTCTATGTATAACTCAATAAAATATTTTACAAAACAAATCTTGTCCCCAGAGTCACTAAAGATTCATTCAGCAGAAACTCAGAATAACCCCTAAGCAGAATCCCTTAATATATGATTATTTTTTAAAAATTTTTATTTTATATTGGAGTATAGCCGATTATTGAGAGTCCCTTGGGCTGCAAGGAGATCCAACCAGTCCATTCTGAAGGAGATCAGCCCTGGGATTTCTTTGGAAGGAATGATGCTAAAGCTGAAACTCCAGTACTTTGGCCACCTCATAAGAAGAGCTGACTCATTGGAAAAGACTTTGATGCTAGGAGGGATTGGGAGCAGGAGGAGAAGGGGACGACAGAGGATGAGATGGCTGGATGGCATCACCGACTCGATGGACATGAGTCTGAGTGAACTCCAGGAGTTGGTGATGGACAGGGAGGCCTGGCGTGCTGTAATTCATAGGGTCGCAAAGAGTCGGACACGACTGAGCGACTGAACTGAACTGAACTGATAGCCAATTAACAAAGTTGTGATGGTTTCAGGTACACAGTAGAGTGACTCAGTCATACATATACATGTATCCATTCTCCCCCAAACTCCCCTCCCATCCCATCCAGGTCCTTTTTGGTTATCCATTTTAAATATAATAGTGTGTGCATGCCCATCCCAAACTCCCTATCTCTTTCCCCCACCCCTCCCCACTGGTAACCATAAGTTAGTTCTCTAAGTCTGTGAGTCTGTTTCTGTTTTATAAAGAGCCTGAATACATAGTATACTCTTCTTACTCAAAGACCCAATCCCCAGGCTGGGATAAATGTCTCTCCCTTGGGCTGCCACTGGCATTGAACTCACTCCACTAATGCTGTGTTTATCTGTCTCCCAATCAGACTGCATAGTACAAGGCCAGGAACTGTGTATCATTTATCTTCTTATCTCAGTACCTAGCTAAGTGCCTGGCTTAGAGTAGAGGCTCAGGAAACTATCAGTGAACGGTTTGAAGACTGAGAGAATGAAAGAATGAATTACATAACACACAAATATGATCTATGACCACAATCTAGAAAACTGATGCTGAGCTGTGATCTGTAGGAGCATTCTTCAGGCAGCACGATGTAGGTCAGTGATTCTCAGTCTGGGGAGATTTTGCCCCCCAGGGAACATTTGCCAATGTCTGGGCATATGCTTGATTGTTACAAATAGGGGTGGGGTGCGACTGCACCTGAGACGATGCTATGTATCCTACAATGAAAAAACAGTCCTGTCTCCCCAACACACATACACACTCACAATCACCCAACACAAAATGTCAGTAGTGTCAAAGTTGTGAAATCCTGGTGCAAGAGAACAGGTACTAAACACAGGAAGAACGTCATGAGCTCAAATATCAACTGGCAACTACTCATCAGCTCTATGACTATGGGTAAGTTATAAAATTTTTCAGAGGTTTCTCCCTTGTACAAACAGAACTGATGCTACCTTAAGGGTAGTGAAGAGGATTATGTGAGCTAAGCTGTGTGAAGTGTCTGCCTCAAAACAAGAGCCTGGTGAGATTAGTTTCTCTTCCCTTCCTCACTCGCCATTTCTGATCCCCTTCCCCAGAGGCAGAGATGGGTGATTTTTAATAAGAGAAACAGCCGTCAAGCATTACTTGTTCTCCCTCTGCTAAAGGAACTACTGAAGAATGAGGCTGCCTGTGAAGAATGCATTTCATTTGCCAGGCACATCAATCGTCCCTGCTCCTAATGAAATGCATTACTAAAAGATAAAGTCAACACATTCAGAACTCAGGTCCAAGTTGCATCCCAATGTAATCTGCCATTCTCCCGGTATTGCAGGTGTCCTGTAAGACTGCCTCTGAAACATGCCTCTGATTTCCCCCACTCTCCCTTGCTTTTCTCTAAGTCCATACAAACACTCTGGGTTCCCCGGAGATAGCGAGCAGTGCCTCATACAAAGCCAGAATTGTCTGCAAGTGGCAGAGACACCACGAAGAGCGAGCCTAGCCTTGTACTTTGCAAATGTGAAGTGGAATTTCCCACAGGGCTCAATCTAAGGCTTGCTATATTTGTCCCCCTTCCATTTATGTATTTATGAGAGCGACTGGGCCCTAGGCAGTCCTACACTGGAATCTTGTGTGTGCTAATTATTAATAGTATGCAGTTTGCTGTCCTTGGTGCTGAAAAAGTCTCAGATTCCTAAGGGTTTCTGAGTCACTCTTGCTTTTTCATTACTCACATTGACTAAGGAATGTGATATGACAGGACATTAATATATATATTAACATTGTTTTAGCAGATTGCTAATATGGAATACACTGAAACACATAGAATAAATATGATAATAAAAATGGTTAATATTTGCTGAGAGTATGCTACTTTCCAGGCATTGTTCTTTATTTTATCTCATGAAGTATGTACCATATACTCACTATTTTTCAGATGAGGAAAACTGAGGCATTAACAACCCCATTAGCCTGACCTTCCAGTGACAGACACATTGACAATGGAGGAAGGGTGGCCTCCTTCAAAGATCAACCCCTCCACTTGCCTCTGGCTCCCATCTTCTCTCATCTTCTCAAAGACTTGTCCTATCTTGGGTTCTGAAATAATCAATACTCCTCCTCCTCAGCAACAGTTTTCTCTTTTTATTTCACCATTCTCATTGGCACACAAACATGTCCCAGTATTTCCCATCTTACAAAAAAAGGAAAGCTCTTGACCTCTGAACATTTCCTTATTCCTTTCTTCCTTTTGAAATTCATGAAGGAACAATTTTGAGTTACTATTTCTACCTCTTTACTTCCCATCTTTCTTTAGACCACTTATTCAGACTGTGGCCCTATTCTAAATATACAACTGTCATCACGTTGACAAAACCTATAGTCATTTCTCTGAGTTCTTGTTTTCTCTCCCAGCAACAGTTGGCATAGATAATCACTTCCTTCTCAAAATACATAATTTTTGCCTCTTGATTACATGTCATCAAAAATCCTAGTCTCCCTCCTAATTCTACAGCCTAGATTCTTCATCTCTTTTTCTGAATCTCCCTTGTCCTCCCAACTTAAAATATTAAGCATTACAGGGCTCTGCCCTGGGAAGCCTTCATTTCTGCACTACACCCCTCAGCCAATGACTAATCTCATCAAATCCCATGACTTTAAAAACCATCTATATGTTGATGACTTTCAAATTTACATCTCTAGGTCCAATGTCTACCCTGATCTCCAGACTCCTACATTCAATTGCCTATCTGATCTCTACTTGAACACCTTTATAATCTCAAACTGAACAGGATTTTAAAAGACTTCTGTGTTTTCCCCCCAAACTACCTCTTACACTATCCTTCTCCAATCCAAGAATTATCACACTCAGTTTCTCAGGCAAAATACTAGTAATTATCTTAGATTTGCCCTCAAAGCTCACAACTAATCCTCACAGTCAAATTCTATAGACTTGGGCTGTAAAACACATCCTAATTCTATCAACTTCCCTCCGCCTACAAAGCCACTGTTCTAATATCTCCATTATCTCTTCCTCAAATTCCCAAGAAAGCCCATCTTCCATTTTAATTTTGTTTAAACAAATAATCAGTTCAGTTCTGTTCAGTTCAGTCACTCAGTCATGTCTGACTCTTTGCGATCCCATGAACTGCAGCACGTCAGGCCTCCCTGTCCATCATCAACTTCCAGAGTTCACTCAAACTCACATCCATCGAATTGGTGATGCCATCCAGCCATCTTATCCTCTGTCGTCCCCTTCTCCTCCTGCCCCCAATCCCTCCCAGCATCAGAGTCTTTTCCAATGAGTCAACTCTTCGCATGAGGTGGCCAAAGTACTGGAGTTTCAGCTTTAGCATCATTCCTTCCAAAGAAATCCCAGGACTGATCTCCTTAGATTTGTTCAAAAATCAAAACATATAAAAAAATGTACACTGCTATGTTTCACTGACCCATTTACATACCTATGTATTGTGCATAACAGATTTTTAGATTTTTTTGAGGTGTCCTTACAGACTCTTGACCTAAATATAAGGGAGAATCCTCTTTCTTTATCAAGTTGCTTAGTATTCTACAACAGAACTTATTTAACCAGTAGCCTAGCCTTTGAAAACAGGGTTGCTTCCAGTCTTTTGCTTTCTCAAACAATACTGCAACAACCTTATATATAGTGTTTTCATGTCTGCAATTATAGCCATATGATAAATTATCAAATATAGGTTTGCTGAATCACACTTAATTGGTTTCCCTATTTTCTATCTTGACCCCTACACTATATTTATAAATGCACTTACATGGGTATTTTAATACATAAATCATTTTAGGTCAATCTCCACCTCAAAGGCCTCCAAGGCTTCTCACTGTGTATGTATGAGATTTGAATGCCTCACTCTGTAAGTGGCCAGAAAGACCTTGATATCACCTCCTCCCATGGGATCACAGAAACTACAACTATTCAACTATTGAAAAGGAAGATCTACAGATAAGCAGGAAAAATCTTCTACATGAAGATGTAAAGAAGGAACCACAACAAGATGTGTAGGAGGGTTGGAGACATGGTAGAGATAAGACCACATCCCTGGGTAGGCCACTCACACATGGGAGGATTATTACAATTACAGAGGTTCTCCCCCAAAAGGGAGGGTTCTGAGTCCCATATCAGAGCCCCATATCAGGGTTCTGCACTGGGAAGAGGAGCCCAGAGAACATTTGTCTTTGAAGGCCAGCTGGGTTTACTTTTTAAGAGGGCCAAAGGACTGTAGAACCCACTCATGTTCTTTCCTGGAGAATCCCGGGGATGGGGGAGCCTGGTGGGCGGACGTCTATGGGCTCGCAGAGTCAGACACGACGGAAGTGACTTAGCAGCAGTGGCAGCAGCAAAGGACTGTAGGAAACAGAGACTTCTCTCTTAAAGGGCACACACACACAAAAATCTCCTGTGCTCTAAGGCTCAGGATAGGAATAGTCATTTGAAAGGAGCCTGGGCTTCCCTGGTAGCTCAGAGGTTAAAGCGTCTGCCTGCAATGTGGGAGACCAGGGTTGGATCCCTGGGTCGGGAAGATCCCCTTGAGAAGGAAATGGCAACCCACTCCAGTATTCTTGCCTGGACAATCCCATGGACGGAGGAGCCTGGTGGGCTACAGTCCACGGGGTCACAAAGAGCTGGACACGACTGAGTGACTTCACTTTCACTTTGTCACACCTACTTGCTGATCTTGGAGAAGCTCCCCAAAAGGCAGGAGGCAACTAGGATTTAACCTGGTGACACAGACACTGGTTACAGTCATTTTGGGGTGCTCATTCACCCATGAGGACACAGACACTGGCGAGCACCATTTTGGAGTCTTCCCTCTACTTTTTTGGTACCAGGAACCAGGCTCACCCATCAGCCAATCCACAGCAACCTTGGGACCACCAAAGCCAAGAAGTCCGTGGTACATGGACAGAGACCCACTCACCAGTAGGTTGGCATTAGCCACAGGCCCTCCTGAGCACCCCAGCTGCCCTGGGAACCAGCCCCATCCACAAGAGGGCTCAGAAGCCAGTGCCGCCCACCGGTGGGTTGGCATCAGGACTGGTAGGCATCATGCTGGCTGCATGAGGATCCAGATCATCCACACTAACTGTCAGCCTCTGCGGTAGGCAGGGCCTGTCAACCAACTGGGTTAGGAGCTAACCACACCTACCAGTGCACCCAAAGGAGTCAGCCCTACCAAAACAGACAGGCTCACTCAGCCCACATGTTGGGCACCCCCAGAGCATACAGCTCTGGTGAACAGAGAGAAATGTGCTATTGGGCCCCATACAATATCTCCCACATAAGGTCACATCTCCAAATAGGGAAATGTAATGTCTTTCCTAATACTTGGAAATAAAGACAAAATCAGAAAATCAGACAAAATGAGGTGATAGAGGAGCATGTTCCTAATGACAAAATAAGACATAACCTCAGAAAAAGAACTAAACAAAGTGATGATAAGCAATCTACCTAGTAAAGAGTTCAAGGTAATAAGTATAAAGATGCTCATCAAACCCAGGAGAAGAATAAACACAGTGAGAAGTTCCAAAAGAGTTGAAACCTATAAAGAAGAACCAAACAGTGCTAAAGAACACAATAACTAAAAATTTTAAAAATCCATTGGAAGGAAGCAACAGTAGATTAGAAGATAGACAGAAACAGATCAATGAACTGAAAGACAGGGTAGAAGAAATCACTCAAGCTGAACAGCAAAAAGAAAGGAAACCAATTTTTTTTTTTTTAATGAGGATAGTTTAAAAGGCCTTTGGGGTAACATCACTCAATACTAACATTCACATTCTAAGGGTCCCAGAAGAAGAGCAAGAGTAAGAAGGAGAGAACATATTTGAAGACATAATAGCTGAAAACTCCCCTAACTGGGGGTAGGGGTCAGATCCAGAATGCACAAATAGCTTCATGCCAAGGCATGTTGTAATTAAAATGACCAAAATTGACAAAAAGAGAATCTTAAAACAGCAAGGAAAATATAAGGGAACTCCCACAAGTTTATCAACTGAAACTCGGCAGGTCAAATGGGAGTGGTATAACATATTTAAAGTGATGAAAAGAAAAGAAAAAAAAATTGCAACCAAGAATACTCTACCAAGCAAAGCCACCATTCAAATTTGAAGGAGAAATAAAGAGTTCTGTGAAATGGCAAAAGCTAAAAGAGATCAGCACCACTAAACTTTATTTACAAGAAATGTTTAAGAGACTTCTCTCTTTTTTTTAAAAGAGACTTCTCTAAGTGAAAAAGACTACAGCTCTCCAGGAAGTTAGCACAGAAGGAACAAACCTCAATATAATAAAAGCCATATATGACAAACCCACAGCAAACATTATTCTCAATGGTGAAAAACTGAAAGCATTTCCTCTCCAAGAAAGAACAAGACAAGGGTTCCCACTCTCACCATCGTTATTCAACAGTTTTAGAAGTCCTAGCCAAAGCAATCAAAGAAGAAAAATAAATAAAAGAAATCCAGATTGGAAAAGAAGGAGTAAAGCTCTGTTTGCATATGATATGATTCTTTACATAGAAAACCCTAAAGATGCCACCAGAAAATTGTTAGAGCTAATCAATGAATATAGTAAATTCACAGGATATAAAATGAATACCAAGAAATCCCTTGCACTCCTATACAGTAACAATGAAAAATCAGACAGGGAAATTATGAAAACAATCTCATTCACCATAGCAACAAAAAGAATAAAATATTTAGGAATAAATTTACTTAAGAGACAAAAGATCTGTATGCAGAAAACTATATGACACTGATGAAAAAAATCAAAGATGACACAAACAAATGGAGAGAAAAACCATGTTCTTGGACTAGAAAAATCAATATTGCGAAAATGACTATACTATCCAAAGCATCCTATAGATTCAGTGCCCTCCCTATCAAACTACCAATGGTATTTTTCAAAGGTCTACAACAAATAATTTCACGATCTGTATGGAAACACAAAGTAAAACCCCAAATAGCCAAAGCAATCTTGAGAAAAAGAACAGAGCTGGAGAAATCAAGCTTCCTGACTTCAGACTATACTACAAAGCTACAGTCATCAAGACATGGTACCAGCACAAAAACAGCAATATAGACCAATAGAACAAGATAGAAAGCTATCAGCACGTATCGGAATCTTATCTTTGACAAAGGAGGCAAAAATATGCAATGGAGAGAAGACAGTCTCCTCAATAAATGGTACTGGGAAAACTGTTCAACTACATGGGAAAAAATTAAATTAAAACACTTCCTAATACCATAAACAAAAATTAACTCAAAATGGATTAAAGACCTAAATATAAGACCAGAAACTATAAAACCCTTCGAGGAGAAAATAGGCAGAACACTCTTTGACATAAATCACAACAAGATCCTCTATGACCCACCTTCTAGAATAATGGAAATAAAAACAAAAATAAATAAATGGAAATGAATTAAACTTAAAAGATTTTGTGCAGTAAAGGAACCAAGGTGAAAAGACAACCCTCAGAATGGGAGAAAATAATTGCCAATGAAACAAGGGACAAAGGATTAATCTCCAAAATTCACAAACAGCTCATGCCAACTTGGGCCAAAAGAACAAACAACCTAATCAAAAAAGTGGGCAGAAGACCTAAACAGACATTGCTCAAAAGAAGACATACAGATGGCTAACAAGCACATGAAAAGATGCTCAGCATCACTCATTTTCAGAGAAATGCATATCAAAACTACTATGCTCTATCACCTCACACTGGTCAGAATGGCCATCATCAGAAAAAAAAAAAAAAATCTACAAGCAATAAATGCTGGAGAGGTTGTGCAGAAAAGAGAAACCTCTTGCACTGTTGGTGGAGATGTAAATTGATACAGGCACTACGGAGAATAATATGGAGAGTCCTCAAAAAACTGGGAATAAAACGACCATTCTGTGCTGTGTGCTGTGCTAAGCTGCTCAGTCGTGTCCGACTTGCTGTGACCCCATGGACTGTAACTTGCCAGGCTCCTCTGTTCATGGGGATTCTCCATGCAAGAATACTGGAGAGGGTTGCCATGCCCTCCTCCAGGGGATCTTCCCAATCCAGGGATCAAACCCAGGTCTCCTGCATTGCAGGCAGATTCTTTAACGAGTGAGCCTCCAGGAAAGCCCAGAACTACCATCAGTTCAGTTCGGTTCAGTTCAGTTGCTCAGTCGTGTCTGACTCTTTGCAACCCCATGAATCGCAGCACGCCAGGCCTCCCTGTCCATCCCCAACGCCCGGAGTTCACTCAAACTCACGTCCATCGAGTCCGTGATGCCATCCAGCTCTGTTCTTTTTCTCCAGCTCTGTTCTTTTACTCAAGATTGCTTTGACTATTTGGGGTTTTATTTTGTGTTTCCATACAAATTGTGAAATTATTTGTTGTAGACCTTTCAAAAATACCATTGGTAGTTTGATAGGGAGGGCATCCCATCCTCTGTCATCCCCTTCTCCTCCTGCCCCCAATCCCTCCCAGCATCAGAGTCTTTTCCAATGAGCCAACTCTTCGCATGAAGTGGCCAAAGTACTGGAGTTTCAGCTTTAGCATCATTCCTTCCAAAGAAATCCCAGGACTGATCTCCTTCAGAATGGACTGGTTGGATCTCCTTGCAGTTCAAGGGACTCTCAAGAGTCTTCTCCAACACCACAGTTCAAAAGCATCAATTCTTCGGCACTCAGCTTTTTTCACAGTCCAACTCTCACATCCATACATGACCACTGGGAAAACCATAGCCTTGACAAGACAGACCTTTGTTGGCAAAGTAATGTCTCTGCTTTTGAATATACTATCTAGGTTGCTCATAACTTTTCTTCCAAGGAGTAAGCATCTTCTAATTTCATGGTTGCAATCACCATCTGCAGTGATTTTGGAGCACCCCAAAATAAAGTCTGACACTGTTTCCACTGTTTCCCCATCTATTTCCCATGAAGTGATGGGACCAGATGCCATTGTCTTCGTTTTCTGAATGTTGAGCTTTAAGCCAACTTTTTCACTCTCCTCTTTCACTTTCATCAAGAGGCCTTTTAGTTTCTCTTCACTTTCTGCCATAAGGGTGGTGTCATCTGCATATCTGAAGTTATTGATATTTCTCCCGGCAATTTTGATTCCAGCTTGTGCTTCTTCCAGCCCAGCGTTTCTCATGATGTATTCTGCATATAAGTTAAATAAGCAGGGTGACAATATACCATATGACCCCACAATCCCACTACTGTGCATACATCCTGAGAAAACCATAACTGAAAAAGACACATTTCCCCAATATTCATTGCAGCATTATTTACGATAGCTAAGACATGGAAGCCTCCCAACTGTCCATCAAACAGATGAATGGATAAAGAAGTTGTGGTACATATGGAATAGTACTCAGCCACAGAAAAGAATGCATTTGAGTCAGTTCTAGTGAGATGGATGAGTCTGGGATCTATTGTACACAGTGAAGTATGTCAGAGAGAAAAAAACAAATTTCATATGTAAATGTATATACATGGAATCTAGAAAAAATGTACTGATGAATCTATTTGTAGGGCAGAAATAGAGATGCAAACATAGAGAAGAGACTTTGAACATAGTAGGGGAAAGAGAGGATGGGACAAATTGACAAAGTAGCATTGAAACATATACATTACCATATTTAAAATAAACAGCTAATGAGAAGTTGCTGTATAACAGAGGGAGCTCAACATGGTGCTCTGTATAACAGAGAGGTGGGACAGGATGGGAGGGGGTTGGAGGGAGGTTCAAGAGGGAGGGGACATAAGCATACTTGTGGCTGATTCCCGTTGTTGTATGGCAGAAGCCAATACAACACTGTAAAGCAATTATCCTCCAATTAAAAATATTTTTAAAAAAAAGAATGTGGAGAAAAGAGAGCCCTAGCGACATTCTCTGTTGGTGGAAACGTCAATTGGTGTAGTTACTACGAAAAACATAGTACTACCGTATGATCCTGTAATTCCACTCATGGGTATTTACCTGAAGATTTTGAAAACACTCATAGGAAAAGGTATTTGCCCATCTATGTTCACTGCAGTATTATTTATAATAGCAAAAACATGGAAGCAAACTGAATGCTTATCAATAGGTGAATGGACAAGGAAGATACGGCATATATAAAATAGAATATTCCTCAGCCATAAAAAGAATGAAGTCTGGTCCTTTGCAACATGAATGGCCCTAGAGCAGTGGTCCCCAGCCATTGTTAGCACCAGGGACCAGAGGAAGACAATTTTTCCGTGGAGTCGGGGGTGGTTATGGCGGTAATGTGAGTGATGGGGAGCGATGGGGAACAGCATTCTTGAAGCGTCACTCACTCACCTGCCACTCCCCTCCTACTGTGCAGCCTGTTTACTAACAGGCCTTGCTAACAGGTACCAGTTTGCTGCCTGGGGGCTGGCAACTCCTTCCCTAGAAGGTATCATAGTAAGGAAAATAAGACAGATAAAGACAAATCTTACAAGATTTTACTTATGTGTGGAATCTAGATAACCAGACAAAAGAACAAACAACACAAAAGAGAAACTGAGTCATAGATACAAACAGGCAGTTGTCAGAGGAGGGGGGAGAGCTATGAGAAAAACAGGTGAGGGGGATCAAGAGAGTGCAGTTGCAAAATAAATGAGTCCAGGGTATGAAATTTACAATAGAGGGAATACAGTCAATAATTACATTATATCATAATTATGAAATAATTATGTGATGGATCATAAGTAGACTTATCTTGGTGATCATTTTGAAATGTATAGAAATAAAGAATTATATTTATATTAACATAGAATTATAATTATGTTGATACACAATTATGTTGTGTAATAGGAACTAACATAGTGCTGTGGGTCAGTTATACTTCAAAAACAAAGTCACACACACAAAAAAAGAGATCAGATTTGTGGTAACCAGAAGAAGAGGGAGAATTTAATGAAGGCAGTCGAAAGGTACAAACTTCCAGATTCAAGATAAATAAGAATTGAGGGTGTCATGTACAACATGATAAATACAGTTAATGCTGCTGCATGTTATATATGAAAGCTCTTAAGAGAGTAAATCCTGAGAGTTCTGATTGCAATTTAAAATTTTTTTCTACTTCTTTAATGTTGTATATAGATGAGATGATGGATGTTCACTAAACTTGTGTTAATCATTTCATACTGTAGGTGAGTCAAATCATGATGCTGTACACAAACTTCTACAGCACTGCATAAAATTATATCTCAATAAAACTGGAAGAAAGATAAATAAATATCTTCTTCTGGCCTCAAAGAAGCTTCAGTGACACTCCATCTGAATGAAGCCCTCCACCATGCCCCTCAGTGATGACTTCAATTAGGACACTGAAAAGTGAAAGTGGCCGACTCTTTGAGGCCCCATGGAGTGTAGCCCTCCAGGTTTTTCTTGTCTATGGAATTCTCCTGGCAAGAATTCTGGAATGGGTAGCATTCCCTTCTCCAGGGAATCCTCCAGACTCAGGGATCGAACCCAGGTCTTCTGCATTACAAGAGGATTCTTTACCATCTGAGCCACTGGGAAAGCCCCATTCAGGATATTTTATTTCTTTATAACTCTTACCACTACTAGATAATCCCTTAATATTTTTGCCTTCCTCCTACTAAAATGTAAGCTTCTTTCATGGCAAGGATTTATCTGCTTTATCACTGTAATCTCTGGTTCTAGAGCAGTGGCCAAAAAAGTAATGCCTGACAACAAATGTTTATTGAATGATTATTAACATCCCCGTATATTAACCTCCAGCATCTTTCCCAAAATGCATTTTCACATAGGTAAGGTCTTATGATGCATATAGTTTTATATCATTACTTTCTCAATATTCTCAGAGGATATATTTTACTGATTATAATAGCAGTACACCAATGCCCATTTCTACAGGCTTAGGAAGAGTTTGACTATACTGAAGCTCAGCCCATAAAGTAATCTGACTGTGTATTTTCTGCAATGGAAAAAAAAAAATTAACAAACTTGCAGCATTACCATATAAGTACTACTTGCTTTTCATCTACTTTGGGGAAAGATGAACCTCCTTTATAGTGCAATTTCCAGGAAATGCATTACACTCCTGTCGTTTTCCACATAGGTTATAATTTCCAGCATCATTGCTACATCTCACAAGAGCCAGGCAGTTTTGAATCACTGATGGATATTCTGAAGAGTCCATCATGAGGGTTCCATTGTAGGAGCCTTTGTTTTGCATTTTCTCAGACCATGCTTTTGTTCATAATCCACTATCAATTTTGATAATTTAATTTTATCCCTTTCCCAGGGATGGAGCCCATGCAACTGTATCAGCAAAGTAACATAACACAGCATCTCTTTTCTTTAGCTTAAGCTAACCTTGAAGCTAATCTTCAAACTTTCAATAACTGTCTTCCAAAAGCAGGCATTTTATCCAATAATATCAAATTAGCATGTTATAAGGGGTGCTGCACAAATCGCTTACATTGATTCACAGATGACTTTAAAAATTCAGTGAGCCAAGAATCCCACATTATTGATTCATGCTAACAAAACGATGAAACACAGCTAATCTGTACAACACATGCTGGGCAGAATGACATTTACAAATGCAGACAGACAGAAACCAATTGGACATAATTCTTTAAGGATTAAACTTCAATTAGATGCGAAAATACAGTCTCACAGCTGGGAATTGAGACGTAGCCTCTGGAGTCCAGGTCTAATTTGACCTTGTCCTTGGTTAACCATGTTATCCTGGTGACCAGCTAGTTGAGTGGAACTTCCCAGGACTACTCAGGTTAATTAAACTGGTTTGTAAAGTAGAGTGTGTTACCATTTGGACTTGCCTCTTGGACTTTTATTATTATTTTTTAATATAAATGTATTTATTTTAATTGCAGGTTAATTACAATGAATCGCCTCTTGGACTTTTAATCACAACTGCTTCAAGGGAGGCCTTGCTTAGAGTTGTCGCAACTAGATGCTATCACTGTGAAATACCAGAAGAGCCCACCAAAGGGGTTGCTGGGACAGGCTATGGATACAACCCTTCTCATCTGATTCCCTATGAGAATTAAACACCGTGAGTCTGAAAGCTGGGGAATTGTCTGAACCTGATTTGTTTTTCTTTCTTTTTAAAGAAATCCTCAAGCCTGATTCACCAGATCTCAAGATCTAGAGAACAACTCTATCTGCTATTACTGAGTAGTTTCAAGGTTAACCTGATAAACATCACCAAAAAGAATAGAAAATCTACTTGATAACCTTCAAGATAACTCGGATCATCTTAAAATTCATAACAACTCTGCTTATCAGCAAAGCAGAATAGTGATGGAGCAAGAAGTGCTTTTTGCAGCTGTGGAGTATAGCAGAGAGCTTCTGTGTTTGGAAATCAAATCCCGCTCCCGGCACTTGCCTACACAGTAAGGGTTCAATACATGTTGCTGTTATGTCCTAGCTTCCCCATCCCACCTATTATCCAATAGGATTATTTTCAGGCTCTATTGAGATGCCTTAGAGACGTACCTCTAAAGAGTATAAAACAGAATCCACAAACTGTAGTCTACATTTTATTGTTTCCTGGGTCTCTCTTCCCAATCTTTCAAAAGCAATTCCTACTTTCCACTGGGTTTCCCCAGGTGGCTCAGCAGTAAAGAGTCCACCAACAATGCAGCAACCACAGAAGACATGAGTTCGATCCCTGGGTGCGGAAGATCCTCTGGAGGAGGGCATGGCAACCCACTACAGTACACTTGCCTGGAGAATCCCATGGACAGAGGAGCCTGGTGGGCTGCAGTCCATAGGGTTGCAAAGAGTTGGACAGGACTGAAGTGACTTAGCATACACACACACACACACACACACACACACACACACACACTCCACTACGCACTTACGTTTGGGGAGCCAGCAAGATTATACCCAAGGAAAAATTCTGAGAGGATGATTTTAGAAACATGTATTCACATTTCTATAATTGTTAGGATTCCTTCAGTTGAAAGTGAGCAAAAAAGCAAGCAAATAAAAAGCTTGAATTATCCTAAGAAAAGAAAGTAAGTATTGGGCACATAGAACACAAGCATTGCCCAAAGAGCATACAGCTTCCTTAGTCTCAATTGCAGACCTTCTGTTTTCTTAAATTCACAATTATTCAGTTTAACAGAAGTAGAGGAGACTGATGTTGTGTTTCCTAGTTGTGGCAGTGTGGAGAGCAGAAATTCCTTAACTTTTGAAATCTGACCTTAAGAAGTCAAAGTCAGTCTCTTGTACTGATGGGCTGTGGAATTTGGGAAAACGACTCTAACCTCACCCAGCCGTGGTTTTCTCATCTGTGAAACAGAGATAACAACAACCATGAAGTGTGTTCCCTGGTGGCTCAGATGGTAAAGCGCCTGCCTACAACGCGGGAGACCTGGGTTCAATCCCTGGGTCGGGAAGATCTCCTGGAGACAGATATGGCAACCCACTCCAGTATTCTTGCCTAGAAAATCCCATGGATGGAGGAACCTGGTAGTCCATGAGGTTGCAAAGAGTCGGGACACGACTGAGTGACTTCACTTTCTTTCTTTCTATGAAGTGTGTTGGTCACTTAGTCATGTCTGTCTCTTTGCAACCCCATGGACTGAAAGCCTGCCAGGCTCCTCTGTCCATGGAATTCTCCAGGTGAGAATACTGGAATGGGTTGCCATTCCCTTCTCCAGGGGATCTTCCCAACCCAGGGATCAAACCCAGGTCTCCTATATTGCAGGCAGATTCTTTACCATCTGAGCCACCAGGGAAGTCCTAACAATGACCGTGATCATGACTAAATTAATAGATCAAATGATGTCATCAGAATTCTATCTCTCTCCATCTTTCAACACTACCCTTTTCTGTGCACATTTCAATCTTGGGATCTAGGCTACCTCCAGTTTCTCCAGCCTCTTACTGCACTTAAATCCAGGTGAAAGGAAGAAGTATCCTGAAAAGTCATGATACTTATTGATTGCCCTGGAGAACCTAGGTGCTGATTGAAATCTGAGAGTTCTGTTTCATCCAGAATCAATCATGGAGTCAACACCCCCAAAACTGCATGAATGGGAAGATGGAAGTGACAGATTCTTAAGTAAAATAGGGGGCTGTGGTCAGAAGATGGAGATAAGGATGTGTTAGAAGCAAAGCACAAATGCTTACTATGTTTGCTCAGCTGAAGATGAATGATAACACCCTCTGTGCCAGTGATTCATAACATTGGTTGCAGATCAGAATCATCTAGGGAGATCATTTTTTAAAAAAAGAATGTCTAGACTCTAACCCCAGAGAAGTTAAATCAAATACCCTGAGTGGGGATAAGACAGTGGTGTTTTTTTTAAAGCACCCCAACCAGTTCTAATATTCTGAACTCCAAGGTAAAGAACCCTGTCTATGTATACATGTATAGATAAAGACCTTCATACAAACTACATGTCCAGATGGGATGCTCGGGCATGAGACTTTCTTGTGAAAACGATTCTATAGGATTAGTCAGAATTCCCATCTATGAAAATTGAAAGATCACAAATTTAGAAGGTCTTGTCAATGTCACGATTTCTCAAGTAATTACAGGCCTTCAGAGTTTTGAACGATTTGGGTTATTAACGAGTTGCCGTCTCTGCTCAAACTATGAATTAGCTAACATCTATTCTGATGTTGTCCAGTTTTTTCTTGCATAGCTCTAATGATTGTGAGTGCTTCCCTGGTGGCTCGGATGGTAAAGAATCTGCCTGCAATGCAGGGGACCTGGGTTACATCCCTGGGTCAGGAAGATCCCCTGGACAAGGGAATGGCTACCCACTCCAGTATTCTCACCTGGAGAATTCCATGCACAGAGAAGCCTGGCAGGCTACAGTCCATGGAGTCGCAAAGAATCAGACACAACTGAGTGACTAATACTTTCACTTCACTTTCAATGATTGTGAACTCACAAATTTATGGAGGAACAGGGTCCAAATTCAGAATTTTTTCATAGCCTTGACTTCCTGGAACTAACATATCGTTTAGAATTCTGACCCAGAAACTCTACAAAATCACTCCCAATCTATCCTCTCTTCCCTTCTCTCTCCCCCCATTCTCTCCCTGCCCCTCTTTTTTACATGACAAGTTGTTCCATAACTTTTCCCTCAGGCCAGTTTCCTCATCTAATCCTCATGTAAGAATATGCTGCAGTTTTTACAGGGGCCACACTTCTCTGGATGCACAATCAGTAATTTATATGACTCTTGGACATAATGCCCACAGCTTGTTAGAGAGCTGGAGGTTGATCCAGACTTATTTTTAACTACTTCATTATTATGCTACCTATCAAAAAAAAAAAAATGAATGAGGGTGCAGCTGATGAAACTAGGAAAATTAGAAAACAAAGTGATAGAAGCAAATGTAAACAAAGGTTTTACAGCAATAAATGTACATCTTTTAAATTTCTCAGTTAAAGTCAGAAACTCTGAGACTGGGTCAAAAATTTAAATGCAAACTTATGACTCAGACAATAAAGAATCTGCCTGTAATGTGGGAGACCCAGGTTCTATTCCTGGGTTGGGAAGATCCCCTGGAGAAGGAAATGGCAACCCACTCCAGTATTCTTGCCTGGAGAATCCCATGGACAAAGGAACCTGGCAGGCTACTGTCCATGAGATTACAGAGTTAGATACGACTGAATCACTTTCACTTTCACTTTATGCTGTTTACACTGGCCAGTTCTAAAACAAAATTATGTCTAGGCTACTTGCAAAAGAATTAGCAAAGAGGTGCCAATATAATACGAACAAAAGCTAATCCCAGAGTTGCAAAAATGAATATTAGACACTTCTGAATTCAAGTAAAATATCCTAATATAGAACAAAAAATTATTTTACACTGGTAAATATGCAATTCACAAGTCATAAATGTTTACTTGATGAAATCATTAAATACCTAGAGCTAAAATTACCAGCAATACAAGAGACAAATGACAAAAATTTTAATACAGAGTGCTTGACAGATTGAGTAGATAAAAATAAATACAGATATAAGAGATCTGCATAATATAATCAATACTGATTGAATGGAGTCTCAAACATCATGTCAGGAAGATAATGGAACTTCTTTCAAGAGATCAATAAGCCTTTACAAACTGAAAATCTCTCTCCTAAATAATGCATTTGTCAAAGAGAAAATTAAAACACTGGTTATAGAGTATTTAGAAATTAATGAGCTGAGAAAACACAGAATATTAAAATGTGATGGTCCAAGATTTCAGCCTGAAATTTTATTATTAAACAAGAAATGATGAAAAGAAATTAACTAAGAAAGGTACATTAAGGAGATTTTATTTTCAGAAGCAGCAAATGAAAACTAAGAAAAGTGTAAGAAAGAAATGAAGGGTATATTTTTAAAATCCCAACGATGTAAGGAAGAAAATGAACACCCTGTATAGTTAACACGTAATCTGAATGCTATTTGTCTTTGTAAAAACAATTATTTCAAAAAATAGAAAATTGGCTAATATGATTGGTATGTGCCTGATGGTGGCTAAGGTGTTAACAATGCTCCGCAAGGAGGGTACTGTTATTATTCCCATTTTACAAATGAAGAAGCTGAGGAAGACAGGGGAGCAACAGTGATCACCCAAGATCACCCAAGTGTCAAGTGGCAGAGGTGGGCTTAAGATCTTGCCATTCTGCTCCTTGACTGAATTCTAATCAGTGCTTTGTATAGCTTCTCAATACTAAGAAGTAATAATAGAATAAAAACTCACACACGGATCAGTTATAAGATGTGTGCATGCTCGGTTGCTCAGTCATGTCTGACTCATTGTGACCCTATGGACTGTAGCCCACCAGGCTTTTCTGTCCACGGGGTTTTCCAGACAAGAATACTGGAGTGGGTTGCCATTTCTTCCTCAAGGGGATCTTTCCAACCCAGAGAGCTTCTGCATCCCCTGGATCAGCAGGCGGATTCTTTATCACTGCACCACCTGGGAAGACCTATTTATAAGATAAGGCAATGTAGAATAAATGTATCATTATAATCATATGCAAATAAATTTGGAAGTCTTCATGAAACTGATGGTTTTCTAGAAAAATATAAATGATAAAAATTGAAGCAGTGGGGATCTGAGTATAACACTAACTTTGGTGGATTTAATAAATCATAAAAATCATCACTGAAGAAGATAGTAGGCCTAAATTATTTTAAATGTTAGCTATTTCAAAAAATTGAAAAATAAGTAATTCCCATGACGTATGAATATTTAGGAGAAAATTAAAAGATAAAATGTGTCCTGATTTCTTTAGTGGGGTTGACAGGAGCCTGTTGGTAAGATCTAATAACAATAGCCAAAGAAGGAGAAAAATATTATTTATTGATATTGATATAAACATGCTGAATAAAATACCAGCTAACCTAATTCAGTTTGCTTCAAAGAGTAATTCGCCATGACCAAAGAGATTTTATTCCAGGAAACCAAGGATGATTTAATATAAGGAATCATTTAATGTTTAGAAATCTATTAACATAATTTATCATGTCAGTGGGTCAAAGGAGAAAGACAATAATCAAATACCAAAAAGGTTTTCAACAAAATTCAATATTCATCTCTGACATTAACAAAGGCAAAAATCTTGGAATAGAGGAATACTTAGCTAACCTTGTAAAGAGGAGCTCTCACATATCAACAGCTACACCACACTTTATCCGAGTGGCTCAGTGGTAAAGAATCTACCTGCCAATGCAGGAGACACACGAGATGTGGGTTTGAGCCTCTGGAGTAGGAAATGGCGACCCACTCCAGTATTCTTGCCTGGAAAATTCCATGGACAGAGGTACAGTTGCAAAGAGTTGCAGAGTCGGACACAACAGTATACACACACACGCACAAGCACACACTTTATCCACCTATGAAACATCAGAAACAGTCCCATTAAAATGTTGGGGGAAACAAGGGCCCTTGCTTTTGAAAAGTTCAGATATTCAAGTAGAAAAGAAAATACTAGTTTAAAAACCAAAACTACAAGGAGCTATCACTTCTCACCTTTTAAATGGCTGTTATCAGAAAGGCAAAAGATAGCAAGTGTCAGAGAGAATGGGGAGAAACTGGAACCCTCGTACACTGTTGGTCGGAAGGCAAAATGGTGCAGCCACTATGAAAAGCAGTTACTGAAAACTAAAAATAAAACTGCCATATGATCCAGCAATCCTATTTCTGGACATACATCCACAAGAATTAAAGTCAGGATTCAGAGAGGTATTTGCACTCTCATGCTCACTGCAGCGCTATTTACAATAGCCACGATATGGAAACACCTAAGTGTCTATCAGCAGATGAACGGATGAAGAAAATGTGGTACATGTGTGGCAGAATCTTACACCCCCTTAAAAAAGAATGAAATCCTGCTACATGGAACAACATAGATGAAGCTGAGGACATCATGCTAAGTGAAAATAAGCCAGTCAGAGAAGGACAAACCCTTCATGGTTCCACTTACATGAGGCATCTTCAAACTCTTGGAAACAGAGAATAGAAAGTTGGTTTCCAGAGATGGGGGGAGGAGTAAAGAGGCATCAGTTCAATGGGTATAAAGTTTCAGTGTTGCAAGATGAGTAAGTTCTAGCAATCTGCTGTACATTGTTTCCTATAGATAACAGTATGATATTGCACACTTAAAAATCTGTTAAGAGGGTAGATGTCATGTTAAGTGTTCTTTCCACAATGAAAAGATAATCTCCTATTTGATAAAAGAAAGTAGAAATTCTCTGATGCTTTGACTTTCAGTACAAAGGTTCAGAATCAAATATAAATTATTTAAATGTTTTAAAAAAAAAGTTAGTTTAATGCCAGGCTGGACACACACACATTGGCCTCAGACCTGGGTTTGGATTCCTGCTGCTTCACTCGCCATTTTGGCAAATTACTGAGTCGGTTGGGGTCAGCTTCTTGTGTACAATCATCCCACTGCACAAAGGACAGAGAGGATTACACAAGCAAACACAAGCAAAGCCCGTGGCATGGTGCCTGACACACAGCAAAGGCGGAAGTCATGCCAGCTCTTATGATTAGCTGCAAACAGCATGAGTGTATATCTAGAAAACCCAGGGAGTTCAACTGAAAAATAATTAGAATCACAGAGAGCTCAATAAGATGGCCAGAGGCAAGTGAAGACATACCTGGAGCCGTGAGACTCAGTTCGAAGATAGGAGTGCCCGAAAGTCCTCCTGCTACCTGTTGCAGGTATTGCATACACTGTCATCTCCGCTGGAGCACCTGCTCGTTCCCTCTTTGCCCATCCCTGCCGGGCAGCAGCATGTAATTACCATTGAGATTTCAAATCAGTCATCACCTTCTTGTAGAAGCTTTTCCTGACCTCCAGGTCAAATCCCCTGCCATGTACTCTTAACTGGAGCATTTCCTTTGCAGCATTTCTCATGGCAGGAATTCCATATTTATTTGGAGTATTATTGGATTAATGCCTATTCTCCCCTTGAGGCCTAAGTTCTCAGACTATGCAGCTACATGTTGAAAATTATGTTTACATAAAAGAATTTAGTCTTTACACACTGTTTATATCATTTTAAAATGTATCCTGTAAGTCAGTATATAACATGATATACATATACATAAAAGGATAAAAAGATATGCAACAGCTGATTAACATGTTACAGAGATACTGTTGTGTTGTGCTTAGCCACTCAGTCGTGTCTGACTCTTCATGACCCCATCGACTGTAGCCTGCCAGGCTCCTCTGTCCATGGGGATTCTCCAGGCAAGAATACTGGAGTAGGTTGCCATGCCCTCCTCCAGGGGATCTACGCAACACAGGGATTGAATCTAGGTCTCTCATATTGCAGGCAGGTTCTTTACCTTCTGAGCCACCAGGGAAGCCCAATAATACTGGAGTGGGTAGGTAGCCTATCCCTTCTCCAGGGAATCTTTCCAACTCAGGATCAAACTGGGGTCTCCTGCATTGCAGGTGGGTTCTTTACCAGCCGAGTTACTAGGAAAGCCCCACAGAGATATTACTTTTCTAAAATTTTTAAAATCTTTTTGGAATATTCAACAATACTTTTGAATGTTTGAAGGTGAAAGTGAAGTCACTCAGTTGTGTCCGACTCCTTGTGACCCCATGGACTGTAGCCTACCAGTCTCCTCCCTCCATGGGATTCTCCAGGCAAGAGTACTGGAGTGGGTTGCCATTTCCTTCTCCAGGGGATCTTCCCAACCCAGGGATCAAACCCGGGTCTCCTGCATTCCAGGCAGACGCTTTAACCAATGTTTAGTATAAAGCAATACTTTTTTCTCCTTTAGATGACACATAGAATTTAACGAATTTCTCAATTTTCAAAGAAATTGCAAGAGATATTTTTCTATTTTTAAACCTTCTGGTGACAGACATGGAGATGACCATTCATCCACATACGACCATGTTTAAACACATGTGTTGGGCTTCCGAGGTGGCACAGAGGTAAAGAATCCAGCTGCCAATGCAGGAGACACAAGAGACATGGGTCCAGTCTCTGGGTTGGGAAGATTCCCTGGAGGAGGAAATGGCAACCTGATTCAGTATTCTTGCCTGGAAAATTCCATGGACAGAGGAGCCTGCAGAGCCACAGTCCACAGGGTCACAAAGAGTCGGACACAACTGAGTGAGTGAGCACATGCACACAAATACATGTATTATCATTTTTGAAAGTTTATCTTCCTAGCCAATCAATTAACATTCATAAGGAAGAGAACAAAGGATTGAGTACATAAAGGAAGAATCAACAATGATGATAATAGCTGAAGAAATATTTCAGTCTCTCAAATATAAGAATGAGCCCATATTTCAGCTCCTACAGAATCACATACCCAGCACTCCTTCAGTTACACACACACACACACACACACACAAATTGCCAATAAGTC
Organism: Cephalophus harveyi; assembly: GCA_006410635.1. NCBI lineage: Eukaryota > Metazoa > Chordata > Mammalia > Artiodactyla > Bovidae > Cephalophus > Cephalophus harveyi. The sequence continues at coordinate 1,024,341 of SJYT01035616.1, forward strand.
ATTGAATTCACACTGAGCATCTACCACATAGCTCAATCCTGTGCAAGCTGCTCCCAGGGCTTATTTCCTGTCCTCAATAAAGTCACTGGCAACTGAGACCAACACATCAGGAAAAGGGAACCAATAGCACAAAATGGGATACACATACTAACAAACAAGTGGTAGACAGTAGCTTTGCACATTTTCCAGAGCTAGACCTTCCCACCCATCACGGGCTGCCAGCAGGACTCCCAGCATTGCTGTGAATCAACTCCCTCACTCTTTCTACTACAGCAGCAGAAATAGAAGGCGACCAAGAGGATCTCCCTGTGCTAAGAAATGCATTCAAACTCCTGAATCCAGTCCCACTCTCTTGCCACCCTCCCACCTGGCACACTGCCCTCTAGTCTGGCCACGGAGCTTGTGTCCACACCGAGCATGTCTTGAAATGCATTTCTCTTTCCATAGCTGGCATTTGGCTGCTTTCTCCCCCTGCAGAACATCTTCTGACTCCCAAGTCTTAGTCAAGATCCCATCCTCTGTTCTCCCACAGTCTCCAGTGTTTCTTTGGTTACTGTCCTGATCACCCTATGTGTACTTTCTCCTCAACTTTTCTGATTAGCCACTTGATAAAATTCTTTGAGGTCATGTTTACAATATCATGATATGCCCAAGTCCTAGTTCTGCGATCCAGAACACACCCTGTACTCAGTAAATATCTGTCACTTTCAATGAATGAATGAAGGGAAGAATGAATAAATGAAATTCAGCTCAGGTTGCTTTTACAACATTGAACTGCCTTTGCCACACACCTGAGATGTCTTTCCCTTACTGATTCCCACATGCTCTAATCCCCCTCCTTGAAGGTTTACGACAAACACCATCTAACACCATGAAGTCTCCCCCTGGTCACTCAGCAAGCAATGACCTCTCCTCCTTTCAATTTCTATAGTTCTTTAGCAGGATTTCCCAAACCGTCCTACCCAGATTGAGTGATATTTGTGAATACATTTTATACACCCCCCTCATTAATTGATGCACTCTTGATGACAAAGGCTGTGTGTCTCTTCTGTCTTGGGGACTCTTCAGCGACAACCACAGGGTAGATAATAAAGAAACTCTGAGGAAGGATAAGTGGATAGATGTAGGATTCGTAGTCTGAAATTGTTAGTCCAGTGTTTTTTCTCCTGTGGTCAGATTTCACAACTTTGAGCAGAAGAGGAAGTGGTAAAGACAAGTTCTTGGATTTTATTCAGAGCTCAGTTATTCTCATCACTGCCACCTTTTCTGGGATGAGTTTTAATTCAGCCTCGCAGGAACTATGTATGGTTTCCTGTAAGTATCTGAATGAACTTAAGGTGTCAGAAGAAACGTGAGACTGTCATCTGGGGGAATGTCACTGATGAAATTTTTTCTGGAAACCTATCCTCCCAAGAAAGGGATGAAATGCCATCTGTACACCATCTCAAAACACACCTCTGAAGAGATACCAGTGGGTGGACCCAGGTGAGGGGAGGGGTGTCTGTGCTTTCCTTTAACTTTGGGGCTCCCCAGAAACACTGTGTCTCTCCTCCTCCCTGGGTTGGAACTCAGCGGCTCCTGCAGCAACAAGGGGAGTTATTTTAGGGAGACGGTTGATACTTGGCGAGTCCTCCTACAGATCAGCGATAGCTGCTTGAAATGTTAAATGCCTCCCAGATGGAGACACTTAGCATTTGTAGGAGGAATAATTTGGAGGAGAAAAATGCATTTGTCTTTTTGGCATCCTGTGGATTCCATTTGAGAAGACAGAGAACACTGCGAATCTTGCTGTCCACATGTCAGTGTTTTCTTAGGATTTTGCAAGTCCCAGTGACAGGGTGGCATAGTCTTCTTAGGAGCACAAAGTTTGGTGATATGCCAAAACTCAAGGGAAAAGTGCATGGAACTGAGTCTCAGGGGTCAGAGAGTTGCCAGAGTTCCCAGGAAACATCCGGGTTCAGCCTTCCATCTGCTACTGGCAAATGTTTCAGTCAGGTAGACCAGATGGTTGAGTGTGATCTTTTTATGTATAGGGAAGATTGAAAACATAGATTAGTAGATGCACCAGGGCCTTGCTTTTGCAACTTTCTTTATGGACAGGGACAAAAAAACCATCTTGCCTCCCAAAGCCTTGGTTTCCCCAAGTGAGATGAAGGGACTGGAGTAGATAATCTTTAAGATCATCTTAAAGAACAAAAGTGGCATTGCTCTAGGGGAACATGGAGTTGTACTTCAGTGTAAGTTCCGAAGTGATAGAAAGGGAAAATGGCATTAAAGTGTCTATCAGGCCCACTTTCCATGGCAGGGATAAAGAGGCTCATTCACAAAAAGACTGAAGCAATGACCTTTTTTCACTTATTCACTTTCTGGCATGTATGGCATCTCCAAGGCTCACCAACGAGCCTCACTAATAAGTAATGCCTGTGTGTAAGCACCTGCCTGTGGCACTAAACTGAATTAAGACAGATGGACAGTGCAACAATAGCACTTAAAACATATAACCAGGTTGCAAATGTGTTCTTACTACATTTGTGCAAAGGAGGTGTGCACTTTAGTTATCTTCTATGACTTGTCTTAACTTCTTTAAGAATTCTCTTTTGCTTTGGTGGGTAAACAGGAGTTGGGGTGGGGGTTGCTAAGGTCAATCCAAATACACTAAGTTTAGTCCTGTTTAGGGCCTCCCTGGTAGCTCAGCTGATAAAGAATCCACCTGCAATGCGGGAGACCTAGGTTCGATCCCTGGGTTGGGAAGATCCCCTGGAAGAGGCCATGGCAACCCACTCCAGTATTCTTGCCTGGAGAATCCTCATGGGCAGAGGAGCCTGGTGGGTTACAGTCCATGGGGTCACAAAGAGTCAGACACGACTGAGCGACTAAACACAACACAGAGCTGTTTAATGTTGTAAACAATTTCTATAGGAAACTTCTGCATTTCTTTTTTTAGTAATGTGAGTTTTCCAACTTCCTTCCTCTCTTCCTGATCATTCCCAAGAGATAATCAGGCATTGGGAAGAGAAGAAAGAAGAGCGGGACTCTGGGTGGCTTACATACTTGTAATCCCTCTTTTTCTATGGCAATGCACTGTGCCCAACTGCTCACTGGTGAGCATCAAGATCTAATGGAGAAGCCTGGGACTGCTAAATTCATGACCTGTTTTCCCATGTTGTCAGCACCCAAATTCTGACTCAACCTCATGTTAGCTGTTGGAAGGGCTGGGTATACTTGATTTTAATGTGATCCCAAGTCTAGGAATACCATAGCTCCCAGTAACAGGGTAATTTGTCTCATCCTGGTAAACCCCAGATAATACTATTAGCCACACTCTTCCTCTCCCATCGTGATGGATGGGAAAATGTCTTTGTCCATTCTACATCATGGGCCTCTAGGGTGACTTGAGGATGTTGATGTGGCCTCCCCCTTGTCCTCCAATCTTGTTGCCCCACTTTAATGTGGAAGTCTACCTATTGGTGTAAGGGCATCTTGGGAGGTGTCTAAATTCCCAAATCCCAAACTACCTCCTGACTTAATCCTGAAAAGAGATAAGAACCTATGTGTTTCCCAATATCTTTTTTGTCCTTAGCTCAAACCATACTGAGCCAGAAAAAGAGAGGCAGGGATTCCACTTTTTCCTGTCGTGTGAGGATTTCTCCCATATTTTATCCTGCTCTTTTCTGGGGTAATTTTTTTCTTTTGTCTTCCCTCGGGCTCTAATGATACAAGGGCTGTCTTGATTCTTGTGGTAGACGGTGAAAACAAATAAGCAATATTTTAAAATATTATTTCCATTACCAAATTGCTTCTCCCAGTGCTGAAAGAAATTTCCTTGACTTGGAAGTGATTTACTTACCCTCTGTCAACCTTCCCATTATCAGATGAGCTGGTTAGACTTTATCCATTAAAACCCCTCCCAGATCTTGTGTCCTAGTTTCACTGCAGCCATGACTCAGCTCACAGTGGCCTGGAAAGTCAGCCTTCCCATTTAAAAACTTGTTAGGTTACTATTTAATTTCTTGGGCATTTCAGCTATGAAAGCGTTAGCTCATCGACCTTTTGCCTATCTAAACTCTACCATGTGTCTTATGCTTTAACACCTTACACTTACTGTTATTTTATGAAAAGTAAAGAAGAAGAGAGAAACAAGATGAATCCAACAAGAGAAATTAACTTCCCTTCTCACTGTCTGAAGCCTAAGGCTGATGGCTTTTCAAAAGAAGAAAAGGGAAAGGATTGCAGACATGCCAACACACAGAGTTCCTGGTATACCCTGTTGTAACAAGGGCAGAAAAATTTCCTAATAAATTGTAATGTTTGGAAAGCTGAAAGACTGAATACAGTGAAATACACACAAAATCCATTCAGAAAAATGGTTCATTGGCTATGGTTGAGGGAATGATGGTTGTTCTCCAGGTTGAGATTGTCTTAATTATTCTAACATATATGTGTTATCCCCACTTTATGCACAACTCATATACGTTGTCTAAGATTGTTTTAATAACAAAAGTTTTTGATACTATGACACAAATGAACATACTTATGAGACAGAAACAGATTCACAGACATAGAGAAATCACAGATTTGTGATTGCCAAAGGAGAAGGGATTGGAAGAGGGAAGGATTGGAAGTTTGAGATTAACAGATGCAAACTATTATATAGAATGGATAAACAATAAGGCCCTACTGATATATTTAATATCCTGTGACAAGCCATATTGGAAAAGGATATGAAAAAGAATATAGGTGCTTAGTCTCTCAGGTGTGTCTGACTCATTGTGACCCCATAGATTGTAGCCCGCCAGGCTCCTCTATCCATGGGGATTCTCCAGAATACTGGAGTGGGTTGCCATGCCCTCCCTCCAGGAGATCTTCCCAACCCAGGGATCAAACTCAGGTCTCTAGAATTGCAGACAGATTCTTTCCCAGCTGAGCTACCAGGAAACCTATACAACTAAGTCCTTTTGCTGTACACCAGAAAGTAACACAACATTGTAAATCAACTATACTTCATAAAATACATATTTTTAAGTTTGTGGTAAGCATGAATGTCACATTTGAGCTATTCTAAGTAAGGATGGGAAGGTGAACCCTACCTCTCAGGAAAACAAGGAAACATCTTCTTGGGAGAATGTACTGTTGAGTTATGACATTCCATTCTCTTGCCCTATCGGGAAATATTTATTAAGGCTGCTGTGTGCCAGGTAATCTGCCAAGTGATGAAAGAGTGTACTGCACAAATGTAGTCCCTAACCTTGCAAAGCTTACAGTCAGCTAGGCAAGGTGAAACAATAATCCCAACTTAAGTGCTAACATAGAGGGTGTGTGCATGCATGCTAAGTTGCTTCAGTTGTGTCCAACTCTTTGCACCCTGTGGACTGTAGCTCACCAGGCTCCTCTGTCCATGGGATTCTCCAGGCAAGAACACTGGAGTGGGTTGTCATTTCCTCCTCCAGGGGATCTTCCTGATCCGGGGATCTTCCTGATCCAGGGATCCACTGAGTCTCTTAATGTCTCCTGCATTGGCAAGTGGGTTCTTTACCACTACCGCCGCTAGAGGGGGCTTCCAAAGAAGCCAAAAGCTGGATACCAAACCTATCCCATGGTGTTAATCATGGGCAGCCAGACAGAGGAGGCCTCGGAGAGGACATGTGTGCTTAGTCACTGAGTCGTGTCTGACTCTTTGTGACACCATGGACTGCAGCCCGCCAGGCTCCTCTGTCCGTGGAGATTCTCCAGGCAAGAACACTGGACTGGGTTGCCTCCAGGGGATCTTCCCAACCCAGGGATCAAACCCAGGTCTCCAACCCAGGTCTCCGGCACTGCAGGTGGATTCTTTATGGACTGAGCCACCAGGGAAGCCCCAGAGAGGAAATAGCCTTTGATAAACAGAAGCAGTATTTCAAGTTGACCTGGATGGGGTGCTTTCCTACAAAAGGAGACAATGAAAACCTCTCACCTTTGGATTCCCCAATCTCAGCTCCACCTGCATTTGAGTTGTCAGACCCAAAGAAGTAGGACCCAGTGTGTCCTCCTCAACCTCTTTCACCCTCCTGATTGATTAGCCTCTATCTATAAACATCTAGATTAAACTTCTAGCAGCCCTGCATTGCCGCCTTTAATGGCAGCACACAAAACAAGAGGCTGGCATTCTTTGGGGTTGCCTAAACTGTGAAAAATCCTGCTAACTTTTGAAAAAACAACTCTTGCAAAGACTTGGATTTCTGGCATTAAGCCCATTTTATTTATTTATTTTTTAAAAGGAAGGAGATTTTGTAAAATCTCTAAAAGACTGCCTCAAAACTCTCCAGTTCCCAATGCAGTCAGACATTAATAATGTATTTTAAGACTTTGTTTTTTCCATTTCTTGCTGTCTTCTGGTAGTCCTCGGGGGCCGTCATTTTGAGTTCCAGCGGTAACAATCTTAGCCTCTGTGGAGATCATGCCTAGAATCCCGCAGTGAACAGCTGGCCACATCCGGGGCCCTCCTTCATTCCCTTAATGAGGAACCTGGAAGAGTTTACTGCACCACCAACTCACCCTAACTGACCTCATAGGAGGCTCGTAAGAGGAATATTACCTGCTGGTTTTCTTTAACCAAATTTACCTTCCAAGCAAAGAATCACTCATGAGGAATAGGAATGCCCTTAAGTTTTAAGATAGACACTGTGCTCTGCTTAGTTGATCAGTTGTGTCTGACTCCTTGCAACCCCATGGACTGTAGCCTGCTAGGCTCCTCTGTCCATGGAATTCTCCAAGTGACAGTATTGGAGTGGGTTGCCATTTCCCTCTCCCAGGGGATCTTCCCAACCCAGGGATCGAACCCATGTCTCTTGCATTGAAGATGGATTCTTTACCATCTGAGCCTTCAGGGAAGCTCTAAGATAGACACTTTGGGATTCAAGTCTGACTCTGTGATTTACTTGCTATGTGATATTGGCAAGTCATCTAACCTTTCTGAGCTTCAGTTTTACTCATCTGCTCAAGAGAAACTGTTCCTACCTTGTAAGAATATTGTTTTAAAATTAAATTTTATATCTGCCATAATAATACACACAGATTATTTGTTTTAATCAAAGAGTGCTGAATGTCTTATAATGAAAATCAACATTTTCAAGCCTCCCTACTCCTGAATCCTGATCTCTGGGGGCAGCTACTCTCTACCAGTTAATCTGATTCCTCTAATATTTACTTCCACATATTTAAATACTGTAGATTTCTTCTGTTCTCCCCTGGTTCGGGTCTTTCTCTTTCAGATTGGAGATTCCCCACCCTGTGTGGTGGTCAGATTTTGGAAAAGGAGAACACTAGGGAGCCCTCTGTGATTTGTGTGTGTGTGTGTGTGTGTGTGTGTGTGTGGAGGGGGGAAAGCAGGGTGTTGACTGATGGAATTCTTTGCTGGGTAATGAGGCGGTGAGTCAGCCTGTTCATTTGGGAACCATAAATATTTCAGTATCTTGATGTCTTTTCTCATGGATCTGTCAGTTCCTCCAGATAAAAATCCCCCAAGCTTGTGGGTGAGGGGAGAAGGGAGCAGTCCCAGTGTTTGTCCCACCTCTCTTCTCAGTGGTTTGCTGTCCCTGTTGACACCCAGAGTCCTGAGGCTTTCTTATTTCTACCACAGAAATCCCACTTCTGTGTGGCAGGTGTGCAAGAAGGGAAGAGAGGGAGTTGTCTGACTGTGTCAGGTGGGGGCGTGTGGGGCGGAATCGGAGAGTCAACAGCTCCATCTAAGTGGTTAATCCCATTCAGCTCCATCTTCTCTAGCATTCTGTGGCTAGGATGCCTGGATTACAACCATCTCCACCTCGTGATCCCATCTGTCAACCCTTCCTCTGCACTCCACCTTCCAGAATCATTGAAATCTCTCTCTTCATCTGTTCTCTCCTCTCCTGTGCTCTGCCATTGTAAGTTAGCACCTCCTTTTCTCCTTGTTTCCCTCTTTACCCCTCCTTCTTCCTTTCTTTCTTCTCTCTTTGCTCCCTCTCTAGGAGGGTTTCAGGAGAGAAAAAAGATAAACTCTTGTGGCCAATCTGCTTTCATCCCCTAACTTTACAGACAGAAGTTCTGTTGGAAGGCCTATCTGAGATAAAGAATGTGAAGTCTCTTGTTCAATATCTGGCATGTTTGAAGGCTCCATAGCTGCACCATGCCTTCCAGATTTTCCTTGGACAGCCCCTGACATCCCCTCAAAAAGGGTCTGTGGCAGGACAGTTGCAAGATTTTAGGCCAGTGATCCCCAAACTTTTTGGCACCAGGAATCGGTTTCATGGCAGACAATTTTTCCATGGACTGGGTTGGGGGACAGTTTGGGGATGATTCAGAGACATTACATGTATTGGACACTCTATTTCTATTATTATTACATCAGCTCCACCTCAGATCATCAGTCATTAAACCCTAGAGGTTGGGGACTGTGTTTTTGGAAATTCCTAGAATTCATGGTGCATCCCAGGAGATGAGGGGGAACCTGAAATGCTCTGTTTCTTCAGATCAACCAACTCTGTTCACTTAATTAATCCTCAAGGCAACATCATTAGGCAGCTATTACTATTATTATTCCCATTTTATGCCCATGGTTTTAAGATGTAGGCACTATAGCAATGGCCTGGAGTAGCCTCTTGTTCGCGAGAAAGAAAAGAAAGAAGAGAAACATCCCTTGACCCTCTGTCAGTGACCAGACATTGACGAAATACATCCACCATGCCCTGTGAAAACCCTTCTGCCATCAAAGACAAACACAGCCAGACATTAGTTAAAGCAGTGAAAACAGGTATTATTCAGTAACTACTGACAGCAGGGGAAAAGCTGAACTTTATTCCAATTCGTGCAGAGGTGATTCCAGCGTTCTAAAGGAAGGATGGGGGGCAGGGGTTCAGTAGAGTCAGAAGAGAGAAAATCTACAAAGTGTTGATCAGGATAAATGCGATTAGGCAGCTGTGTCTGCTAGTTGGCAGCCGTGGAAGCTAGGATTCCATCCTCCCACAGAGACTGGGAGCCGGAGGCCCTCGCCTCTCTCATGAGTACGTTTCAAATGAAAGGCTTTCAGGTCCTTCAGAAAAACACTTGAGATGTAAGCGATACATATTCACAGTGGTCAGACCTTTTCAGTCAACCGTCAGGAGTTTATTATCAGGTATTGGCTGGAACAAACAGCACTTTCCTAGTAGCACTGAGAGTTCTCAGGCAGGCATTTTAATTGCAGGGCTGGGGTCACCCTAGGGATGTGGCCTGTGGCTGCAAGAAGCCATATTTGGATGGAGCTGTTATGTTATTTTTGTGCCCAGAGAACTGCATTTCTCATTACCAGGTCCAATGAAGGTTCAGAATTATCCTGGCATGAGGACTTGTGCATGCACGCACACACGCACACACACACACCATAGAGAGTGATAATTAAGAAGCAAAAATGTGGTCCCTGGGTGTCCTCATGGCTGAGCTCTCCTGCAGGGCCCCCATTCGATATAAGGTTGGCTGTCTGCAGCCAGCTGAGTTACTAAGATTACAAATGAAAACCAGTCCCCAGAGGGTACGCCGTTGCTGTAGCACAGAAGGAAAGCATAATTCTTGCTCACACTCGGCTTTGTGATCAGTTTCTCCCCTGATAGATACTCTTGTAACTTCTTTTCAGGGCTTCCAATCTTACAAAACCCACACACAGAGAGCACACAGCATAAAGTCTGCAGGTCAGACCTTTCCCACTCAGTTCACTATGTTGGTCTCTCTCTCACTAAAGCAGAATATTCTTTCTCTGTGACTGTTTCAAATGGAAGAGCTTTTTATAGTTTGAAAATATATTGAATAAACAGTAACAACAGTGACGATAATCATTATTATTTCTGTGTTGATTGCTGTAATTTCCAGTTCCTATGTCCCAACTCTGTGTCAGATACTGTGCTAAGCACTATGTAGTCATTATCTGTAACCCCCAACCCCCAAAACCATGCTGCTCATGGGTGGATATTGTTTTCTGATACATAAGGAAATAGGCCTCAGAGAAAGTAAATTACTCAGGGTCACACAGACAGATAAGAGGGACTGAAATCTAGGTCTATCTATCCAAAGACCTCAGGTTCTACCGTGGCAATAAGATGCTGATAGGAATAGATTGAAGGGATAGGAAGAGCTGCTTTCTTTTCTTTTTTTTTTTTACTTTATAATATTGTATTGGTTTTGCCATACATCAACATGAATCTGCCATGGGTGTACACATGTTCCCCATCCTGAACCACCCTCTGGGTCATAAGGCAGTTCTATTTGCAGTTTTTTAAGGAATCTCCACACTGTTCTCCACAGTGGCTGTACTAGTTTGCATTCCTCCAACAGTGTAAGAGGGTTCCCTTTTCTCCACACCCTCTCCAGCATTTATCACTTGTAGACTTTTGGATAGCAACCGTTCTGACAGGCGTGAAATGGTACCTCATTGTGGTTTTGATTTGCATTTCTCTGATAATTACTGATGTTGAGCATCTTTTCATGTGTTTGTTAGCTATCTATATGTCTTCTTTGGAGAAATGATTGTTTAGTTCTTTGGCCCACTTTTTGATTGGGTCATTTATTTTTCTGGAATTGAGCTGCAGGAGTTGCTTGTATATTTTTGAGATTAGTTGTTTGACAGTTGCTTCATTTGCTATTATTTTCTCCCATTATGAAGCCTGTCTTTCCACCTTGCTTATAGTTTCCTTTGTTGTGCAGAAGTTTTTAATTTCAATTAGGTCCCATTTGTTTATTTTTGCTTTTATTTGCAATATTCTGGGAGGTGGGTCATAGAGGATCCTGCTGTGATTTATGTCGGAGAGTGTTTTGACTATGTTCTCCTCTAGGAGTTTTATATTTTCTTGTCTTACATTGAGATCTTTAATCCATTTTGAGTTTATTTTTGTGTATGGTGTTAGAAAATGTTCTAGTTTCATTCTTTTACAAGTGGTTGACCAGTTTTCCCAGCACCACTTGTTAAAGAAATTGCCTTTTCTCCATTGTATATTCTTGCCTCCTTTGTCAAAGATAAGGTGTCCGTAGGTGCATGGATTTATCTCTGGGCTTTCTATTTTGTTCCATTGATCTATATTTCTGTCTTTGTGCCAGTACTATACTGTCTTGATGACTGTGGCTTTGTAGTAGAGCCTGAAGTCAGGCAGGTTGATTCCTCCAGTTCCATTCTTCTTTCTCAAGATTGCTTTGGCTATTTGAGTTTTTTTTGTATTTCCATACAAATTATGAAATTATTTGTTCTAGTGCTGTGAAAAATACCATTGGTAGCTTGATAGGGATTGCATTGAATCTATAGATTGCTTTGGATTGTATACTCATTTTCACTTGTATTGATTTTTCTGATCCACGAACACGGTATATTTTTCCATCTATCAGTGTCCTCTTTGATTTCTTTCACCAGTGTTTTATAGTTTTCTATATACAGGTCTTTAGTTTCTTTAGGTAGATATATTCCTAAGTATTTTATTCTTTTCATTGCAATGGTGAATGGAATTGTTTCCTTAATTTCTTTTTCTACGTTCTCATTATTAGTGTATAGGAATGCAAGGGATTTCTGTGTGTTGATTTTATATCCTGCAACTTTACTATATTCGTTGATTAGCTCTAGTAATTTTCTGGTGGAGTCTTTAGGATTTTCTATGTAGAGGATCATGTCATCTGCAAACACTGAGAGTTTTACTTCTTCTTTTCCAATTTGGATTCCTTTTATTTATTTATTTTTTTTCTGCTCTGATTGCTGTGGCGAAAACTTCAAAAACTGTGTTGAACAGTAGTGGTGAAAGTAGACACCCTTGTCTTGTTCCTGACTTTAGGAAATTTCAATGTTTCACCATTGAGGATAATGTTTACTGTGGGTTAATCATATATAGCTCTTGAAGGACATCAACCCTGGGATTTCTTTGGAAGGAATGATGCTAAAGCTGAAACTCCAGTACTTTGGCCACCTCATGTGAAGAGTTGACTCATTGGAAAAGATTCTGATGCTGGGAGGGATTGGGGGCAGGAGAAGGGGACAACCGAGGATGAGATGGCTGGATGGCATCACGGACTCGATGGACGTGAGTCTGAGTGAACTCCGAGAGTTGTTAATGAACATGGAGGTCTGGCGTGCTGCGATTTATGGGGTCACAAAGAGTCGGACACGACTGAGCGACTGAACTGAACTGAACTGAACTGATGTTGAGGTATGTTCCTTCTATTCCTGCTTTCTGGAGAGTTTTTATCATAAATGGATGTTGAATTTTNAGTGGGCACCCTTGTCTTGTTCCTGACTTTAGGGGAAATGCTTTCAGTTTTTCACCATTGAGGATAATGTTTGCTGTGGGTTTGTCATATATAGCTTTTATTATGTTGAGGTATGTTCCTTCTATTCCTGCTTTCTGGAGAGTTTTTATCATAAATGGATGTTGAATTTTGTCAAAGGCTTTCTCTGCATCTATTGAGATAATTATACGGCTTTTATTTTTCAATTTGTTAATGTGGTGTATTACATTGATTGATTTGCAGATATTGACGAATCCTTTCATCTCTGGGATAAAGCCTACTTGGTCATGATGTATGATCTTTTTAATGTGTTGTTGGATTCGGATTTCTAGAATTTTGTTAAGGATTTTGCATCTATGTTCATCAATGATATTGGCCTGTAGTTTTCTTTTTGTGTGGCATCTTTGTCAGGTTTTCGTATTAGGGTGATGGTGGCCTCATAGAATGAGTTTGGAAGTTTACCTTCCTCTGCAATTTTCTGGAAGAGTTTGAGTAGAATAGGTGTTAGCTCTTCTCGAAATTTTTGGTAGAATTCAGCTGTGAAGCCGTCTGGTCCTGGGCTTTTGTTTGCTGGAAGATTTCTGATTACAGTTTCAATTTCCATGCTTGTGATGGGTCTGTTAAGATTTTCTATTTCTTCCTGATTGAGTTTTGGAAAGTTGTACTTTTCTAAGAATTTGTCCATTTCTTCCAAGTTGTCCATTTTATTGGCATATAATTGCTGATAATAGTCTCTTACGATCCTTTGTATTTCTGTGTTGTCTGTTGTGATCTCTTCATTTTCATTTCTAACTTTATTGATTTGATTTTTCTCCCTTTGTTTCTTGATGAGTCTGGCTAATGGTTTGTCAATTTTATTTATCCTTTCAAAGAACCAGCTTTTGGCTTTGTTGATTTTTACTATGGTCTCTTTTGTATCTTTTGCATTCATTTCTGCCCTAATTTTAAAGACTTCTTTCCTTCTACTAACCCTGGGGTTCTTCATTTCTTCCTTTTCTAGTTGCTTTAGGTGTGTTGTTGCTGCTGCTGCTAAGTCACTTCAGTCATGTCCGACTCTGTGCAACCCCATAGACGGCAGCCCGTGAGGCTCCCCCGTCCCTGGGATTCTCCAGGCTTTAGGTGCAGAGTTAGGTTATTTATTTGACTTTTTTCTTGTTTCTTGGGGTATGCCTGTATTGCTATGAACCTTCCCTTTAGCACTTCCCCTTAGCACTTTTACAGTGTCCCACAGGTTTTAGGTTGTTGTGTTTTCATTTTCATTCGTTTCTATGCATATTTTGATTTTTTTTTTATTTCTTCTGTGATTTGTTGGTTATTCAGCAGCGTGTTGTTCAGCCTCCATATGTTGGAATTTTTAATAGTTTTTCTCCTGTAATTGAAATCTAATCTTACTGCATTGTGGTCAGAAAAGATGCTTGGAATGATTTCAATCTTTTTTGAATTTACCAGGGCTAGATTTATGGCCCAGGATGTGATCTATCCTGGAGAAGATTCCGTGTGCTCTTGGGAAAAAGGTGAAATTCATTGTTTTGGGGTGAAATGTCCTATAGATATCAATTAGGTCTACTATATCATTTAAAGTTTGTGTTTCCTTGTTAATTTTCTGTTTAGTTGATCTATCCATAGGTGTGAGTAGGGTATTAAAGTCTCCCACTATTATTGTGCTATTGTTAATTTCCCCTTTCAAACTTGTTAGCATTTATCTTATATATTGTGGTGCTCCTATGTTGGGTGCATATATATTTATAATTGTTATATCTTCTTCTTGGATTAATCCTTTGATCATTATGTAGTGTCCTTCTTTGTCTCTTTTCACAGCCTTTGTTTTAAAGTCTATTTTATCTGATATGAGTATTGCTACTCCTGCTTTCTTTTGGTCTCTATTTGCATGGAATATCTTTGTCCAGCCCTTCACTTTCAGTCTGCGTGTGTCCCTTGTTTTGAGGTGGGTTTCTTGTAAACAACATAAATAGGGGTCCTGTTTTTGTATCCATTCAGCCAGTCTTTGTCTTTTGGTTGGGGCATTCAACCCATTTACTTTTAAGGTAATTATTGATAAGTATGATCCCATTGCCATTTACTTTATTGTTTTGTTTTGAGTTTATACATCCTTTTGGTGTTTCCTGTCTAGAGAAGATCCTTTAGCATTTATTGGAGAGCTGGTTTGGTGGTGCTGAATTCTCTCAGCTTTTGCTTGTCTATAAAGCTTTTGATTTCTCCTTCATATTTGAATGAGATCCTTGCTGGGTACAGTAATCTGGGCTGTAGGTTATTTTCTTTCATCACTTTAAGTATGTCCTGCCATTCCATTCTGGCTTGAAGAGTTTCTATTGAAAGATCAGCTGTTGTCCTTATGGGAATCCCCTAGTGGGTTATTTGTTGTTTTTCCCTTGCTGCTTTTAATATTTGTTCCTTGTGTTTGATCTTTGTTAATTTGATTAATATGTGTCTTGGAGTGTTTCACCTTGGGTTTATCCTGTTTGGGACTCTCTGGGTTTCTTGGACTTGGGTGATAATTTTCTTCCCCATTTTAGGGAAGTTTTCAACTATTATCTCCTCAAGTATTTTCTCATGGTCTTTCTTTTTGTCTTCTTCTTCTGGGACTCCTATGATTCGAATGTTGGGGCATTTAATATTGTCCCAGAGATCTCTGAGATTGTCCTCATTTCTTTTAATTTGTTTTTCTTTCTTCCTCTCTGATATGCAGATGACACCACCCTTATGGCAGAAAGTGAAGAGGAGCTAAAAAGCCTCTTGATGAAAGTGAAAGAGGAGAGTGAAAAAGTTGGCTTAAAGCTCAACATTCAGAAAACGAAGATCATGGCATCTGGAGCAATCTTGATTCCAGCTTGTGTTTCTTCCAGTCCAGCGTTTCTCATGATGTACTCTGCATATAAGTTAAATAAGCAGGGTGACAATATACAGCCTTGACGCACTCCTTTTCCTATTTGGAACCAGTCTGTTGTTCCATGTCCAGTCCTAACTGTTGCTTCCTGACCTGCATACAGATTTCTCAAGAGGCAGGTTAGGTGGTCTGGTATTCCCATCTCTTTCAGAATTTTCCACAGTTTATTGTGATCCACACAGTCAAAGGCTTTGGCATAGTCGATAAAGCAGAAGTAGATGTTTTTCTGGAACTCTCTTGCTTTTTCCATGATCCAGCGGATGTTGGCAATTTGATCTCTGGTTCCTCTGCCTTTTCTAAAGCCAGCTTGAACATCAGGGAGTTCACGGTTCACGTATTGCTGAAGCCTGGCTTGGAGGATTTTGAGCATTACTTTACTAGCATGTGAGATGAGTGCAATTGTGCGGTAATTGGAGCATTCTTTTGCATTGCCTTTCTTTGGAATTGGAATGAAAACTGACCTTTTCCAGTCCTGTGGCCACTGCTGAGTTTTCCAAATTTGCTGGCATATTGAGTGCAGCACTTTCACAGCATCATCTTTCAGGATTTGAAACAGCTCAACTGGAATTCCATCACCTCCACTAGCTTTGTTCGTAGTGATGCTTTCTAAGGCCCACTTGACTTCACATTCCAAGATGTCTGGCTCTAGATTAGTGATCACATCATCATGATTATCTGGGTCGTGAAGATCTTTTTTGTACAGTTCTTCTGTGTATTCTTGCCACCTCTTCTTAATATCTTCTGCTTCTGTTAGGTCCAGACCATTTCTGCCCTTTATCAAGCCCATCCTTGCATGAAATGTTCCCTTGGTATCTCTAATTTTCTTGAAGAGATCTCTAGTCTTTCCCATTCTGTTGTTTTCCTCTAGTTCTTTGCATTGATCGCTGAAGAAGGCTTTCTTATCTCTTCTTGCTATTCTTTGGAACTCTGCATTCAGATGCTTATATCTTTCCTTTTCTCCATTGCTTTTTGCCTCTCTTCTTTTCACAGCTATTTGTAAGGCCTCCCCAGACAGCCATTTTGCTTTTTTGCATTTCTTTTCCATGGGGATGGTCTTGATCCCTGTCTCCTGACTCTTTTTTATTTCTTCTAGGTCCCTGTTAAACCTTTCTTGCATCTTCACAATCCTTGTCTCCAGGCTATTTATCTCTGATTCCATTTTGTTTTCAAGATTTTGGATCATTTTCACTATCACTATTTGGAATTCTTTATCAGGTAGATTCTCTATCTCTTCCTCTTTGGTTTGGTTTGGTTTGGTGGGCGTTTTACCTGCTGGGTATTCCTCTGTCTCTTCATCTTGTTTATATTGCTGTGTTTGGGGTGTCCTTTCTGTATTCTGGCAGTTTGTGGAGTTCTCTTTATTGTGGAGTTTCCTCACTGTGGGTAGGGTTATACAAGTGGCTTGTCAAGGTTTCCTGGTTAGGGAAGTTTGTGTCAGTGTTCTAGTGGGTGGAGCTGGATTTCTTCTCTCTGGAGTGCAATGAAGTGTACAGTAATGAGTTATGAGATGTCAGTGGGTTTGGAGTGACTTTGGGCAGCCTGTGTCTTGAGGCTCAGGGCTATGTTCCTGTGTTGCTAGAGAATTTGCATGGTATGTCTTGCTCTGGAACTTGTTAGCCCTTGGGTGGTGCTTGGTTTCAGTGTAGGTATGGAGGCATTTGATGAGCTCCTGTCGATTAATGTTCCCTGGAGTCAGGAGTTTTCTGGTGTTCTTAGGACTTGGACTTAAGCCTCCTGCTTCTGGTTTTCAGTCTTATTTTTACAGTAGCCTCAAGACTTCTCCATCTATACAGCACCATTAATAAAACATCTAGGTTAAAGATTAAAAGTTTCTCCACAGTGAGGGACACCTAGAGAGGTTCACAGGGTTACATGGAGAAGAGAAGAGGGAGGAGGGAGATAGAGGTGACCAGGATGAAATGAGGTGGAATCAAAAGAGGAGAGAGCAAGCTAGCCAGTAATCACTTCCTTATGTGTGCTCCACAGTCTGGACTGCTCAGAGGTGTTCACAGAGTTACACAAAGAAGAGAAGAGGGAGGAGGGAGACAGAAGTGGCCAGAAGGATAAAGGGGGAAATCAAAAGGAGAGAGACAGATCCAGCCAGTAATCAGTTTCCTAAGTGTTCTCCACCATCTGGAACACACAAATAGATTCACAGAGTTGGGTAGACAAGAGAAGTGGGAGGGAGGAGATAGAGGCGACCTGGTGGAGAAAAAGGAGAGTCCAAAGAGGGAGAGAGTGGTCAAGCCAGTAATCTTGCTCCCAAGTAAAAATAGGTAATGAAGATTGGATTCTTAAAGGTACAAAATTGATAGCAAATACCAAAAAGCAAAGATTAAAAATCTAGAGGTTGGATTTTCAAAAATACAATATTAAAGAAAAAAAAAGTCACAAAAATTATAAAAAATATATATATATGAAGTTTGTTTTAAAAAATAGGGTCTTTTTTTTTGCAAAGTAATAGTAGGTTATAAAAATGAAAATTAAAGGAGTAATACAGGACTTAAAAATAGAAGAAAAAAATTTTAATTAAAGAATGATAGTAAAAATATATCTAAGACTTTCTCTGGTGTTGTTGTGGGCAGTGTGGGGTCAGTTCATTTTCGGATAGTTCCTTGATCCGGCTTTTATTTCTCAAGATCTATAGGCCCCTTCCTATGTAGTCAGCACTAACTACAGGGTTTTAATGTATTGCTCCTATCACTTCCAAGGAGGTTCCCTCTGGTTTAGCTGCTTCTGTTTGCTGGTCTCTTCAGTGTCTAATTTCTGCCCTGACACAAGGGGGCGGTGGTGGACACTTTTTTAGGCTCAGTTGTTCAGTCGCACTGTGGGGAAAGGGACGCTGTAAACAAATAACACTGGCATGTGCTCGCCGTGTCTCAGCCACACTGGGCCTACCCCCGCTCCTGGTGTGTGTGCTTTCCCTGTCTACACTGCCCAGGCTCTAAGTTGCTCCCCCGGGAACCATCCGAGGCTGGCCCTGGGCTGCATGCACCTCCCAGGTCTAAGCCGTTCAGGTTCAGGCACTCGGGTAGTCCTCAGAGGTGCAGACTCGGGTGGGCCTGTGTTTTGTGCCCTTCCCAGGTCCGAGCATCTCAGGTAATGAGGTGTTTGGTGAGCACGGTCGATGCGACTTATCGCCTCCCCGATCCCTGCTGCTCGGTTTTCTGGGTGTACAATTGGCGCACCTTCTCAGGCGGATGTTGACCGTCCAGACTCCCAAGAAGTCTTAGTTAGCAATGGAGCCTGCTTGCACTTTGGTAGATGATGCCTCTCTGGGGCTGCGATTGCCCCCTTCAGGCTCTGGTTGCCCTCGCCTGCCTGTCTCCAGAGGGAGATGGGCCGGCCTGCAGCCAGCTAGCTCTGCTCAGTCCTTTGTTCTGTGAGCGGGCCTGGTGGCATCTTAGGTTAGGGCTTTTCGCGTGGTAGCTATCCCACAGTCTGATTTGCTAGCCCAAGTGAGTTCCCTCAGATTGCCAACTTTGGGGCATTCAGGCCCGGTTCTTACCCTAAGCAATGCAGCCCGTGCCTCCCTGCCCAGCCCCCGCTTGCTAGTGGCAGATGCAGGCGTTGGTGCGGCTTCTCCACTGGGGGAGTTACCGCACGTAATCTGTGGGTTTTAATTATTTATTTATTTTTCCTCCCGGTTATGTTGCCCTCTGTGGTTCCAAGGCTCGCCACAGACTCGGCAGTGAGAGTGTTTCCTGGTTTTTGGAAACTTCTCTCTATGTAAGACTCCCTTCCCAGGACAGAACTCTGTCCCTACCTCTTTTGTCTCTCTTTTTACCTTTTATATTTTTTCCTACCTCCTTTCGAAGACAATGGGCTGCTTTTCTGGGTGCCTGATGACCTCTGCCGGCATTCAGAAGTTGTGTTTTGGAATTTACTCAGCGTTCAAATGTTCTTTTGATGAATTTGTGGGGGAGAAAGTGGTCTCCCTGTCCTATTCCTCTGCCATCTTAGCTTTTTAAGTTTTTTAAAAATAATTTTATTTAGTTATTGGCTGTGCTGGGTCTTCATTGCTGCACATGCTTTTTCTCTTGTTGCGGCGAGTGGGGGCCACTCTCTAGTTGTAGTGAGTGGGCTCCTCATTGCAGTGACTTTTCCTGTTGCTGTGCATAGGCGCTAGGGTGTGTGGGCTTCAGTAGTTGTGGTTCCTGGGCTCTACAGCCCAGACTCAGTAGTCATGGACAACAGACTTAGTTGCCTCATGCATGTGGAATCTTCCTGGACCAGAGATTGAACCCATATCTCCTGCACTGGCAGGTGGATTCTTTACCAGTGAGCCTTGAGAGTTTTACTCAGCGTTCAAATGTTCTTTTGATGAATTTGTGGGGGAGAAAGTGGTCTCCCTGTCCTATTCCTCTGCCATCTTCTCTTTTTAAGTTTTTTAAAAATAATTTTATTTAGTTATTGGCTGTGCTGGGTCTTCATTGCTGCACATGCTTTTTCTCTTGTTGCGGCGAGTGGGGGCCACTCTCTAGTTGTAGTGAGTGGGCTCCTCATTGCAGTGACTTTTCCTGTTGCTGTGCATAGGCGCTAGGGTGTGTGGGCTTCAGTAGTTGTGGTTCCTGGGCTCTACAGCCCAGACTCAGTAGTCATGGACAACAGACTTAGTTGCCTCATGCATGTGGAATCTTCCTGGACCAGAGATTGAACCCATATCTCCTGCACTGGCAGGTGGATTCTTTACCAGTGAGCCTTGAGAGAAGGCCTGAGAGCTGGTTTCTTAATTCAGCTTCATCAGTATCAAGGAGGGCTTCCTTGGTGACTCAGACAGTAAAGAATCCACCTGCAATGTGGGAGACCTGGGTTCGATCCCTGGGTTGGGAAGATTCCCTGGAGGAGGGCGTGGGAACCCACTCCAATATTCTTTCCTGGAGAATTCCATGGACAGAGGAGCCTGGTGGGCTACAGTCCATGGGGTCACAAAGAGTCAGACAGGACTGAGTGACTTATGCAGAGTACATCATGAGAAACACTGGACTGGAAGAAACACAAGCTGGAATCAAGATTGCCGGGAGAAATATCAATCACCTCAGATATGCAGATGACACCACCCTTATGGCAGAAAGTGAAGAGGAGCTCAAAAGCCTCTTGATGAAAGTGAAAGAGGAGAGCGAAAAAGTTGGCTTAAAGCTCCACATTCAGAAAACGAAGATCATGGCATCCAGTCCCATCACGTCATGGGAAATAGATGGGGAAACAGTGGAAACAGTGTCAGACTTTATTTTGGGGGGCTCCAAAATCACTGCAGATGGTGATTGCAACCGTGAAATTAAAAGACGCTTACACCTTGGAAGAAAAGTTATGACCAACCTAGATAGCATATTCAAAAGCAGAGACATTACTTTGCCAACAAAGGTCCGTCTAGTCAAGGCTATGGTTTTTCCTGTGGTCGTGTATGGATGTGAGAGTTGGACTGTGAAGAAGGCTGAGTGCTGAAGAATTGATGCTTTTGAACTGTGGTGTTAGAGAAGACTCTTGAGAGTCCCTTGGACTGCAAGGAGATCCAACCAGTCCATTCTGAAGGAGATCAACCCTGGGATTTCTTTAGAAGGAATGATGCTAAAGCTGAAACTTCAGTACTTTGGCCACCTCATGTGAAGAGTTGACTCATTGGAAAAGACTCTGATGCTGGGAGGGATTGGGGGCAGGAGGAGAAGGGGACGACCGAGGATGAGATGGCTGGATGGCATCACGGACTTGATGAACATGAGTCTGCGTGAACTCCGGGAGATGGTGATGGACAGGGAGGCCTGGCGTGCTGCGATTCATGGGGTCGCAAAGAGTCGGCCATGACTGAGTGACTGAACTGAATCTGATAGGCAAAAGTCTGCCTTTCTCTTCCTTATACTTCCTAACAATAAAATAATACCAGCTGAGATTTATTTGTAATTTTTTCACGTGTCTTAAGTACTTTCTGAACTATTTGAATTAATCTTCAAAACAGTTCTTGAACGTAAATTTTTTTTTTTTCAGAAGTTGAGGAGACAAACTGAGTGCAATGGAAGGCTCTCCCAGAATCTCATGGATAAAAAGTGGCACAGCTGGGATGAGGTCTGGATATAAAGCTCAGACCAAAAGCATGGAGCAAGCACAGTCCTTTCCTCCACCTACTGCCCTTTGGATTTCTTAAGAAAGAGCTCATGCATTTTTTCCCCCTCCTCTCCTCTCTCTTGGCTCTTTCAACTCTTCATTTTCTGAAAGGATTGGCAATGGAGATAATTTGAGTTCCACATGCTAAAATGAGGCGTGAGAATGGAAAATCCAGGCTTATTTTTATAGCATCTTAGTGTTTTACTTGAGATGGCAAATGGAGAATGTCACCCATCTGGTCCCATCTGGAGGAAGAACATTTTGCTTTGAGAGCCCTGGGGTCTTTGGATGGGAGGAGAAAAATGCTGTGGCTACATCATCTAGCTTCTCATCCTGTGAATCTCAAGGGCAGGTGAGAGGTGAGGCTCCGCCCTCTAGTGTAGCTTGGCAGGGCCAGGGGATGGGGGCTTGGATGAAGGTGAGGTTGCTGTTTGCTTGATTAGTTGCTAAATTGTGTCCAATTCTTTTGCGACCCCATAGACTATAGCTTACCAGGCTCCTCTGTCCATGGGATTTCGCAGGCAGGAATACTGGAGTGGGTTGCCATTTCCTTCTCCAAGGGATCTTCCTGACCCAGGGATCAAACACATGTCTTCTGCATTGGCAGGTGGATTCTTTAACACTGAGCCACCTGGGAAGCCCCAGGGTGAGGTAAGGAAGCCAAACTGAGGCTGAAACAGAGCAGAGGGCAAGTAAGTAGGCTTAAGTGAAAATGAAAGTCACTCAATCCTGTCGAACTCTTTGCAATCCCATGGACTACGTAGTCCATGGGATTCTTCAGGGCAGAATATTGAAGTGGGTAGCCTTTCCTTCTTCAGGGGATCTTCCCAACCCAGGGATCAAACCCAGGTCTCCCGCATTGCAGGCAGATTCTTTACCAGCTGAGCTACCAGGGAAGCCCTGAGCCACCATGGAAGTAGGTCCAAATAGGTTTGCAAAATCAGACAGATGGAGTAGGTTAGAGCTTGAGCTCCCCCACCCTCATTCAGGACACTGGGTCTCAGTTCCTCTTACTTAGCACACTCCCTCCCACCACAGGACTCTGAACACACTGTTCCCTCAATAGGGAATGCTTTTCCTTCCCTTTGCCTCACTAACTTCCATCTGTCCCTTCAGACTTCAGCTCAAGTATTCCCTGACTTTCCAGACCAGCTGAAAGCCCTACATTTTACATTTTCCTACCACTATACACCTCTCCTTTCTGTGATAATCATATTTGCAAATTTATACTTATTTCTGAGTTTGTTGTTTGGTCACTAAGTCCCGTCTGACTCTTTTGCGACCCTTTGGACTATAGCCCGCCAGGTTTCTCTGTCCATGGGATTTCCCAGGCAAGAATACTGGAGTGGGTTGCAATTTCCTTCTCCAGGAGATCTTCCCAACCCAGGGATCGAACTCAGGTCTCCTGCATTGCAGACCAATTCTTCACCGCTGAGCCACCTGACCTAATATTTATCTTCCACATTAAGAATTAGCTTTACAAGAACAGGCCAGTCTATCGGTTTTTCACCAATGTTTTCTCTGTCCCTAAGAAAGTGTCTGGAGCAGAGTAAGGGCTCAAAAATATGCATTTGAATTGGAAGATGAATTAATAGAAATGGAGAGAAAGGGTGGGTCCCTAAGAAAGTGTCTGGAGCAGAGTAAGGGCTCAAAAATATGCATTTGAATTGGAAGATGAATTAATAGAAATGGGGAGAAAGGGTGGGTGCCAGAGAAGAGGTGCCAGAGAAGCTGGAACAAGCATCAGAGACAACTAGAGTGACCAGGCACTTCCCATGGGGCTGTCACATATGGTCATCTAATGCAATTGGTACCCCCTGGCTTGGTACAGTGCACGACCCCAACGACTGTAACTGGTGGCCTTGTCAGTGTTTCCAAATGACGCAGAGATGCCAAATCCATTTAAAAGTCAGTGACATAAGAGGTACATTTCATCCTTTGCTACCCCTTTAAAGCAATTCCACTCCAGCTACCATATTGCTTCTCACTGGTTTAGACAGCTCTACAACCCTCACTTGCAACAGTAAGCAAGGGGTAAATTCCACAGAAACCAGGCTGTCTTCATGGATTAAGTTGATGAATCCACCTCAGAGATGATCATCTTTATTTATGCCTGCCTTCCACCATGCTGTTTGGTTTCTGAATCCATCATCCTCAAATAAAAAGCCTATTGCCTTCCCTCTGGGAAATCCACATCTTTTAAAAGGGTGATAAATGTCCCTACATTTTCCATCCATATGAGACACTGTCAGAGTTCTCCTTCATGGGCCCATTCTATGCCTCACTGACCTTGTAGTTCCCTGATGTATAATGCAGGGAGGAAGGGAGCCTTGCTCTCTCCTTAAAATTAGATTCATTAAAAGACTCAAAAATAAAACTTTGAGACCAGTTGAGGAGAGGAAGACCAGGCTGTTTTGTTTCTCCCCCACCCCCCACTATAGACACTCCCTAGTGATTTACTTTTAAAATCAGGCAATATTCTCTTATATGTGGTAGGTCTAACAGGACATGCCTTGGCAAATCCATATAATTCATTTGAGGATGCTCTCAGCTACACGTAATAGAATGGCTGAATAACAGATAGGTCCCTCCTTCATATAACAAGAAGATGTTGACATTGGTTCAGTGGTCAAGGGTCTCAGACCAGCATCTCTGCAGGTCTCTAAGCTTTTCCCTCATGGACTGTTCTGTTTCAGGCATCATAACCAAATGTAGGTAACACCAAGCAGGAAATGTGCATGCATGCACATGACTGTGTGTGTGTGTGTGTGTGTGTGTGTGTGTGCGTTTAGTAATAGCAGTAGTAAGAGTAATGGGTTAACTTCCAGTTACAAAATAAACGAGCTACACTTGTGAAATGCACAGTGTGGTGAACAGAGCCAATAAGTAACATCTACACATGGTGGCAGAAACGACTGGACTCATGCTGGCGGCCACTTTGAAATGTATAGAAATATCAAATCACTATGTTGGTATCAGGGACTAGTGGAGTGTTTTAGGTCAATTATACTTCAAAAAAAAAAAAAAGCTCACAGAAAAAGATATCAGATTTGTAGTTATCAGATGAGGAGGGTAAGGGGTAAGGAAATTGGATGAAGGTGGTCAAAAAGTACAAATTTTCAGCTATAAGATAAATACTAAGGACATAATGTGCAACATGAGAAACATAATTAACACTTCTATATGATGTATATGAAAGTTATTGAGGGTAAATCCTGAGTTCTCATCAGAAAGAAAAAAAAATTTTTTTTTCCATTTCTTTAGTATCATCTCTATAGAAGATGTTGGATGTTCACTAAACTTAATGTAGTAATCATTTCATAATGTATGGAAGTCAAACCATTATGCACACTGTAAACATATATAGTGCTGTGTGTCAATTATATCTCAATAAAACTAGAAGAGAAAAAGAGTGACAAGTTAAGGGACATAGCTCCCCTGCTATCTAGAAAGCAGAAACTTTCCTGAAGGCTCCATCCAGCAAAATGTTTTCATCTCCTCAACCAAACCTATTTCATTCGCCTACTCCTAGCTTCAGAAGAATCTAGGAAATCAGTAGTTTTAGTTCGCTACATTTCTACCTTGAACAAAACTGAATGTCTTTTAATAAGGAGAAAGAGTAAATCAATGTGAGGCTGTTATCTTTCCGAATTCTCAGAGCAAAACATCTTGGGTATCCTGAATTATAGTACTCTCCAGGCATTAGAGCATTCTGCAAGGACTTCTTCCTATCAAGGAAAACCCCCACATTCTCCTTGGGAACTTCCAAGCAGCAACAATGGTGGATGATAGTGAGATATGTATGAATTTTTGTTCTTTAAAGATTTTCTTGATGTGGGCCATTTTTTAAGTCTTTGTTGAATTTGCTACAAATAATGCTTCTGTTTTAAGGTTTTTGGGTGCGAGGCATGTGGGATCCTGGCTCCCCAATCAGGAATTGAACTCGCAGCCCCTGAATTAGAGGTCAAAGTTTTAACTGCTGCAGTGCCAGGGAAGTTCCTGTATGAACTGTTAATCAGGGTTTATACTCTCTGACTTTTCCCTAGAAATAGATAAACAACGTACTTTTCTTGGCAACTGAAATCCGATTTTTGCACCTGATAGTTTAAATAAATAATTCTGCCTTAGGACATATCTGTCACCTAGCAGGTAAATGGAGTTCAGCTCTGTCTTGGTGAGATTAGAATGGGAGAAACTGCCCTCACATACATGTGGATTCTGATTCAGCATCTGCCTTTCTGGGTCTGTCTGCCTGAGCTCTTGTAACAAGTCTGCTAGAATTCTTCATCTCACAGATTCTACTCATGTTCCACCCAGAACCCTGGCTAAAACAAACAAGGATGTGGACGAGAATTTTAAAATCAGCTTGGTATTTAACAAGCTGGGGGTGGAATCCTGGCTTTGTTTGCTTCCTTGCTTTGTGACACTAGGCAACTTATTTGGGCCTCACTTTCCTCAAATGGCCACCGGGAACGCTGATACTTACTTCAAAGAGTGATTTTTGCAAGTTATATAAGGTAATGTTCATAAAATATCTAGCACAGCCCCTGGTACTCAGCAGCTGTTGAGGAAATGTTACTCTTACTAGCATCTCTCTAAGAAAGCAGAATTGAGAGATTAAGACATTAAACTCTAATTTTCATCAAAATCTAGCCGAACCAAGACTCACGTTTCAGAGAAAAGAATGTGGTCTTTGGAGTCCTCTAGAAATCAAGTTCAGATCTTTTCTCAGTAACTGGATAAAATTGGATAATCTATTTCACCTTCTTGAGTTTCAGTTTTCTTATCTGTGAAATAGGAGAAAAGAATGCCCACCTTACTTAGTTGATTATTCATTCAACAAACACAAGTAAGTTCTTACTATGTGACAGACACTAGGAATATAAGTATTGAAAAGTAGTTCCTTTCCCTTGGAATTTAAAGTCTAGTGGGTGAATGTGCAGTGTTTTCACTTATTGAAAATGTAATAGATACTTGATGCTTTAATTACATAATCTTATTTGAATACACAAAACTTCCCAATGAGATGTAGAATGTCATCCCCACTTTACAGGTAGTGAAACTGAGTTCAGAGAATGTAAGGAAACCACCCAAGAGCGTGCAGTAAATGACCATATGAAGACCTGCACACAGGTCTGTGGCCCTGGGCCCTGGGCCCTGGAAACTGAGCATGCGGCATATGCAATCTATTTCACTGCACTCCAGGGAACTGAGGCTGCGATTTCACTGGGGCCCTGTGAGCAACTTCAGCCTCCTGCCTGGGTGAAGAGCTGCATACAGTCATGACGACTGCTTTCACCTCCACCTGCCTTATAGATGCAGATACACATGGGTTTGCTTTAATTAGCCTTGAATACGAGTTGCAAAAATGACCAAGTAGCGGGGCAGGCCTTCTATAATAGCAGAACAAACATAAATAGCCTGTGAGACCAGCAGCCTGGCATAAATTACTAGGGGTCCTTGGAAAGCACAGCTGTATCTAAAGCATATGGTTGCACAGATACACACAGAGAACCTATCAAGAATGCATGATGACTGTCCTCAAAGTTCCCTAAGTTAGGTACCATAGAAAAATGGGTCTAAATGCTGCGAAGTAAATGAATAATGGTAATGATAACAATTCTATGTATTGAGCAATTAATAGATATCAGGCACATTACTAAGCAGTTTATACACATTGTCTTATTTTCCTTGTCAACAGTCATTTGAGTTAGATACCACAAATCATCCAAACCTAACAGTTGGGGGAGCTGGGGTTTAGAGAGGTTGAGTCACTTGCCTAAATTGTCCACTTAGTGGCTGGCAGAGCTGGGGTTCAAAATAAGGCCCTTGTGAACCCCACACTCTAAATGTCACATCTTTATAAACATGACCCCACCCATACCTTCACGTATGGAGACACCGGAGAGCCTCAGTTCTCCCTACATCGAACCCCGCCTTTGCCCCAATCCCTGTCCCACCCCATTCACCCATGGGCGCCTTCTCTATCTTCTATGCGCCAGCTCATTCTCTATCCCCATCACCAAGGCCACATCCCCAAAGAGAGTGACTTTCCTGTGGTGTGCGCCCTGGTCATGTGCTCCCAAATGTGTTGGAAGTGTACCCTGGCTTTTTCACATCTTTATGTTTTTGCAACCCTTCCCCTCCAGAGGGATCAAATCAGAAAATCCTTGGCTCAAATCCAGGCTTCATTCCCTCCTGCAGTGTACACTAGGGCAATCATTCAACCTCTCTGAGTCTCCTTGTCTTCATCTATAAAATGAAGACATTAATATCCATTTCCTAGGGGTCTTCATTAGGCATAAATTATTTTTTTTTCTTTGTATTGAATATGTATCTCTCTCTTTTTTTTAAATTTTTACTTTATTTTACTTTACAATACCGTATTGGTTTTGCCATACATTGACATGAATCATAAATTAAATGAAAATGTTAGGTATGAAACTAGAGGATGAGATGGTTGGATGGTATCACTGCCTCGGTGGACATGAGTTTGAGCAAGCTCTGGGAGCTGGTGATGGACAGGGAAGCCTGGTGTGCCTCAGTCCACGGCGTCACAAAGAATTGGACAAAACTGAGTGCCTGAACTGAACTGATGAAAATTGGAAAGACATGGAAGTGTCTAACAAATAAGAGGCAAAATAATTGTTATTCTTTTCCCTTTTCTTCTTATGAGAAATCCAAATCCTTTAAAACCCAAATTGAAGCCTCTTCATTTTGTATACAGGTAGATTTTGTCATTCCATTTCTGTGTTCTGGGAACTCTTTGTATTTCTTTCTAATTAGCACTTCTCACATTTAAAAAAAATCTGTTTACCAGACAATCTTTTCTATCAGAAAATGAGTTCCTCCAGGGAAATAGCCTTCTCTTATTTCTGTGTGTACCCACAGGGCCTAACGCTGTCCCACCATAGGACAGGACGATTCACTGTTTGCCAGGTGGAATGCACTAAGCTGTATTAATACTCACTTATCCACACAACCACCTGGAAGGGGTGGGCACATCGTGGAGAGCAGACTTGCTGGATTTTTTTTTTTCTTTAGTTTTATAGATTGTCTCACACACAGCATAAGAGCATCTGTACGAACCTAAGAGAAACCAAGCATAATCAAACAATACAGCTTCCTTCTGAGCAGCTGTTGTATGCCTTGCACTGGCTGTTTTACATACATCATCCCTAATTCTCAAGGTCATTTGAACAGGGGCTTCCCTGGTGGCTCAGATGGTAAAGAATCTGCCTGCAATGCAGGAGACCTGGGTTCGATCCCTAGGTCAGGAAGATCCCCTGGAGAAGGGAATGACTACCCACTCCAGTTTTCTGGCCTGGAGAATTCCATGGACAGAGGAGCCTGGCGGGCTACAGTCCATGGGGTCGCAAAGAGTCAGACAGGACTGAGAGACTAACGCTTACATTTTGAACTGGAATGAGAGAAAGAGATGTTCAGCTATGCTTGCAATCTGCCTCCTGCCCACTCTCTGTCTCTTAAGGGGGGGAAAGTTTTTCTCCAGTACATGGGCTTTGGTCTACCCGGCAGCATGAGGGTTAATTTAACTTGGCTGGGCCATGAGTTGCCCGGACATTTGGTCAAACACTCTGGAGATGTCTATGAGGGTGTTTTCAGGGAGATTAATATTTAAATCCACACACTGAGTAAGGTAGATTGCCCTCCCCAATGTGGTACCCTCCATCCAATCAGCTAAAGGCCTGAATAGGACAGAAAAGCAGATTCTCTCTTTTTGTGTTGTTGTTTTTATTGGAGTATAGTGGTTTCATAACGCTGTGTTAGTTTCTGCTGTACAGCAAAGTGAATCAGCTTTATGTTTGCATAGGCTCCCCTTTTTGGATTTCCTTCCCGTTTAGGTCTACCCCTTCATGGATCACTGCCTTGTCCTGGCAAAGGGGCTTGTGTAATTCAATGAAGCTATGAGCTGTGCCATGCAGGGCCAAACAAGATGGGCAGGTCATAGTGGAGAGTTCTGACAAAACTCTGGTGGAGGGAATGGCAAACCACCCCAGTATACTTGCTGTGAGAACCCCATGAAAACCATGGAGGATAGGACATGACAAGGCGGCTGGACAACAACCCATTTAGGTCACCACAGAACACTGAGGGAGTCCCCTGGGCTACATGGTAGGTTCTCTCTTAAATAAGAGGAAGCTCCTCCTGGCTGACTGCTCTGAGCGGAGCGAATGTTTCTTTCTGGCCTTTGAACTTGTGAAACAGTGGTTCTCCTTGGGTCTCGAGCCTGCCAATGTTTGGACTGGAACTTCCAGGGTGGGGTCTCCTGGGTCTCAGGCCTTCAGACTCTGACTGGAACTATACCATCAGCTCTCCTGGGTCTCCAGGTTGCCTACTGCAGATCTTGGGGCATCTTAGCCTCCATAATCATGTGAACTGATTCCTTATGACCTCTCTCTCACATATATATTAATATATGCATCATTTGGATTTTGCCAAATAAACAGAATCACTGGCTCTGTATCTCTGGAGACACCTGGCCAACACAGGCAGTATATAAATCATGCTAAATTATTTAGAAAGCTAAAGAAATAACAGAGGTTTGTTTGATATACATTAAAATAACCTTAAAATACAAGAGCAGGAAGAGAAGGAAGAAAAACAGAAAGGGCTCCTAGGTCAAATATCAAGAATATTTGGGGCAATAAAGAGGAATAAGAAAGTTTGGTAACGAGTCATTCCTAAGTATGAGAGAGGCTGAAACAGAATAAAAGAAAAGTTTTAAGAAATAGGTAGGAAATCAGAATTTATTCCCTTCTTTGTCATTTTTCAAGAGTCTGAATCAAGCTTTGGTTTGTTTTCAATTACATTTTCTTTTTAAAATTAATTTATTTTAATTGGAGGATAATTACAATATTGTGATGGTTTTTGCTGCATATCAACATGAATTGGCCATAGGTACATTGTGAAAGACAAGGCCACATAGGGCTGTACCTATATGTAGGCTACAATGTGTATTCATATTCCCATGTATAAGTTAGCATTTAAGGTGAGTTATGATTTGTGAGAATCTCTCCCTTTATAAATATATATACATATATATATATGAGAGGGAAATATATATATATATATAAAATTTCATTTTTCCTTCTTTCCCTCCTTTACTTCTTCTGTCCTACTGAATGTAACTAATTTATTTAGGTAAAGATGTAGAAAAGTATCAAGGTGGCCACACAGAACAGGGGCCATTATAACTTGTCTTACTTTAGCTTCCTTTGGCCCCTAAATTCTCTGAAAGTACACATTTACATGCACTAGGTTTAAGTTTCACTCTTATAAATAAGAGTAAAAAATTCTTGATTTTTATATACTCAGGTGCATATCGGAACCACAAAATAGCTTTCACTGACAAACTGTGGTTCTCCATTTAAAAGCATTCTTTAAAATAAAACTATTTCCTCTTGGTTCTCAAACCCAAATCAGTATTGGTCAGGCCATGCCCTCATGAGGAGGCAATGGGGTAAAAAGCAGAGTCAGTTCTTGGATTTCCCTGAAAAAAATCTGCTGCCTTTAGCATTCCAGAATTCCAGAACACTCATTTCTCTGCCACCAAAGTTTGAAAAGATATATCAACATCAAGATAACTCAGTTTATA
This sequence comes from Cephalophus harveyi, assembly GCA_006410635.1. NCBI lineage: Eukaryota > Metazoa > Chordata > Mammalia > Artiodactyla > Bovidae > Cephalophus > Cephalophus harveyi. The sequence goes on from SJYT01035616.1 coordinate 1,055,207, forward strand.
AATTGCAGAGACAGGATTTGAATCCAGGTGTGCTGCTGCTGCTGCTGCTAAGTCGCTTCAGTCGTGTCTGACTCTGTGCGACCCCATAGACAGCAGCCCACCAGGCTCCCTTGCCCCTGGGATTCTCCAGGCAAGAACACTGGGGTGGGTTGCCATTTCCTTCTCCAATGCATGAAAGTGAAAAGTGAAAGTGAAGTCGCTCAGTTGTGTCCGACCCTCAGTGACCCCATGGACTGCAGCCTTCCAGGCTCCTCCGTCCATGGGATTTTCCAAGGCAAGAGTACTGGAGTGAGGTGCCATTGCTTTCTCCATATCAGATATGGACCCAACACAGACCAGCAGTGGGGTCAAATAATCCCTCAGATACTCAGTTGGTAACCAGAAGGCATGATCTGATCTACTGACATTTATTGTGGAAAAAAGTATCAAGTAATTCATCTCTTCTGGGCTTTGGGTCAGAGATTTTCAGTCTAAGTTTTACTTTATTTTGCTCTCAAGTAGAAATAGGCGATTAAAGATGTCTGGTGAAATTTGCTTTTGAGGTAAAAGGGTGCTAAGACTGTATTGGAATGTTCTAAAGTGCTCCAAATGTCAGATGGTAATGGTCATAAAAAGGAAAGTTGAATGTTAAAGATAAATTGCTGCAATTGAAATGCCATAAAATATGATAGTCTCTTTCAGGATTTTAACATTCATGGAGGGTCAGAACTGCACGAAGACCTTGAAATGCTGGCCAATTCCCTCATCTCCAAATCCTCAGAACTAATGAAACTGAGCACAAGCCAGAACTTGAACCCCAGTTTCTTGACTCTCAAATCAGTGAATTCACTCACTAATTTGGAATGTAAGCACTAAATATTCATGATGGATGATTTCATTTCCGTCCTTATGTCAAGTTTCACTGATACCACACTCATCAGAAAACTCCCCAGGACCCTCCACTGGGGAAAGAATTTGGGCGGGGGAGGTATCATCACAGCAGGTGTCTAGGTATATTTTCTAAGACAATATTTCATGTAGAATATGTTCCCTGGCTGGATACATTTGGGTAACATTAGATATTATGTTGCTTTCTTGGAGATTCTGAATTCTCTTGAGCTTAATAAAAGTTCTTAGAAATTTAGCAATAAAGAGCACACTTACTCATTCTGCCTAGCAATCTGGTAGCACTTTGTAAACCATATCTGTCAACGTGACTCCTGAAAATCGTGTCTGACTCTTTTCAACCCCATGGGCCATAGCCCATCAGGTTCCTCTGTCCATGGAATTCTCCAGGCAAGAATATTGAAGTGGGTTGCCATTCCCTTTTCCAGGGAATATTCTTGACCCAGTGATCCAACCTGGGTTTCCTACATTGCAGGAAGGTTCTTTACTGTCTGAGACACCAGGGAAGCCCCTGAATTCCTAAGCCTATGTCTAATTTTTCTCTCTTTTCTGAGAACAATAGAATCCATTGGAAACTGGGATATGACATTATTCTCTTCATCCTTGATAACAGAATATTTCTGGGGCCAATGGGGTAAGCCTTATACAGAAATCTTGTAGGAGAACTGATCCTGTTAATGCTTATGAGGTTAGGGAGAGTGTTGCATTCGAAAAAGTTTCAACTTGTACTTCTGCCAAGAGTACAGAACCAGTGAGGGAAAATGAAGAGAAAGCAAATATGAAGGAAGTGGAGGAGTAAAGGAGTTCCTGAACATTTGCTTACCATCCTGATGGACTAGGTCTCAAACATCAACATGCATCAGAATCTCACAGTCTATGAATCAGAAGCCTGAGTCGAGGCTGAGAAGTTGCATTTCTAGCAAGTACCCAGGTGGTGCTGATGCTGCTGATCCAGGGTCCACACTTGAAGAACCACTGACCCAGACCAGTGGTTTGGGATATCTGGCATGAATACTCAGATCAGTGGTCTGAGAGCTTGTGAGCAGAAAATCCTTTTGTATATGACCTCTCTTGTCCTGGTGGTTGTTGGTCCCCACCAGCATCTGTGGTCACATCATCTCAGCCTTCCTGTAATGAACCACTTCCCGCACACCATCTTGGTGGGAATGCCCATCAGGTATTTCCACTCACCCCTGGGCATAGAGAGGATGCCTAGTCCAAGCCACAGAGTGGCCTTGCTATATTCTTAGACCAGCAAAGGGGAGTGGCAGGTAAACCTGGGGGGGTAGGATGAGGAGTAGGGCAAAGATTAAATTGATTCTTGCTGAGAGATAAGCACAAAAATATGGTGCCACACCTGGATCACTTTTCATGCCTCTTGAGATCCTGGTTATTTCAGCAGCTTTGACTATAGTCTCATCACTGGTGTCAGTATACTACCTTAATCTTTTCAAAGCACCATCTTAAGAAACTTACCCCAAACTGTCACACTTCTTCTTTATTTTTTTTTTCCTTTTTCCCTGGTACTTTTATTTATTTTTCAAAATAAATTTATTTATTTTAATTGGAGGTTAATTACTTTAAAATATTGTATTGGTTTTGCCATACATCAACATGTATCTGCCACAGGTATACACGTGTTCCCCATCCTGAACCCCTCTCCCTCCTCCCTCCCCATACCATACCTGTGGGTCGTCCCAGTGCACCAGCCCCAAGCATCCAGTATTATGAATTGAACCTGGGCTGGTGACTCATTTCATATATGGTATTATACGTGTTTCAGTGCCATTCTCCCAAATCATCCCACCCTCGCCCTCTCCCACAGAGTCCAAAAGACTGTTCTATACATCTGTGTCTCTTTTATTTTTTTGTTTGTTTTTTAAATTCCTTGAGATATCCTACATAAACTCTCATGTTATCTGCAAAGAAGGACAGTGGAATTGATCTACTATTCTGAACTCTATGTGTTTTATTCCCTTTTACTTGCTTTACTTTGCTGTATACGACTTCCAGTACTAGGATGAATACTAGTGATGTGTACAGACATTCTTATCTTCTTCCCAGTTCATGGGAAAGAATTCAGTGTTTCACCATTAAATGTTATTTTAGGTGAAGAGTTTTTGTTGATTGTGCTTTATTAAGTTGAGGATGTTTCTCTTAAACTTGCTTTTCTATTGTTTTATTTTTGTTAGAGTAGATATTGGATTTTGTTTTGTGAGTGAATTGATATGGCTGTGATTTTTCTGTTTAATCTGTTAATATTGTCCAGTACATTGGTAGAGTTTTAAATATTAATATTTAACCAGTCTTACAAATACACCTGACTTTGTCACAGTGTATACATATGCTTATATAATGCAGAATTCTATATGCTAATATTTCCTTAAGGATTTTCATTGTCATATTCATTAAAGATATTGGTTTGCAATTTTATTCCTTCCTCTTTTTATATTGTCTTTGTTTTAATATCAGGGCAAGTGACCTTATAAAAGGAATTGGAAAGATTTTACTTCTCTTGTAATTTTTGGAATAATTTGTATAGAATTAATATTTTTGTGTGTAGAATTCTCCAGCAAAACTATCTGGACCTGGATATTTCATTTCCAGTGATTTTAAATTGCAAATTCAACTTCCTTTAATTTATAGTGCTATTCAAATGACCTATTCCATACTATGTATGTTGTGGTAGTTTGTGCTTTTTGAGGAATTGATACATTTTTGTCTACATTGCATATTTATGTGTATAGAATTATTCATAGATTTTCTTATTATCCTCCAAATGACTGTAGTGTGTTTTATGATACCTCCTATGTCATTCCTAATATTGATGATTTGTGTACAAACACACACACACACACACACATGCATATATACATAGTCTTGTTAGAGATTTTTTAATTTTATTGACTTTTTTTCCAGAGAATCAACACTTTTATAGACTTCTTTACTGTTTTTCTCTTTTCAAATTCTTTGCAATTTATTTAATCCTGAAGGTAATTTTATCAATTCAAAATAATTCTGGGATGACTGTTCTTTTCTATCTGTGCTTTGAAATAATGTCATACCCCTCCCTTCTGGCCTCTCTGGCTACTAATGATGGGTGGGCATCCTAGTGGCCCCCCAGCTCTCTGCTGCACTGCACTTGCTGGGAGAAAGGTAACTTTCTGCTGCTTCCCACATGGCATACCTGACACCATACTGGGAGTCAGGTCTTTTTACCATTAGCTAAGGATGAAGGTCCCAGCTACCTACCTCACACTTTCAAACCCACCCCAGTAGGGTTTTTGGTTTGTTTGTGCCCACTGGCATTTCCCAGATGCCAAATTCTTCAGCCCTCACTGTATAACACTACCCAAAAGGAAGACCCAAGAAACTTAGCACTATCTCACTTCTCAATTCCAATTCCTAAGGCTCCTATCCAGTCTGTCCCCTTTGCTCCATCTTTCAGAGTTAGATCTATAATGCTCAGTGTTTTTAGGTGTTTTTGAAGGGAAGAATGGAAAGAAATTTGTCTAATGCATCTTACCTGAATCCAGAGACTTAAGTTCATTTTTTTCCAAGCAAAGTGAGTATGCTTTTTATGTCCACATTTTACACCAAAAAAGCTTCTCAACCATATTTTCTATTTCAAAGGCCTTTTAAATGCAAGTAACAATTTTTAAAATTATTGTTTTAAATGAAGTAAAGTTATTGTACACATTTATATAAGTTACAGGAGTACAATATAGTGATTCACAACTTCTAAAGTTTATACCCATTTATAGTTATTAAAAATATTGGTTATATTCCCCATGTTGTACAGTAATACTTGTCATTTACTTTATACCTTTTAGGTTTTATCTATTATTCTCCTCATGGGCTGTACTTTCCTGCTTCTTTTCATGCCTTTCATGACATTCACATTTCACTGTCAAACACTGTAAATTTTGATTTTTTGGGTGCTGAATACTTTTGCATTCCTATAAGTACTCTTGATTTTTTTCTTTCTGGGACACAGTTAAGTTGATTGATACACTTTGATCACTTCATGAATTGTTTTTAGTACCCACACAAAGTCTAAGGCTAATTCTCACCACTACTGAAGCAAGAATCTTCTTAGAACTCTAACTGATGCCCTATTAATCATAAGATTTTCTGCTCTGGCTTTTGTGATCAAACAATATACTGAAATCTGTTTAGGGTCCAGGCACCATTCTCCACGATTTTTTCAGATGCTTATCCCTATACTTTGATTAGTTTCCTTATGTGCATGAACTAACTGATCAGTATGCAGCTGAATCCTGGACCACTCCCCGTGAAGATTTCTACTATCTGTGCAGCTCTCTCCTTCTGGGCTCTGCCTCATTAACTCACACTGCTTTGCTGACTCCTCAGGTCTGCTTCTGTTCAGTCTACTCAGGTCCACCAGCAGGTTCTCCAGGGTTCCCCATCTTGGTACTGTATTCTAAACCCCTTCTCCAGCTGGTAATCTGGGACAGCCCTAGGGCTCAAGTTGTTATTGTTTTATCCCTACTTCTCAGGAGTCACTGTACTGCAGAGCTTTGTTGACTACTATCTTGAGAGTAATTGTTCCATGTGTTTTTTTCTATATTTTTTGATGTTTCATGAAGGTGGATAAATCTAATTCTTGTGACTTCATTTTGGCAGGGCATGAAAGTCTGAAAGAGCTTTAATCCTGGATACAATTCCCATTTAAATATTAACAGAGTAACAGACCTCCCAAAAAAGGAGTAGTAGGCATTGACAAGGCATTCTCAGAGTTCAGCCTTGTGTTCTCAGAGCTCTTCACAGATCCAGGCATCAATTGGGATGAAAATCAAAACTCGAGATGGAAATTCTTGAGACGAAGATGCTAGCTTTCTGACTGTGTAAAGATAAGGTGGGGGGAGGGAAGAACTTCAATGTATGTGTTTCAAGCTGATTTTTTTTCTTTTGCAAAAATCACATATCATGAGGCTCTTAGACACATTTGAAAAAACTGAGCTCAGATGGAGAAGGTTTCCAAGGGATCAATTTATAGGAATAGCTTTCTGAAAACTTTTTTTGTTCCAAAAGGGTTACCAAACTCATACCCACAGCTTCTGACTCTCTACCCAAAACCAAACAGGGAAAACAAAAAGAAATGTGCCTAGAGAAGGCAAGAGGTGAGAAATATAAAAATAAATATATCCATTTGCTCATGTATTACCCATGTATTTATGCCTATTAAGTATTCATCTATTAGAGGGCAGGGCCTATATAAATGCCTTTGGTTTGGGAAGGAAAACTTCTTATCACTTCAGCCTTTTCTACTCTGTGGTCACCAGGACACCCACACAAATTTTTATCCCTAACCATGTGCACACAACAGTTCCTGACAGTCTGTGTGTTATGACCACACTACCTGTCATCCTTCCCGAGCATCTGGCTGGCAAGATGCAATCTTAAGGCTCCTAAAGTTCTAACAGATACCCCTCAGTCCTGGGAGTGTGCAACACTTTTATTGCTTCTAAGCCTAGACTTGGAGTGATGAAGGGGCTTTCCTATAAGTAGGAAGCATGAAGATCAAGTGGTGAAGGGGGCCTGAACAGGGGTGTGCTTGCTGTGTGCTAAGTTGCCTAAGTCATGTCTGATTCTTTGGGACCTTAGAGACTGTAGCACACCAGGCTCCTCTGTCCATGGGATTCTCCAGGCAAGAATACTGGAGTGGGTTGCCATGCTCTCCTTCAGGGGATCTTCCCAACCAAGGGATCAAACCCACATTTCTTATGTCTCCTGCACTGGCAGGTGGGTTCTTTACTACTAATGCCACCTGGAAGCCTGAACAGCAATGGCAAAGACCAAATAATTGTTCTGCCATGCCACAAAGCACACTTTTCTCCAAAACTTGAAAGCTATCTTTGGATAAAGTCTAATTTTCCAAGGAGAGATGACTGAATGTATTTTTCCTTATTGCTGTCTATTTGGTTTCTTGTTTGAGTGATCAGTTCAATTCAGTCATGTCCAACTCTTTGAAACCCTATGGACTGCAGCACTCCAGACTTCCCTGTCTGTCACCAACTCCTGAAGCTTGCTCAAACTAATGTCCATTGAGTCGCTGATGCCATCCAACTGTCTCATCTTCTGTCATATCCTTCTCCTCCTGCCTTCAATATTTCCCAGCATCAGGGTCTTTTCCAAAGAGTCAGTTCTTTGAATCAGGTGGCCAAAGTATCGGAGCTTCAGCTTAAGCATCCAATGAATATTCAAGACTGATTTACTTTAGGATTGACTGGTTTGATCTCCTTACAGTTCAAGGGACTTTCAGGAGACTTCTCAAACACCACAGCTCAAAAGCATCAATTCTTCCACACTCAGCTTTCTTTACAGTCCAACTCTCATATCCATATATGACTACTGGGAAAACCATAGCTTTGACTATGCAGACCTTTGTTGCCAAAGTAATGTCTCTGCTTTTTAGTATTAAAAAGCATGTTTAAGTCATAGCAGGGAATCTAGCTAAAAATATTGGGACAAAATGGAAACTATTTGTCCAGTTGGATTTTAACCAAAGGGAAAAGTGCTATGAATATATGATTCTGTGTTTTCCAAGCCTGTCAGGCCCCTGTGACAATGGGCAGGAGTCATGAGCCCATATGGTGAACTTACTACCATTACTTTTGCTTCTGGAGAATTGGGAGGTACAACAGTGCACTGTTTATAAACTGTAGTCTACTGAGGCATCTCTAACTTTCCAACAAGCTCTAAACCCTGGAGTAAAAGAAAGAAAAAGTGAAGTTGCCACCTAGCCCAGACCAGCTGTTCCTCTTCATGGCCAGATTATTCACATGGAATATGAAAAATATCACCAGGCTCCTGGGTGTGCCATCTGTCACCAGCCCAGCATGTGGCTGCGAGGAAGCCCCTGTCAGAGACCTTGCTTTTCTGCACCTTCCCGTCAAGATAATGCCCATGTTCACCATACTACTGTTTTAGTCCTCTATGCTAAGGCCTCATGTATGTCCAGTGCTTTAATGTAATAGCATAAAAAATACAGAAACTTCAAAAGCAAGGCCATATATTATTTGTACTAGAAAGATATTTGCCTACATCACTGCTCAGTGTTTCTAATTACTTGTATCCACGTATAAACTTCATTTTAGTGGAACTCCTTCTCTGATCCAAAGTTCCCCCTTAACTATTTCTGTTTTTCTTTTTTTTCCCCATCTTATGCTGTGATTCTTTCCTCCAGGAGAGAGGCTCCTGCCCCAGCACCTTGGGCAACAGAGCAAGAGGCTCTCCACATCCACCTGAGCATCATTTCAGCCTCACTCATTCAGACACAGCAATCTAGGCCCTCCTACCTGCAAGCCCACATTGGTGTGATAGCCTGCTGTCACCCCCTCACCTAGCTCCATCTGGTCAACTTTAGGCATGCACTGGGGACAGCATGGCCTGATAAAGGGAACCAACATACTCTAGCTTCAGCCACACCTGAGATCAAACCCAAATTCAATCCCAGTTCTGGCTAAATAGCATTGTCTCTCAAATCTCACTTTCTTTAGTTAAATGGGGTATTTGTATGAATGATTAAGGTATTTTTGAGAATTAAAAGAGATATTATGCATCTAATGAGTACAATGTCCAATAATGTTAATTTCCCCCTCTTTCCTCTTCTGAAATAAATATAGGAACCAATTCTATTTTGCCTTTCAGCTACAACAATTGGCAGCAGTTTCCCAATGCTCTGCTTTGAAAGATCCTGAGGCTGCATATAAATTCTTTGGGAAAGAATGCATGTCTGCATGGTTAAGGGTATGTGGGAGGATGGCATGCCTGTCACTCACCATTCCTGGAGGAGACTGTACCCTGAGGGCAAAGACCAGGTGTATTTAACTGTGCTCCTCACTACTGAGCACACTGTAGCAATCTGTGTCGGTTGACTCCTTACATGATTGGGAGGGTTGATTGAACTGGAGGGTGAGTGAAGTAATGTGTCAATGGATGTATGGATAGACAGAAGAGCAGATGGTGGGTAAATTAATGAATTCTCATGCACGCTGCTGTTTTCTCCTACCTGCTTCTGGCATCTGGATATTTTAAAACACCAATGGATTCTTGTCTTCATAATGCTATTGTATGTGATAACTAAGATACTCCAGAGGAAACTGCTCACTAGTACCCTGGGCTGCATCTGTCCAACTTTTGTCAGCTCAGGGCCTTGTCTTTGAGCTCAAAGGACACTTATTAGGGAAAACATGAGGCAAAAATAACTTAGATACTGATAATAATGAGTGGAACCATTTCTTCAACTCAACTATGTTGTTGCTCTGGGTAGACATTTGTCTTTATGACCTGCAAATGGAAGGAAAATGATCAAATATTGTATTACTAGAGCTATACCTGACCCCAGCTGGACCAGATGGAGAAAATGAATTTGGCTTAAATAACTTCAGTCCAGTGGCTCCCAACTCTAATATCTGCCAGGTTGGTGGTTATTGCGGGTGGGGAGTTGTCTTATTTACTACAGCAATTATCATGCTGTATCTCACTGTTCACTGAACCGAGTGTGAGCAGGGAAGCTGGAAAAAAACTCTAGGAGCCTTAGGAGCTGCACACATGTTGATTCTCTCTGGGCTAGTGCAGCAGCTGGAGCAGCAGCAGACATGCTGTATTCTCTCCTCTCGGGGTTGATCCAGTGGACACAGCCATAATGCAGACTCACTGCCATAACATAGCCACAACGCAGCCCCAGCACAGCCTCCCAGTCTTTTTCAGGTGGAGCTTATATATGCTTACAGAACAAAAGTAGCCCATGGCCAAGCGGGTAGCTCATGATGTGCATGGGCAGCGCTATAAGTAATCTTAGCTGTTACATCATCACTATTTACAAAACATGGGGCAAGAGCGAGAGGGCATGGGGCAGGAGAGCCTGACTACCACCATCTTGGCTGATTTGCTCTTTCCCTAGAGGAGGAGTGAAAGATGAAGCTTCCTTGGCCTCATCCCTGAAGATTCTGATTCTCAGGATCTATATATTTAACAAGCTCCCAGGTAACTCTGATGCATAGCCAGCACCAGAACCTGCTCTATTTATATCTACCAGCATCAAAACCCTAGTTCCAGGGAGAGAAAACATCTTCCCTGCACAACACAGCTTAATCATCTGTGTGCACACAAACCCCTTGGGATGGCATGTAGGAGATGGGCAATTCCCAGATGTGGCAAATCTTGGCCAGTATCCACCATCAGTCCGTGTATCCCATGCACTCTTGTCCTCATGTGGGTCTGAGCCTGGCTACCTCTCTGTGCAGACCTCTAGTCCTCACCTGTAGCAGTTGGCCTGTGCTACTCAGTGCGATGAATTGCTGCCATCTGGGACCCTATGTTTATATGCTAATTTTCTCCCACACAAGGGAGCCAGATTCCTGCAGTTTCCTTCAATATGGATATTTCTTTTTAGATAAATGTTTCCCTTGGGGACTTACTAGCTTTTCTGCCTGCACATAGCTCAGAAACCCACAGTGGCAAGAACACACCCGTGAAGAGAATATTTTTACAAGCCCTGTGGCAGTAGCCATAATAAATTATCTCTTCTTCTGTCAGAGTTCAATATGAAAACTATTCTGAGGGTGGGGATTTTTACCATCTTTTGTTTGACTAGATGCCAACAGGGCCCCACTTTGATATGTGACTATGTTGATGCAAACCTGGTGACTTCAAGGAGATAAAAATGGCCCAACGAAGGTTAGCAGGTCCCAGAACTCAGAAATGAACAAAAGTTACCAACACCAAGATGTGGCATGGGTCAGGGTTAGGTCAGAGACTGGGTTTACTGAAAACTTGCAAAGCAGCAGAGCCCAGGGTCAACATAGCTATAGAGCTTAGCTGCAAAATGGCAGAGAAATGTGGGCAGGACATGATGGAGCAGTTGAAACTCTGGCATGGAGAGGCAGATTGAGTGCAGCACTTTCACAGCATCATCTTTCAGGATTTGAAACAGCTCAACTGGAATTCCATCACCTCCACTAGCTTTGTTCGTAGTGATGCTTTCTAAGGCCCACTTGACTTCACATTCCAAGATGTCTGGCTCTAGATTAGTGATCACATCATCATGATTATCTGGGTCGTGAAGATCTTTTTTGTACAGTTCTTCCGTGTATTCTTGCCACCTCTTCTTAATATCTTCTGCTTCTGTTAGGTCCATACCATTTCTGTCCTTTATCGAGCCCATCCTTGCAAGGAGACATACAGAAGACTAATAAACACGTGAAAAGATGCTCAGCATCACTCATTATTAGAGAAATGCAAATCAAAATCACCATGAGATATCATCTCACATGTCAGAATGGCTATCATCAAAAAGTCTACAAACAATATTGTTTGTTTTGTTTGTGTTGCTTTATTCCCCAGTTGGCACCTTGCTTTAGTTTTGTTTTCCAGTTTGTGCTGTAGTTAGTATTGTTTTTAACTGGTTGATATCATTTTTGGTTTGCTTTGTGTGCTGGGTCAGTCTATTGTACTTCATTTTTTTTGGACTGTTTTGATTTTGTTTATTGATGTATATGTATGTGTGTATAGTTCATTATTTTAGTTATTATTTGCCTGATTTTGTAATTGCCATTTGTCTGGGGTGCCTCTTTTCTTTCTTATTTTTGGTTGTTTGTTCTAATACCATTTAATGCCATAACAAACCACCTGTGGAATCTCTTCTCCAGCCAGAGACCAAGCCCTGAGCCTTTGGAGTGGGAGTGCTGACTCGAAGATCCTAGACTACAAAAGAACTCGTAACCCTAGGGAGAATTAATTAGTGAGAACTCCCACAAAGGCAACCACCTGTATACAAGACTTGGCATCACCCAACTTCCAGCAGCATCCTGTGCAGGAGGCCTTATCCAAACAACCAACAAGACAAAAATACAAACCAAACAATCAACAGACAGGATTACCACCTCACACAGCCCTGCCCATCAGAGGGAAAAAAAAAAAAAAATTGCCTCCTCCAACCTGAACACAAGCACAAGTCACACCCTAAACGAAGTTTACAGAAACCACAGGACCAACCTTACCCACAGAGGGAAAAAACCAAAAGGAAGAAAGAATTCAACCTCGAGGTCTGGGGAAAGAAGACCTCAAACACAATAAGTTAAAAAAAAAAAAAAGAAGAGGCAAAGGCAGAGAAATACTGTGCAAATGAAGGAACAACCTGGAAACACACAGTCCAAATAAATGAAGAGAAAATAGGTAAACTACCTGTAAAAGAATTCAGAGTAATGATAGTAAGTTCAGTTCAGTCACTCAGTCGTGTCCAGGTCTTTGCGACCCCATGAATTGCAGCACGCCAGGCCTCCCTGTTCATCACCATCTCCTGGAGTTCACTCAGACTCACATCCATCGAGTCCGTGATGCCATCCAGCCATCTCATCCTTGGTCGTCCCCTTCTCCTCCTGCCCCCAATCCCTCCCAGCATCACAGTCTTTTCCAATGAGTCAACTCTTCGCATGAGGTGGCCAAAGTACTGGAATTTCAGCTTTAGCATCATTCCTTCCAAAGAAATCCCAGGGTTGATCTTCAGAATGGATTGGATGGATCTCCTTGCATTCCAAGGGACTCTCAAGAGTCTTCTCCAACACCACAGTTCAAAAGCATCAATTCTTTGGTGCTCAGCCTTCTTCACAGTCCAACTCTCACATCCATACATGACCACAGGAAAAACCATAGCCTTGACTAGATGGACCTTAGTCGGCAAAGTAATGTCTCTGCTTTTGAAAATGCTATCTAGGTTGGACATAACTTTTCTTCCAAGGAGTAAGCGTCTTCTAATTTCATGGCTGCAGTCACCATCAGCAGTGATTTTGGAGCCTAAAAAAATAAAGTCTGGCACTGTTTCCACTGTTTCCCCATCTATTTCCCATGAAGTGATGGGACCAGATGCCATGATCTTCGTTTTCTGAATGTATTCAAAAGCATCAATTCTTCGGCGATCAGCCTTCTTCACAGTCCAACTCTCACATCCATACATGACCACAGGAAAAACCATAGCCTTGACTAAACGGACCTTAGTCGGCAAAGTAATGTCTCTGCTTTTGAAAATGCTATCTAGGTTGGACATAACTTTTCTTCCAAGGAGTAAGCGTCTTCTAATTTCATGGCTGCAGTCACCATCAGCAGTGATTTTGGAGCCTAAAAAAATAAAGTCTGGCACTGTTTCCACTGTTTCCCCATCTATTTCCCATGAAGTGATGGGACCAGATGCCATGATCTTCGTTTTCTGAATGTTGAGCTTTAAGCCAACTTTTCGCTCTCCTCTTTCACTTTCATCAAGAGGCTCTTTAGCTCCTCTTCACTTTCTGCCATAAGGGTGGTGTCATCTGCATATCTGAGGTGATTGATATTTCTCCCGGCAATCTTGATTCCAGCTTGTGTTTCTTCCAGTCCAGCGTTTCTCATGATGTACTCTGCATATAAGTTAAATAAGCAGGGTGACATTAGTATACTGTATTGGTGTTTTTCTTTCTGGCTTACTTCACTCTGTATAATAGCCTCCAGTTTCATCCACCTCATTAGAACTGATTCAAATGTATTCTTTTTAATGGCTGAGTAATGCTCCATTGTGTATATGTACCACAGCTTTCTTATCCATTCATCTGTTGATGGACATCTAGGTTGCTTCCATGTCCTGGCTATTATAAACCGTGCTGCGATGAACATTGGGGTACACGTGTCTCTTTCAATTCTGGTTTCCTCGGTGTGTATGCCCAGCAGTGGGATTGCTGGGTCATAAGGCAGTTCTCTTTCCAGTTTTTTAAGGAATCACACTTCTAATCTAAGCCAATCAAACTCTTGCTCCTGGCAATTAAACACAAATACCAAAACCATCTTCCAACACTGGAGCCCTGAGAAGGGTCCATTCGTTGCTGTGACCTAGGTCCTAGAACTGCCCCAGGTCCCAGCTCCCTGAGCCTGCTTGTCCAGCTTTCCTGTCGTTTCTTGGTGTCCCCTCGTTTCTGTTTACCAAAATTCTTTTTGCCCAAGTAAGCTGTCTAACATAAGATTCTTCCAAAATAAGATATCTGAAGGTCTATGTTTAATGCAGATTAAAAAATAAAGCAACAACAGAACATCTCTGGAAAAAGAGAGGAGTTGGGATTCAAAATCCAGGTCACTTGGTATCCATAATACATGCTGCCACTCTTCCAGGAACACTCCCAAAGAATTTCTGAAGAATTTTAGACTAGAGCACAAGTAGAAACCTTGCCTATAATATCTGCTTGGGTTTTGGCTCACTTTGGCGACCAGTGAGAGATAAGGGTTGGGATTTATCTGATCATTTAAAAAGTCGATGGATAAAAATATTGTCTGCTTCTTTAAGAGTTTTAAGTATAAACTCCTATATTGGAGTTGGGCCATAAATGAAGGCTGAGCACTAAAGAATTGATGCTTTTGAATTGTGCTGCTGGAGAAGATTCTTGCAAGTGCCTTGGGCTGCCAAGAGATCAAAACTGTCAATTCTAAAGGAAATCAATCCTGAATATTTATTGGAAGGACTGATGCTGAAGCTGAAGCTCCAATACTTTGGCCACCTGGTACAAACAGCTTACTCACTGGAAAAGACCCTGATGCTGGGAAAGACTGAGGGCAGGAGGAGAAGGGGGTGACAGAGGATGAGATGGTTAGATGGCATCACCAACTCAAAGGACATGAATTTGAACAAACTCCAGGAGATAGTGAGAGATAGGAAAGTCCACGGGGTTGCAAAGACTGAACAACTACAACAAAATATTGCCTGCTACTCTGAAAGTTTTGGGCTTCCCTGGTGGCTTAGAGGTTAAAGCGTCTGCCTCCAATGCGGGAGACCCGGGTTCAATCCCTGGGTCGGGAAGATCCCCTGGGGAAGGAAATGGCAATCCACTCCAGTATTCCTGCCTGGAGAATCCCATGGACAGAGAAGCCTAGTAGGTTACAGTCCACGGCGTCGCAAAGAGTCGGACACGACTGAGTGACTTCACCACTGAAAGTTTTATGTATAAACTCTTATATTGTATCACCCCAGAGAACACCCCCAAAAGACCAAGTATATCTGTGTATAAAGTAGGAAATAAGAGCCACAATTGAGCCCAAATGCATTAATTTCCACATAAACTGCTGAAAAGCAGACATCAGCAAAGATGTAACCAATGAGGCCCACACAAGGGAACCACTAGAAAGCTTTCCTACACAGCCCCAAACAGAAGATGCTTCATGGAAGTTTCAAGGGAGGAAAGAAGTGCACTTGAATCAGCTATGTCTTAATATAAGATTTTTCCCTCCTACAACATCCTCTGCAGGACAGCTCATTGGGAGTAAGTCACTGTCATCAGAAAACAAGCCCCCTTTACCAAATTTAGGGCATTTTTGCCTCTAGAGATAGATGCTTCACTTTGGAGCGTAAAGACTCTGGGAAACTTGAATCACACAAGTTGAGCACGAGGCTATTCTATTCAGGAGACTGGAGGCTCAGACTTTAAGAGTGCTTGACAGGTTCATTCTCAGGCATAATTTTGACTGGAACAGTCAGTCCATCAAAGGATGGGAAGGTCTTAGACACTCTGATTACTAAACCAGTCCAATCAGACAGTTGGGGTGGAGACTCTCTGAAGGCTAACTGGTTCATACAGGGGAGGAGGACTCCAAATCCATACAAGTCCATCCAGGGGACAGAATCTCAGAGCTGGAGATCCAGACAGGTGTATTTACAGGATGGGGCCATTCAACAGAGAAAGGAGTAGGAAGCATCTTTAAGGAAAGAGATACTCTGAGGGCCACTTGGTGTTTTCAACAAATAGGGGCCTCAGACCCCCGGTAGAAGTTCAATCATGTTACAAAAATAAACATTTTCTGCAGAAGAATTCTCATCTCAGTACCTTAATCTATAAAGGAATATTAAGGCTGAAAGGAGCTAGTAAACAATCCATCTCATGCTTATTCCTAAATGTGAAAACCATTCCTGACCTAGGCAGGAGATGAAAACAAAAGAGCATCCTTGAGTAATATGGAGAGGAGGAGTGGAAATGTGGGTGTCCTGGAGCCTGACATACAGAACGGAGTCATTGCGCCAGCAGCTCTGTCGCCCCAACGCCACTGTTGCTTCCAACTGTACCCAAGCTTCTGCCCATTTAATTCTCAAATCATCTGCACGCATATCCTGAGATGCCCCCACATTTTCCCACAAGCTGCCATTTTGCTTAGACTTGCTTTCTGTTACTTGCAGCCACAATAGTTTAACAGACATAATGTCAAGGTCCTAGAAAAGCTGGTCTTCATGATCTCCTCCTCCTTCCTGCTGCTGGAAAATGCCTACACCAAATGCTGCTCCATTTGAAGAAACAAAATTCCTCCAATTATGCTTTTGCTCTCAGACATCTGCATGGCATTTCATAGTCCACAAGCATTCTTATAGCTACACTAATTGGGGATTCTTATATATTTGCAAAGTTAAAATTAAGGAGGGTTGTTGATGTTATCACAGTTCTATAGATAAGAAACAGAAGGCTTGAGAGATTAATTAGTTCTTCCGAAGATCTCATGGCTCATATGTGGTGCAACCAGGTATACTGAGTTTACTGCTAGTTCAGTTCCGTTCAGTCGCTCAGTCCGACTCTTTGCGACCCCATGAATCGCAGCACGCCAGGCCTCCCTGTCCATCACCAACTCCCGGAGTTCACTCAGACTCACGTCCATCAAGTCAGTGATGTCATCCAGCCATCCCATCCTCTGTCGTCCCCCTCTCCTCCTGCCCCCAATCCCTCCCAGCATCACAGTCTTTTCCAGTGAGTCAACTCTTCACATGCTAGAGTCCTAAGCATTCCAATCTCTTATTTTGTTACCCCCAGACTCTGATTTCCCCTCAACACAGTGTATCTAGCAATCCAAACAATTGGATTCTGGCTCCTGGACATGTCATGTGATCTTGAGTGAGTTACATAACTGCTCTGAATCAGATTCTATATTCATGAAGAAGTCCCACAAAAGAGATTTTTGTGCAGCCTGAATGAAGTTATATGCAAGAATGTGTCCTGTGCAACAAACTGATCCACAAATGGGAGACCTGAAGTCATTCATCCATCACCATCCTGAGACTGGGCCAAGTGGAATATGTTTTCATAAAGGGACACAATCACTCCTGAAATGTCAATGTTTTGTGTTTTCCCTCAAAAGGTCAAGGTTAAAGATGCTCATTTTCCTGATGTGCCTAAGATAAGTCTTAATCTAACTCTCCATCCCAGGTTTGCCTTGGCCAGGCTTCCAGAATCATCTTTCTCCCTGGGTAGGACTGAAACATCAACATTTGGAGTTAACAGGTTTGAGGTGTGGGCAGATGTCACTATGAAAATATGTTACCTAGGGAAGGAAATTAATTCACTGAATGACTGTCAGCCTACCTTCCTGAAATCACATCAATCAATTCAAAAAAGACCCTAAGAGGGCAGATAAGCGTTGATGGTGACGAGTCTTAGTGTTTTTCTTACTAAGGGAGAATAGAATTCCACACAGCAGGTCCTCATGAGCAACTATGAGGACCCAGAAGGACATACAGAGCATGAAAGTAGGGAAGTGGGGAAGAAAGAAGGAACCAGGTTCCTGATCCACAGAGGGGTACTGGGAAGAATTCTCCTCCTGCCCCCAATCCCTCCCAGCATCACAGTCTTTTCCAGTGAGTCAACTCTTCACATGCTAGAGTCCTAAGCATTCCAATCTCTTATTTTGTTACCCCCAGACTCTGATTTCCCCTCAACACAGTGTATCTAGCAATCCAAACAATTGGATTCTGGCTCCTGGACATGTCATGTGATCTTGAGTGAGTTACATAACTGCTCTGAATCAGATTCTATATTCATGAAGAAGTCCCACAAAAGAGATTTTTGTGCAGCCTGAATGAAGTTATATGCAAGAATGTGTCCTGTGCAACAAACTGATCCACAAATGGGAGACCTGAAGTCATTCATCCATCACCATCCTGAGACTGGGCCAAGTGGAATATGTTTTCATAAAGGGACACAATCACTCCTGAAATGTCAATGTTTTGTGTTTTCCCTCAAAAGGTCAAGGTTAAAGATGCTCATTTTCCTGATGTGCCTAAGATAAGTCTTAATCTAACTCTCCATCCCAGGTTTGCCTTGGCCAGGCTTCCAGAATCATCTTTCTCCCTGGGTAGGACTGAAACATCAACATTTGGAGTTAACAGGTTTGAGGTGTGGGCAGATGTCACTATGAAAATATGTTACCTAGGGAAGGAAATTAATTCACTGAATGACTGTCAGCCTACCTTCCTGAAATCACATCAATCAATTCAAAAAAGACCCTAAGAGGGCAGATAAGCGTTGATGGTGACGAGTCTTAGTGTTTTTCTTACTAAGGGAGAATAGAATTCCACACAGCAGGTCCTCATGAGCAACTATGAGGACCCAGAAGGACATACAGAGCATGAAAGTAGGGAAGTGGGGAAGAAAGAAGGAACCAGGTTCCTGATCCACAGAGGGGTACTGGGAAGAACACTGGACCATTGATTAGATGCATTTGACTCGTAACTCCAGACCGTCATTAGCTATCAGTATGGTTATAGGTGGACTTCTCGGTTTCTTATAAAAAAAGGAGATAAAGATCATGGCCCACCTGCATCCGAAGGCTTTTGTAGGAACCAAGTGAGCTAACAGAAAGTGAAAGTCGCTCAGTTGTGTCCAACTCTTTGCCACCCCATGGACTACACAGTCCATGGAATTCTCCAGGCCAGAATACTGCAGGGGGTAGCCTTTCCCTCTCCAGGGGATCTTCCCAACCCAGGGATCAAACCCAGGTCTCCCGCATTGCGGGAGGATTCTTTACCAGCTGAGCCATTTGAGGCCATGGAGCTAATGGAAGAGGGAGTGTTTTGAAAGAAACTGTGATGGTTTGGATGCAGGATGAAGGGAGCAGGAGGTCACTGGGTGACCTCCAGGTCTCTGGCTTAAGAAACCATGATATAAAGGAAGAAAAGCACTTTAAGGAGAAAGCATTTGGTGCGGGTTGCACTGAGTGTCCTATGCTAATGAGACATCCAAGTGGAGATGTGCAGTAACCGTTGAACACACAGAAGTACTGAACCAGACATTCTCAAGAACTGGAACAAAAATCAGACATTTCATCCGCCTTCCCCTCTCAGCTGGAATCACTCTGACAGCCGGTCCTTCAGGTAGTCTATTTATTATTATGAAACCCCCAGGGCCCCAAGACCCCTCCACAGTATCCTCTCTCACTCCTTTCACATAAATCAGCAGAAGAACTGTGCCAAGTCCCGGGTGATAAATGAAACCCTTCCCCAAAGAGTTTGGCCCAAACCCAAGCAGCAGCTTGCCTGTCGATTTATTGTCTGTTTAAATCATTCTTCCCTCTTATGACAAAACGTTAATGACAAAATATAGGTGATCCTCCAAGAGAAGGAAAAGCTATATTTTTGCAGCTGGAAATTAGAAATGTATTATTAACAATGAACATTAATTATATATTTTAGTGCTCATATGGGAGAGGTGATGGGGCATAATTTACAGAGAGGAACAGCAGTTTGCGGGGACCCTGGAAATTAACAGGATCATTTTATTAAGCATGGATCCTATTTCCTGCATCCATGAATATTTCATTTGGAATATTTACTCCATCCTGTTATGCACCCATTGCTTCTCAGCCAAGTCACAGTTTTAGACATGTCTTTTCTCTTTACTGATCTTGTTCGTGAGAGAAACACACTTATCCAGAAACAATGTATATTTCTGAAAAAGAGTATCCTGAAAACAAAATTAAAACTTACTTGTGTGTGTGTGTTTAGTTGCGTCTGACTCTTTGTGAGCCTTTGGACTGTCACCTGCCAGCCTCCTCTGTCCGTGGGAATTTTTAGGCAAGAACGCTGGAGTGGGTTGCCATGCCCTCCTTCAGGGGATCTTCCCAACCCAGGGATCAAACCTGCATCTGCTGTATCTTCTGCCTTGCAGGTGGATTCTTTACCCTCTGAGCCACCAGGGAACCTGTATCAACGATGGAGGCTCCACAACTTCTTGAGGTTGCGAACAGCTCTGCAGGAAAGGATCTGAGGTGTTTTCAGTCTTCCCATCATCTAATTCCTGGGCCCTATGTTCTCCCATGGTGCCCCATCCTGCCCCCATCAGAGTCCCCACTAGGATGACCTAACTGCCTCTGAATAAGACACATAGTCCCCTCAATGTGCCTGTCTTTCAAATGGAATCCCAACCACAGAGTTTTGAGAAGTTGTGCAGAACTGAACATTTGAACATGCAGTAATGCAAACATACAAAAAATACCCCTGTAAATATGGTAAACTTCCTCAGGGCAGACATGCTTGCCTTTTTTAAGCTGTGTCCCTAGCATGCACACAAGTCCACCCTTTCTACTTGAGTGTACTCTATTAAAGGAAATATCACTCTTCCTTCTGCTTACAGAATATAATATCATTCCACCCTCACAACCTCACAGCAAGAAACTCTTCATTACATACAGTCTTAATAGAAGTAAAGTGACCTTCAGAGAGGCTAAGAAACAAGCTCTCCAGGGCACATGCTGGTGCATGCTAGAACTGGCTTTGAACTAAAGGCTGATCCCAAGGCTTATATATTTAATCACTGTGTATAACACGGCTCAAATGTCTCCATCGGGGGTAAACTTGGGAAAGATCATACTAATCTTAATCCTAAACAACTGCAACAAGGATTATTTATTGATGGCACAGGAAGAGCTTAGCATACATTAGCTCATTTAGCTCTCCTGACAAACACGTAAAGTAGGTGTCGTTATCTTTCTTGGTTTTATTTTGTTTTGTTTTTTGATGAGAAAAGTGAGATCAAGCAACTTGCCACACAAGCTCACATGGCTCGTGTGGAGTCAGAAATAGACCCCACATCTTTCTGACTCCAAAGCAGGGGACTTTGCCTTAGCATCAAAGCAGCAGTCTCTTTGGATAAATACCCAGGAGTGGAATTGCTGGATTCAATCCTTAATTTTTTGAGGAATCTCCATACTGCTTTCCACAATGGCTGCACCAATTTACATTCCCACCAACAGCATAAGAGGATTCCCTTTTCTCCACATCCTCACCAACACTTGTTATTTCTTGCCTTTTTGCTACTATAATAGTCTGTCTAACAACCATGCTGCTGCTGCTAAGTCGCTTCAGTTGTGTCCAACTCTGTGTGACCCCATAGACGGCAGCCCACCAGGCTCCCCCGTCCCTGGGGTTCTCCAGGCAAGAACACTGGAGTGGGCTGCCATTTCCTTCTTCAATGCATGGAAGTGAAAAGTGAAAGTGAAGTTGCTCAGTCGTGTCCAACTCTTAGAGGGAAACACGAATTTGAAAACATATATACACCTCTATGTTTGTTGCAGCATTATTTACAGTAGCCAAGATCTGGAAATAACCTAACTGCCCATCGACAGGTGAATGGATAAAGATGTGATAAATGTATACAATGGTATATCCCTCAGCCATAAACATGGATGCAGTCCTACCATTCTCAACAACATGGATGGATCTAGAGGGTACTGTGCTTAGTGAAGTAAGTCAGACAGAGAAAGAAACACCTGATGATTTCTCTCATCTATGGAATACAAAAAAAAAAAAGCAAAATGAATGAACAAACAAAAAAACAAAAACAAACACATGGATACAGGGAACAGAGGAGTGTTTACTAAAGGGAAAGAGGCAGAGTGTGAAGTGGTAAAGGTGGGGAGTCCACTGTATGTGACGAATGGAAACTAAATTTCTGGTGGTGAGCACACTATAGTGTATACAGAAGTAGAAATATAATTTTGCTCGCATGAAATTTAGATAATGTTATAAAACAATGTTACCTCACTCACTCAATCAATACAGTCTCAAAGATTTATATTTGTTGATTTCTTAACTTTTGCCCAGAAGCAGCTAATACTCATGTACTGCACATCCAAAACTATCTCATTCCTGTTTGCGCCAGGCTGCAGACCCAAAAGGCCCAGTCCTGGACCCCAGCTCCCTGCCTCAGGGTCCCTCTAGGCCTTCCAGATAAGGCACTTCTTCAGTCCAAAACTTCCCTGATTTGGAAATCCAGTTTTGTCTGGAGAAAGAACTCTACTGGAGAAAGGTCTATAAGAGACAAGCTCTTTAATGAATAAAGTATTGTGGTGTACTAGCGTGGCTTTTAAGTGCTGAGAATTTCCCATTCGTGTATGACTGAAACCCTAAAGAAATGACATGATGTTTATTTGTGTGTGCAGATAAAATTATGCAAAACTCCCTTATTAAGGTACACAGGTCAAGGGACTTCCCTGGTGGTCTCTTGGTTAAGAATCTACCTTGCAATGCAGGGGACCCAGGTTCCTCCATCCCTGGTTGGAGAACTAAAAATCCCACATGCCTTGGAGCAACAAAGCCCATGCACCTCAATTACTGAGCCCATTCGTCACACGCAGAGCCTGTGCACCACAATGAAAGTTCCTGCATGACACAAGCAAGACCCCTCGTGCCACAACTAAGACTCAACACAGCCAAATACATAAATAAACATTAAAAAATAAAGCATGAAGCTCAAAAAATCATTTAGATTTCATGAAGAATTTTTCATGACCTGGGAACTTCATCATGTAAGCACATGAAGGGAGGGGAAAAAAAGGAGAAAAGAGTACATATGAAAACATACATAGTGTATGATCACAATTATGTAAATTACCTAAAAGGTGTATAGGGGTGGAGAATTTGAAGATAAATACACCAAAATGTTAACAATGGTTACTGATAAGTGACAGTATAGAGACTTTTAATTTTCTTTTTAAATACTTTGTTGAAGTCTCCAAATTCTTCTCAATGAAAATATTTGCTTTGGTCATAGGAGGAAAAAAACATATAAGTAACTACAACCTGTTAGATTATAATAGTAAATTTTACATGGAGGTCTCATATAGATTTGATGCAGTCTTGATATCAAATCAAGATTTAATAGTGAACTTGAAAGGAGAATGGGCTTCCCTGGTGGCTCAGCTGGTAAGGAATGCACCTGCAATGAGGGAGACCTAAGTTTAATCCCTGGGCTGGAAAGATCCCCTGGAGAAGGGAAAGGCTACCCACTCCAGTATTCTGGCCTGGAGAATTCCATGGACTGTATAGTCCATGGGGTCGCAAAGAGTCGGACATGACTGAGCAACTTTCACTTTCACTTTGGAAGGAGAATAAAGTGTTCCGATTTCTCACCTGTGTCCATGTACCATTAGAGAGCATTCTGTTTGTAGATTTTCTCTGTGTTCCTTTCCTTCAGAGATAATGGAGTTTGAATACCTGTGTTAAATAAACATATCTAAAGACCTGGAAACCAATTAAAGAACTCCTCCCAACTCCTGGAGAGAAGAGGAAGAACACGCTCTTTCTCTCTGTCTGATGCATGCACTCAGGCATGGGGGCAGCTCTCTGGAAAAAGAATAATACTGCAATCACTCTAGATTCTGTTCTTGCACCACAGCGCTGTTGATCATCAGGGTAGTTATTGTAGTTTGCTGGAGAGGAGGAGGTGTGAGTTTAATCATTTGAGCTCATAATATCTTCATGAAAGCCTTTCTTCAGAATCAAAACCCCTAACCCTTCCTCTCACCTAGACATTCTGAATATGGGATATGCCATGTAGCCACTAAAATATCCAAAGTTTTCAATGGGACAGAGTGTCTATCTGATTTCACATTTGCCCAGGACTTTAGAAGCCATGGTGTCTCAGACGATAAAGAATCTGCCTGCAGTGCAGGAGACTCAAGTTTGATCCCTGGGTCAGGAAGATCTCCTGAAGAAGGGATTCCCTGATGGCTCAGAGGTTAAAGTGTCTGCTTACAATGCTGGAGACCTGGGTTCAATCCCTGGGTTGGGAAGATCCCCTGGAGAAGGAAATGGCAACCCACTCCAGTATTCTTGCCTGGAGAATCCCATGGATAGAAGAGCGTGGTGGGCTACAGTTCTTGGGTCACAAAGAGTTAGAAACGACTGAGCAACTAGCACAATACTTTTTAGAAGCCATAATTTCACTTGATCCTAGCCAAAAGGCTGAAAAGCAATAGAAGCCATAACTTCAGAGAAACATAAATAGGTCCCAGTGATTGCAACAAGGTCCAGGTACTTTTCCACTGACTTTTTTTCCCTGAAAATAGCAATGAATAAAGTGCTTCTTTCAAGCCAATAATGAACTTTATACCCATTTTCTAAGCAACTCAGTTTTGAGAGGTACTCTTAATTTTGTATTAATGAAAACTTGACTTTAAAAAATCAGAAAGTTAAGTCCTGAGGGCTGTCAGTCCATTTTCTAATGACCCAGGTTCCCTTCTTCAAGGTCAAAGCCATAACTTTAATATGAAAATATATGTTCACAGTGGTCCCTACCGATGCCTATTAAGCCAGGGATGAGGCAAGAAGCAGAAAAGATCGACAGTACATTTTAATTCAATCTCTCTTAAAATAATGATGCATGTGACTTCATGCCATTACCTTTTAATGATTCTAGCCTAGTTAATAGCACAGTAATATTCCAAAAAGAGCGGGGAATTATTTTCAAATTTAATTTTCATTGCAAAAGTGAAAGGCACTCTATTTTTTTTTTTTTTTCTGCCAGAGAAGCTGTCTGCTGCCTATGACTGCATTAGCTCTGCTACATTACAGCTGAGCTAATGGATCAAAACCAAGTGATTAGTTTCCTACTCTTTTGAGCATTTCCAAGTACTGACTGAGTGGTCCCAGAAACACGGACATGAGTTTTCAACGTTTACATGAAGTTTGCTTGACTTCCCATCAAGTCAAGGCCTTTTGACCTTCAACAGATTTGACTTGGGATTCATTATATGTGTTCCTTTGGGTATCTGGGTTGCAGGAAATAATCAGGAAAGAGGCCTCCTGGGGAATATAATAGAGACTCCATCCATTCTCAATTCTTCAGGCTTAGACAAAGGCCCAAAAGATTCAAAGTGGCCTAATGCTAGGACATTCATTCATTCGTTCATCAGATACTGTGTGCCAGGCTCTGTTCTAGGCCCTTGGTCCACTGTACTCAACACCACAAAGGTGGTTCCCTGTGTAGGAGCATATGACAGCAATTTTTTGAGGATGGGAATTCCTCAAAAAAAGATGCTCTGGGTTGTAACAAACATGATGGATTTAATGGGACCTTTTGTTTCAGAAGGTGGGTAGGAAAAAGAATGAAAAGAATAACATATTCAGTTCAGTTCAGTTCAGTCGCTCAGTCGTGTCCGACTCTTTGTGACCCATGAATCGCAGCACGCCAGGCCTCCCTGTCCATCACCATCTCCCGGAGTTCACTCAGACTCACGTCCATTGAGTCAGTGATGCCATCCAGCCATCTTATCCTCAGTCGTCCCCTTCTCCTCCTGCCCCCGATCCCTCCCAGCATCAGAGTCTTTTCCAATGAGTCAACTCTTCGCATGAGGTGGCCAAAGTACTGGAGTTTCAGCTTTAGCATCATTCCTTCCAAAGAAATCCCAGGGTTGATCTCCTTCAGAATGGACTGGTTGGATCTCCTTGCAGTCCAAGGGACTCTCAAGAGTCTTCTCCAACACCACACTTCAAAAGCATCAATTCTTCGGCGCTCAGCCTTCTTCACAGTCCAACTCTCACATCCATATATGACCACAGGAATAACCATAGCCTTGACTAGATGGACCTTAGTCAGCAAAGTAATGTCTCTGCTTTTGAATATACTATCTAGGGGAAATTAAATAAATAGTCTTGTTTAGGCATCAGAGATAAAGCAGAGCAGGCCTCTGACCTTGCTTCTAACGTGCCTGGACAATTGCCCTGACTGGGAGTGACTGGGAGTGACTGCCTGCTGGGAGTGGAAGACTCAAGCGCCTTAGATAAGAAGGGGGAGGAATTTTGAGATTATTGGGATCCTGGAGGGGTCTGGCCAACCAAGCCCCAGGTTTAGCAACATTCCAAGTTTTACAAGACAAAACAAACAGCATTAACATGAAACCAGGCTTGCAATTTGGTCACAGATTAATGGTGGTATCATTTTGTGCCCTGGGATTATAAATAGGAACCCTGAACTGCAGTCTTTGAAGTCTCACCTACAAAGCGGACTTGCTGCCTGGGACCTTTTCCCAATTGGGACTCCATGTGCTGTGTCATGGGACTTCCCAGAGCTGTTTAAGTGTGGATGTTGGTCAAAACCCAATTTGGTAATGTATACTCTGCTCTATTTCTCTTTTCTTTTAATGTTAATATATTGAAGTAAGCTAGATAATTTTCTAATAAATATTTGTATTATTTATTCATATATAACAAGTGGCTAATTTTGTTAATAAATCCTTTGATCCTAGACGAAAGTGAAAACTTTCAGCAAAATGTAAGCCAACTTAAATACTGACACAGACTGTAAGATGCATTCCTAATAATAGTAGATGTGGAAAAATTAAAGTATATCTTTGAACCACAACAGGATGCCACTATAAACCCAACAGAATGGCTAAAGTTAAAAATAAGACTGCCAATACCACATGTTGGCAATTATGTAGAGCAACTTAGCTTTCATTTATCAGTGCTGGGAAAACAAAATTGGTCCATCACTTTGTAAAAAGTTCTGACAGTTTCTTATAAAACTAGATACACAATTGCACTCTGACCCAGAAGTTCTGCTCCTATGTAGTTACCTGAGAGGAATATCAGTAGCAGCTCTACAACTCTCTTCATAATAGCCCAAAGCTGTCACTGTTGTTTGTCAAAAGGAGAACCAATGAACAAACTGTAGTATCTTCATTCAATGGAGTGCTGCTCAGTAAGCGGAGAAAACGAGCTACTGACCCATGCAAGAGCATAGATGAATATCACCGGCACTGCGCTAAGTGAATCAAGCGACACATGGAAGAATGGGTAGCGTCTGCTTCCATTTATATGAAGCTACAATAGGCAAAACTAAGCTATGGTGGGAAAAAAAAATCAGAACAGGTATTATCTCTGCAGAAGGAAGCGAGATTGATAGCAAAGAGATTCCAGGAACTTTCTGGAATGACAGTAATGTGTTATGTCTTGATAGGTTCTTGGGTTCACAAGAGTAGTCATTTATCAAAACTCTATAATTCTACACTTAAAAGCTGTGCATTCTGTTACATGTAAATTTTACAAGAAAAAAAGTTGTAAATAAATGTTGAACTCACATTAAGGACATGCATGCTGATGTCTGCAACCTACTTTGAAATGCATCAAAAACACAAGCTAGGACTTCGCTGGTGGTCCAGGTGGTTGAGGATCCACCTGTCAACGCAGGGGACATGGGTTGGATCCCTGGTCTGGGAAGGTTCCATGTGCTATGGGTCAACCAAGCCCATGGGCCACAACTCCTGATGCCTGCGTGCCCCGGAGGTCATGCTGGCCAACCAGAGAAGCCACCGAAACGAGAAGCCTGCACACCACAACGAGGGAACAGCTCTTCCTCTCAGCAGTTCAGACCCAGCACAGCCAAAAAAAATGAATGAATAAAACACAAGCCGGATGGATGGGTGGGTGGGAGAAAAGAAAGCTGGATATATAGAGAGATGATACATGGATGGATATACGATAAAGCAAAGTGAAGTGAAAGTGGAAGTTGCTCAGTCATGTCTGACTCTTTGTGACCCCATGGACTATACAGTCCATGGAATTCTCCAGCGCAGAATACTGGAGTGGGGAGCCTTTCCCTTCCCCAGGGGATCTTCCCAACCCAGGGATCGAACCTGGGTCTCCCACATTGCAGACAGATTCTTGACCAACTGAGCCATAAGGGAAGCCCATGATAAAGCAAACAGAGTTAAAAATAATCCTAGATACTAGGTGGTTAGTATATGGGTTTTCAATGTAAAATTTAACCTTTGGGTATGTTGATATTATCATAGGAACACATTAGAAAAATGTACCTTTGAATCAAGTGGCTCTGGTAGATGAAACATGTCACCAGCATCTTTCCACCTTCCCACTTGCCCTTTTTAAACTCTGTTTCCCACTTCGCTTCTCACTTAAAAAGCCTATCATCTCCATGTTGTCTTCTGAAAGCTCTAGGTCCTTCCCGCCACCTGTCCATTAAAAAAACATACAAACTCATTGAGGTTTTTAAGATAGGCATGTGTATGTAATCTTCACTCTGGAGTATGTATATTTAAATCCAGTAATTCATTTAACATTCATTAATGAAGTATCTTTTAAATGCTCCAATACCTCATTTATTTCTCATATTTAAATATAGTAACTGCCTTGTTTCATGCAGCTTCTGTGTGTTAGCTACTGTGCTGAGTGCTTTCATAAATTATTGTTATTATTGCAAAAAATCTTGAGACTTAAAAGGCACTATCGCTGATTTACAGATGAGGAAACTGAGGTTCAAGCAGTTGTAGTAATTTTAAGGTTGCACAGCTATTACATGGCAAAGCCAGCATTTGAAACCAGGGGTGTCTGATTTTGAAGCCCGTGCATTTTAAACAGGCAATAAAAGGTGATATTTAAGGTTCTTTTCTGTTTTAGAAACTCTGATTCTAGAGGGTGAAAAACCACTATAATAGACATTGTTGAGCAGAGTTGTTATTTTTAAGGGTCTTATGGAAATTTTGAATAAATAAAAACTAAAATACCCCAGCCTGTTTAAACCATTACCTCCAGCAATTCCTGTAGCCTAGTTTCTTCCCTACTTTCCAAACACACCTTGTATTTTTTAAGCATGCTGCTGCTGCTAAGTCACTTCAATCGTGTCCAACTCTGTGCGACCCCATAGACGGCAGCCCACCAGGGCTGGAGAATCCCTGGGATTCTCCAGGCGAGAACACTGCAAAAAGAGAAAATCAGGGATAAATCTGGAAAAACAGCAGACCAGCCATCACCAAAATCCTGAGATCAAGTGACTGCTATAGCCGATGGCTGAATTTGTTGTTTCCTGGGAGCCACAGCAGGCTTCCCGGGTGGCTCAGTGGTAAAGAATCCACCTGCCAATGCAGGAGATGAAGGTTGGATCCTTGGGTCCGGCAGATCCCCTGGAGAAGGAAATGGCAACCCACACCAGTATTCTTGCCTAGGAAATCCCATGGACAGAGGAGCCTGGTGCTGTATACAGTCAGTGGGGTCACAAAGAGTCAGGCACTATTAGTGAATGGACTTGCACACATGGAAGCCACAGTAAAGGGGGAAACTCTCATATTTCATTACACTTGCTTTCAGATAAAGGACAGCATACAAATATATCTGCAGGGGTGATTTTTTTTTTTTTTTTCCTGGACAAGAATCTACCATATTCCTACCATTCCTATTAGGAACCTATCATATCCTTATTCAAGAATATTAACAGTGAACAGTATCTTTGACTTTTCTTCAACAGAAAGAAAACATTGTTCAAATGAACAAACTTTCAGGAATACTCCTTAAAGAAGAATATAACCTTAACAGAACTCTGTGAATATTTTGCTATGAGCTGAGAATTAGGTTCACATACTTAGTTTCAAGAGAATCTTATAAAATATTGATTTAGAACTTGAAGACTCAAAATAAATGACTAAGTTAACCAGTCTTTTGGTTGATACTGGGCTGAAATGGAGTCATGATTCATTTCTCTAACAGAAATTCATGGGGCAGAAATTTGGAGTTCTGGGTTATAACGCACACATTTACTCCTTTGTCATTAAATATTGCAAATGTTTCTTACCTAGATGACCAATTAAGTTGTGACAAAACTCCCTCACAATATACAGCACTGTGTGGTTTTAGAAAGCATTCAGCCTCTCTCTTAATCAACACACATCTCTCTCTTCAAGCTCTCATTTTTGTACAACACACACAGCAGGCACTATCATTTCATTTTACAGATGAGAAAACAAAGAAAAGGGATTTGACAAAGATTACAAACTTGATAGTTGGAGTACCCAGGATTTGACCTTGCCCTAAGGTTAAAGCATCTGCCTCCAATGCGGGAAACCCGGGCTCGATCCCTGGGTCGGGAAGATCCCCTGGGGAAGGAAATGGCAACCCACTCCAGTATTCTTGCCTGGAGAACCCCATGGACAGAGGAGCTTGGTAGGCTACAGTCCATGGGGTCACAAAGAGTCGGACACGACAGAGTGACTTCACTTTCACTTTCTTTCACTTTATGTGTCTGAATAGTATATGAATAACAATTGTATTAGAAATTGCAATAGTAAACCATTGTAACAGTAGCAATAGTAGCAACAGCAATAAAAGTAGCAATAGTTAACAGTAAAGAAAACGTCTCAGCTTCTAGCAGGATGCTTTGCAATCATTGGTCAGCAATTCTCCAGCCTCCCAGTATGATGAGGACTTTCCAAGCTCAGCAGCTCCCTCTCCTGGAGGATTCAGGAAACCAGCACCTATCCCATGTCTGCTGCCATTTTGACAGTTCCTCACTGCTGCTCATTGCCGTCTTTGAAGCCCACAGTGAAACAGAGGGACTTCTGCATGCGTGCTAAGTAGCTTCAGACATATCCGACCCTTTGCAACCCCATGGACTGTGGCTTGCCAGGCTCCTCTATCCATGGGATTTTCAGGCAAGAATGCTGGAGTGGGTTGCCATTTTCTGCTCCAGAGGATCTTCCCAAGCCAGGGATTGAACCTGCCTCTCTTATGGTCTCCTGCATTGGCAGGTTGGTTCTTTACCTCTAACACCACCTGGGAAGCCCCGGGACTTCTGCCTGGATCAATTAAATGCTCAGATTTCCTAAAACCTTGCAGAGATCTGTTGCAATGGGAGACTCCCAGAGGAAGATCTGACCCTATCGTTCTTGGTCAAATTCAGAGATCAAGTTTATTCAGATTCACCGGTTGTCTGACCTCTTTTCCATCCCTTCCAATTCAAGATTGCACAGGTGAGGTTTCCAAATGCTTTGAGGCTCATCCATCCTTTATTTCTCCTGCCCCTATGCCTTATAAGTGACAGAAGTTTTGAAGGATTGTCAGAATAAGATATAAAGTATATGTTTGTGTTAGAGTTCATGAGCCATAGATGCGTTCTCATCCAAAGCGAATGAGAACTGGCTCCTTGAGCTCTCACATCCAACACAAACTGCCACATCCAGGTCAGCTTCAGGGTCTCCCCACAGGGTATAGACTAACCAAAAATGCAGTGACCTTGTATGCAATTTTTTAAATGCATATTTTGAGGACTAGCACACAATTTTACAGACTTCTATGTTTTCACAAATGACATAAGGCTAATTGCTTACAAGTCACCAAATGAGTTATCAGAGATTATAGACACTGGTTTTAGGAACTAACATCACTTCCTGAAGTTCTCTGAAGGCCTTGATTGAGTGTTTTTTGAAAGAGTCATCAGGCCAAGCGGATTCCCTCATGCCCCTTCTCACATGCAGTAGAAACATCATTCATGTTACACAGTACTGGAGAAAGCATCTGAGGTGCCATAAAAGAGGGGAAAAGTTTATTGAAATTGACCTGAAATTTTGCTTTGGCTGCTAGAGTGTGGCTTGCTTCTCTCTTCCCGAGCTCTTCATTTTTCCATTATCACCAACTCACCCTCTTAATTACACAAAGAAAAATAAAATGCCTCTCGAGTGAGGCTGCAGTCCAGTTCTCTGACTGACTAAGCGCTAAAGTGTAGAGGTGACTCGTGAAGATGTGCGGTGGAGGAGGGATGGGGTCCTGCAGCCGGGAGAGAGACAGAGTGGAAGGAGAGTCTGTGGCACATCACTTCCCAGTCTCAAGGGCTGCTCATTAAGTGAGATGATTTATATAAAGCACCTAGCACATAACAAATGCTCAATAAACAGTAGATCCTCTCACTCCCCTTCCTGAAGAACACAATCCATTTTCTACCTGCTGATTAATTAGCGAGAGTGCTGCATATCAGAGGGATGCGCCATGCAGAGCGTGGACAGTTGATTCATCATGAATAATGTAATGTCACAATCTGGACTATTTATATTCAGATGAATTGTACATAATATGCCACACATGCTAAAGAGGAACATTAATATTTAGCGTTCCAAGCTAAGCTGGGATGATTAATTTGGTTTTAACTTTGTCTCCTCTTTGCAGAATTTTCAATCTTCTCTCATTTTAAAGGGACATTATAAGAAATGTCTTCCAAAACATAGGCAGGACTTGCTTACATGTTGCTAAAAGCCTATGACAGTCATCGGCTACCATTTATTGGGCACCTTTTGTATGCCTCTCCTGTACCACTTACCTATATTATTTCTAACCTTTGCAACAACCTAGTCAGTGAAATGTCCTTATCCGCATAGTTCCAATGTGTAAACTGAGGCACATGGAGAAAGGGAAGGAATTTGGCCAAGTCCTGTAACTGGTAAGAGCGACCTTGGGACTCCAGTGTTCTTCCTCTTCCTACCAGGGCTCACCTGGCTGTCTGGATTACTGTAGTGCGTTCCATAAACAGAAGTTCTCTCACCACAAGGATAACAAACTTCTAACATTTCAATTTCGCATCACAGATGTTTCTGAATGATTATTACTCCTCCTGGCTTAATGCACATGAGACGAGTGTCTGTGTATAAGATCAGGTATTTAATGACCCAGGATGCCTTTCTGTCCCCCACACTGTTCTTCAAATCCATTCAGATTCCCTCAGTGAAGCCCCTGAACTTGGCTGCTCAAGCCCCTTGGTGCCCTGGCAAGGCTAGAGTGGACAGCTGGACACCTGGCTGCTATGCCCACCCATGCCCACCTCCATGAAGGCAGACACCCAGGCTCACAGCAATGTTAGACAGTGATGAGCTCTGATGGTCTTGGGTTTGTTGGCTTTGCAGGTCTAGAATCGGGTTGCCTTCAAGGAGCCTCCTTGATTCTGAAAATACTTGTCAAGTGCCACTATGCACAGCCTAGCGCGAAGTGCTGAGTTTAAGAGAGGTGCACCCATCTGCGCTCCATACCTGTCTGGACCTCTGTCATGGCACATGGCAGGGAATCACACACAGAAGTGCGTAGACGGCCAGGTGCCATGATAGTGAAGTATATGGAGGTTATATTAAGAACACTCCTCCCTGGTCAGGAGGCCACTGAGGAAGTGCTGTTTGTCTGAAACATGAAGGATGTTTTAATTTAATTTAGCCAAGACGGCTGGGTGGGAGGAAAGACGTGACTAGAGGAGACAGGGCACCTTTGATTATAAAAATGGTAGGATTTCCCAGAGCCAGAGGCTCAGTGGTGAAGAATCTGCCTGCAGTGCAGGATATACAGGAGACACGGGTTTGATCCTTGAATCCGGAAGATCCCAGGAGGAGGAAATGGCAACCCACTCCAGCATTCTTGCCTGGAATATCCCAGGGACAGAGGAGCCTGGAGGGTTACAGTCCATGGGGTTGCAAAGCGTCTGACATGACTGAGTGACCGAGGAGGCACACCAAAGGAGCTAGTGAGAGAAGAGACGAGAGCAGAAGGTAAAAGCATGGCCCAGGACCTGAGGACGTTTGCATTTATCCGCAGCCTCAGATTATGTGTCTTCTTCTTCAGTCCCTGTGGCTGGTCTGGCAGATGAACAGAGGGGGCCAAGAGTGGACACTGCTCCTCCTTTCCCACCCCCCAGGCACCAAGTGGCATATCCCAACCCATCACAACACCTTGGGCATAGCCTCCAGTAAGTCTGCTCTGGACCTACAGACCTGTCTTAGGTACCCCTCATATGCCCTGTAACTCGCTGCACTTTCCCCATCCTAGCACGTGTCACTGGAGAAGGCAATGGCACCCCAGTCCAGTACTCTTGCCTAGAAAATCCCATGGACGGGGGAGCCTGGTAGGCTTCCGTCTATGGGGTCGCACAGAGTCAGACACGACTGAAGCGACTTAGCAGCAGCAGCAGCACAGGTCACAATACATTGGAATTTCTCATTTACTCCCACAGAGTAAATTTCCCATTTACTCTTCTGTAGCATTACCAGTCTGTAAGTTCTATGAAGGCAAGGATCACACTTGTCTCATCTACACTTAGATTCTCAGTGTTCCAACACTGCTGATCTCCCAATAGGCATTCAATAAACCTTAACAAAATAGGTAACAGCTGAGTATCTACTATGTATCCTTTTAATCCTTTTATACACATTAACCCATCCAGTTTCCCCAATATCCCTACATACCAGGTTCTATCATTATCCCCGTTGTAACAGATGAGTAAACCTAGGCTGGGTGAGTCTAGATAACATGTCCAGGGTTATGTGGAGCCATTGAGTTCCATAGTCTGTGCTCTCAACCACCAACACTATAATGAATAATGAAAGAAATTCTGATCTGTTACAGCCAGCATTTAATTATCTGTGTTAAGGGTTTAAAGCAGTGGTCTGCATCATTCAAAACAGTGAGTAACTGCAAAATAATCCCCAGTGGACTCCGTGATACATATGGGTTGTTGTTGTTGTTTTTCAGTAGACTGACCTTCGTAAATTACCACTTGAAATAGCCAATGACAAAACCAATTCCTGTTCCCTAAGCAGCAATCAAACTAATGAACAGGAAGTAACTAAGAACTAAACTGGCTAAGCCAAAAAAAGCACTCAATCAACAAATTTAATTAGCACTTTCTTCCTCTGCAAGCTCCCACCATCTTCCTCTGTTCCCCATTACTGCCGGATTTCTCAGAATCATATCCCACACCCGTCATCTCTATCTCTTTGCCTCTTAGTCACTCAGCCTGAAATTGGATTTTTGTTCCCACAACTCTGCTGAAGTACAGAAGCTCACCAGTGACTACTGTATTGCCACATGGGATGGCCATATCTAGACATTTGATCCTATGCAATGTCTGCTCTTTGAAATTCTGTCCCAACCCCTTGGACACTGCTGCCTGCTCTTCAAAGCAGACTAAAGGAATCCAGAGGACCATGCTTTGGGTCTCATAACTCTGTGATTGGGAAAATCCCACACTCTCCCTCTGCTCTGAGTTTTAACTCATTGAGCACCGCTATGAGATGCATGCGGAGAAGGCAATGGCACCCCACTCCGGTACTCTCGCCTGGAAAGTCCCACGGACGGAGGAGCCTGGTAGGCTGCAGTCCATGGGGTCGCTAAGAGTTGGACACGACTGAGTGACTTCACTTTCACTTTTCACTTTCATGCATTGGAGAAGCCAATGGCACCCCCCTCCAGTATTCTTGCCTGGAGACTCCCAGAGACAGAGGAGCCTAGTGGGCTGCTGTCTATGGGATCGCACAGAGTCGGAGACGACTGAAGTGACTTAGCAGCAGCAGCAGGAGATGCATGAGACCAAGCTGAGACTCTCTCTCTTTTCCTCTCCAAATCTTATAGGACAACCCAAAGAATTTTGATAAGGCAGTAAGTACTTCAAGGCAATTGGAAAAATGTTTGAATAAACTAAATTTCCATATAGATGGTACCATGTTGAATTCTGAGACCTGCAGTCAGTGTCAGTGAGGCTTAATCTAACCAAGGAAATTAGTTTTGTTTGGATTTTCATTCTAGTGGGATTTTCTGTAAGACAGGTACAGAGTTTTAGAGATGAGGGACTCTAGCGATGATGTTAGCCTAGGAAACTGCTATGTGTGTGTGTGCCAAGCTGCTCCAGTCTTGTCTGACAATTTGTGACCCTACGGACTGTAGCCCACTAGGCTTCTCTGTCCATGGGATTCTCCAGGCAAAAGTACTGGAGTGGGTTGCCATGCCCTCTTTCAGGGACTCTTTCTGACCCAGCGATCTAACCCACATCTCTTACATCATGTCCTGCATTGGCAGGTGGGTTCTTTACCACTAGCACCCCATGGGAAGCCCATACACTTAAATGTTATAGTAAGTGCAAAGGACTTGGGCATTGACAGTCACTTGAACTAAAACTTTTAGTTCAGCAAATTACTAGCAGTGTACATTTCTGCATTCACCTTGCTGAGATTGAAAGTCCTTATGTGAGAAATGAGGCTGGTAGTAGAGGGGGCAGTGAAGAAAGAACGGAGTCGTCTGTGTAGAAAGGTCTAGACATGTAGGAAGTGCTTAATGAGTGCTCCTTTTCTCTCCCTACCCTGTAGCCATATATATAAACACACACACACATATATACACACAATGGAATATTACTCAGCCATAAAAAAGGAACAATGTGAATCAGTTGAACTGAGACAGATGAAGCTAGAGCCTGTTTTATAGAGTGAAGCAGTCAGAAAGAGAAAAACAGATATTGTATATTAAAGCATATATATATGGAATCTAGAAAAATGGCACTGATTAACCTATTTATAGGGAAGGAAGGGAAATGCAGACATAGAGAATAGGTTTATGGACACAACAGGGGAAGGAGAGAGTGGGACAAATTGAGAAGGTAGCATTGATGTATATACATTTTGCTGTTGCTAAGTTGTATCTAACCCTTTGTGACCCCAAGGACTGTAGTCTGCAGGCTCTTCTCTCCACAAGATTTCCCAGGCAAGAATACTGGAGTAGGTTGCCATTTCCTTCTCCAGGGGATCTTCCTGATCCAGTGGTCAAACCTGAGACTCCTGCATTGGCAGGCAGATTCTTTACCACTGAGCCACCAGGGAAACCCTTTTATATACTACCATGTGTAAAACAGATAGCTAGTGGGAAGCTGTGTGTAGCACAGTGAATACAGCCTGGCACTCTGTGATGACCTAGAGGCAGGGGAAGGAGGGTGATGGGAAAGAGGTTCAAGAGGGAGGGGATGCGTATGTTGTTATGATGCGTATGTTGTTATGATGCGTATGTTGTTATGACTGATTCACACTGCTGGACCACAAAAACCAACAGAACATTGTAAAGCAATTATCCCCCATTTAAAACAAAACAGAAGAACTCCTTCCAGCTCACTTCACAGCCATAAGTTGACCCACATTTGCAGCCCTTGAAGTTGGACAGGGCCATTGACTGGTACCATCCAGTGAAATCAGAGTGGGCATCATCTGTGTCACTTCCTGGCGGAAGCATTCAGGGGATGCTGCAGCAGAGCAGTCTCATCCCTGCTGCAGCCACCTGGAAGACACGAGCTCAAAGCAGCTTGTATTTCTGAGTCACCACCAGGAGG
Source organism: Cephalophus harveyi (assembly GCA_006410635.1). NCBI lineage: Eukaryota > Metazoa > Chordata > Mammalia > Artiodactyla > Bovidae > Cephalophus > Cephalophus harveyi. The sequence continues at coordinate 1,092,070 of SJYT01035616.1, forward strand.
GCAGCCCTGGAAAGTTGCCTAACCAACTGTGGCATTTGCATGCGTGACACATAAACCACAGTTGTGTAAAATCACCATATTTCTGGGTTGGTCTGTTGTTAGCCCATCCTTATTACATACGTCACTCCTTGGAGGTTCCTTGTATTCTCAGTGATGGAAGCTGGGATAAAGGAACCTCATGTCTTTTCACCCACAGTCCTCACTCTTCACATCTCCCCTCTCCTTCCAACACCAGAATCTAACCTCTTAATTTGACTTCTGAAGGACCTGAGGCTCAGAGAGGTGTGGCATCTTTTTCAAAGCCACACAGCACATAAGGAGCATAATCAGGCCAAGAAGCCAAGTTCCCTGCCTTCCCTACAGCTCTGCTAACCCTGCATACCACACCACCACCCTAAAGCTTGCAACTTCCAATGTTAATAATGTTCTGAGCTTCCATACCTTTTAATCACTGTAAGTGATACAATCCATGCTACATTAATGCACTAATTACCAAAGAGCGCATTGCCATACCCTGATCACTAATAAGCAGGATTGTCAATCTGCCATCCTGTTCACCAGAACATGCACAATGTTTCCTGACTTGTTCTCAAGGTTTGGTGTACGTGAGGAAGACTTAACACCATGAGCAATCCATTCATTTCCTGTTGACAACAGTCAGGTGGCGCTTCCATTATTATTCTTAGTCAGCTAAGCAGAATCCAAAAGGGCCCTGGTAGAAGGTGGCTGAGAGGACAGGTAGTGCAGATGAGTAGTTCTGCAAAGAAAACTCCTGCCTGGCTTAGATTCTCATTTTTCCCACTGTGCGTTTTTCAGAGCCTCAGCTTTCCAGTTACAAAATGGGAATAAAAGTAGGGCCTACTTTGTGGGGCTTTCCTGGGAATTCAACAGCAAAGTGAACATGTTGCTGAGAAACAGTGAGGGGCTCAACTGATGTTGGCTGTGATTATGACTGCATTTTGGGATAGTCTTAACAATTAATTTTTTTCCCAGAAGTGTAAAGGAAAACTGGTAAAGGAAGTGGGGTAGTGGACTTTACCATTTATTGGACACTTGCCCATTCAGTCACATGATCCTTTATGAATAGTCTATCTTTTGACTTTTATCACAACCCTTTAAACTAGGTGTGAGCATCCCTACTGCACAGACAAGGAAACTGAGGCTCAGAGAGGTTAAGTAACTTGTCCAAGGCCACACAGCTGGTTGTAAGTAATGAGGCCAGGATTTCAATCCAGGATGAGCTGCATTTTTCATTTTACATGTCAGAGTTCAGTTCAGTTCAGTTCAGTCACTCAGTCGTGTCCGACTCTTTGGGACCCCATGAATTGCAGCACGCCAGGCCTCCCTGTCCATCACCAACTCCCGGAGTTCACTCACAACAATGTGCTAATTCAATTTCACTCCTCATAGATTTTCTGTCTCCAAATATCTTTGTGGTTATGTACTCTGGGAAATCTATAGGCCGTCCTGCTTGAGAGCAGAGGCATGTGAACACTCCCCAGGGTTGTCATTTGGGTCATATTCCCTCACATGAAGTGGCTCAGATAGTAAAGAATTTGCCTGCAATGCAGAAGACCTGGGTCCACTCCCTGGGTCAGGAAGATCCCCTGGAGAAGGGAATGGCAACCCACTCCAGTATTCTTGCCTGGAGAATCCCTTGGACAGAAAAGCCTGGCCAACTGCAGTCCGTGGGGTTGCAAAGAGTCAGACAGGACTGAACGACTAACACTTACACACTTTCAATCAAGCACTTGCTGAGCATTCGCTAGCACTGTGCAGAGTCCTGGAATCACAGAGGTGGATAAAGATGTGGCCTTTGCCTTCAAGGCCATCAGGGTCCAGTGAGGAAGAGACTGATGTAAATGTGAGTCCATGACATTAGCCCCAACAGCACAACAAAACCATGGGAATACAGAGGAGGGGGGTTACCCAAGGGAGAATTCTCAGGGGAAGTAAAACCTCGGGCAAGTTTTGAAAGATCAATAAATACCTACATGCAGATCTGGGAGAAAGGGCATTCCAGATGCCAGATCAGCAAGTGCAGTCAGACATGAACAGGGGAACTATTCTTAGGAAAGACAAGCAGCCCATTCTGCTGGAGTAGCTATGTGTGTGAAAGGAGAGAAGGAACAAGACTCTAGAGCAGGGCAGAGAATACACCAGACCCTACCAGGAAGCAGTCCGGGATGGGCATATAGATGTTAGGCCGGGGTGGGCATATAGATGTCATTGTTTGCTGTGTGAAGCCAGGAAGATCTAAAGCAGCGGATCTGAACCTGGCTACAGAGGAGTCTTTTTAAAAATCCAATTACATGCCAAGTAACTTCAGTCATAGCCAACTCTTTGCGACCCTATGGACTGTAGCCCACCAGTCTCCTCTGTCCGTGGGATTCTCCAGGCAAGAATACTGGAGTGGGCTGCCATGCTCTCCTCCAGGGTATCTTCCCCACCCAGGGATAGAACCTGAATCTCTTACATCTCCTACATTGGCAGGCGGGTTCTTTACCATTAGCTCTATGGGACCCCAAACCAGATCAATCAAATCAGATACTTTGGAGGTGTAATCTGGACACTGGTCCAGACTCACTGGGCTCATTAGGCAATTCTAATGAATGGCCAGGGTTCAGGTGACCTCTTTAGAGGCAGGAATAACATTCAGGGGCTCATGCTAGGAAATTAGCGTCTGCATGAGGAGAAAGAACCAGACTCAAAACAACAACATTTTAGGAGCTAAAATTGACAGTTTTGATTGATGAGGTGTGGGAGCTGAGAGAGTGGGCAGGAGGAGACACTCCATTTTATATATATTTTCCTTATGTTATTTCTCTTCGCTTTATTGCACTTCACAGATGCTGTGTTTCTTTGCAAATTGAAGGTTGGGGGCAACCCTGCCTAGAGCAAGTCTGTTAGTGCCATTTTCCCAACAGCATTTGCTCACTCTGCCAGCTCAGATGATAGCTAGCATTTTTTAGCAATCAAGTATTTTTCCTATCTTTATTTATTCATTTATTTGGCTATATTGGGTCTCAGTTGCAACACAGGATCTTTGTTGTCATGCGGGAACTTTTGTTTCAGAGCATGGACTCTAGCTGAGGCACGCAGGCTTCAGTAGTTGCTGCCCATGGGCTCTGCATTTGCAGCTTGGGGGCTCTGGAACACGTGGGCTCAGTAGTTGCAGCACTTGGGGTTTAGATGCTCCAAGGTTTACGGGATCTTCGTTTCCTGACCGGGGATCAGATCTGCATCCCCTGCACTGCAAGGCCAATTCTTAACCACTAGACCACCAGGGAAGTCCCCAGCAATGAAGTAACTTTTAATTAAGATGTGTACATCTTTTTTAGACATAATACTACTGATACTATAAACTTAATAGAATTCAATATGGTGTCAGTGTAACTTTCCTATGCACTGGGAAACCAAAAGGTTCATGTGACTCACTTGATTGCTATATTTGCCTAATTGCTGTGGTCTGGAACTAAACCTACACTATCTCCAAAGTATGCCTGTATATGTGTGTGTGTATATATATGTGTGTGTGTGTGTGTGTATGAAAGTGAAAGTGTTAGTAACTCAATCATGTCTGACTCTTTGCAACCCCATGGACTGTAGCCCTCCAGGCTCCTCTGTCCACAGGAGTCTCCAGGCAACAATACTGGGGGTGGGTTGCCATTTCCTTCTCCAGGGGATCTTCCCCACCCAGGGATCGAACCCAGGTCTATTGCATTGCAGGCAGATTCTTCACCATCTGAGCCACCAGGGAAGTCCCTATGCATGGGCTTCTCAGATGGTGTTAGTGGTAAAGAACCCACTTGCCAATGCAGGAGATGCAGGAGACGGGTTCAATCCCTGGGTGGGGAAGATATATATATATATGTGTGTGTGTGTGTGTGTGCATGTGTGTGTGTGTGTATGAGGCTTCCCTGGTGGCTCAGAGATCAGGAAGATCCCCTGGAGAAGGGAATGGCTATCCATTCCAGTATTCTTGCCTGGAGAAACCCTTGGACAGAGGAACCTGGCGGGCTACAGTCCACAGGTTCACAAGGAGTCAGACACAACTGAGCAACTAACACTTTCACTTTTCATACGTGGACACAGACACACACACACACACACACACACACATACACACACGACATGTTGCCAAAGCTTCTAACAAGCCCATCAGCAATTGTAGGTGTTTCCCATCCCCATGGTGGTTATCTACAAGAGTCCAAAAAGATTACAACAATTCAAGAAAGCATGCCACATGCTGCAAACACTGTCTTCAATACTCAGGGGTCCACATTCATTCCAGTTGCCCTGCACAGTCAGGAGGGATTTGCACCAAGCCCATACTGGCCTCTTGAAGGAGAAACTCCTAGGGAATTCCACGGGAGAAATGAAATTGCTGTCTCGTTAGTGCATTATTTACTTTGACACAGAATTCTAGCAGCTGCAAGCTTAGGCCTCACTATTCACATGGTTAGGTAGGGAGCGTAATGGGAATACCATTAATTTGATGATTTTAAAGGAGGTGATTTCCAATTTGAATTATTCTCAAGTTGTGAAATGAGTCTGAGTCAGTTTGTAAAATGGCAAGAAGTCAACGCACCGTATAACCTTGATTTTTTTAGAGTCTCGATGCCATGCAGAAAAAAATTCTCCTTCAAACCTATTATAAGAGGGTTAAAAAAAAAATGCCACCATTCTCCCACCCCTTAGGCAAATTAGCAAGACAAATGTTAGCAAAAAGCTCTGCAGACGCCCATTATTTACAAAGGGGAGAGGAAAGAAGATGCCATGAAATAAATCACACTGACAGTTCAATCAAAAAAAAAAAAATCACAATATATTATTCATGCTGCTTCTCAAGAGCTGGAAAGAAACTGGACAGGGGGAGCCAAATATGTACTTGAGTGCTTTATTTACCCATAATAACAATTTGAATTCCTAAGGTACCTCTGTTTCATGAAATCTGATGCTGCACTGACATAACAGGCTCATTCAACACGCTTTTTTTTTTTTTGTATTTCAACCCTGAACTGGTGCTGTTCTAGGCACCTAGGCTGTCAAAGTAAACAAGACAGGGGAGACCTCTGCTTCTGTGAAAGTTAAATCCAGATGTGAGTGAGTAGATGGGCAGGCAATAAACAAGCAAACGCGTGGACCATGGTCAATGGTTGGCTTAGTTGCTAAATTATGCCTAATCCTTGCAACCCCATAGACTGGAGCCCACCAGGCTCTTCTGTCCATGGAATTTTCCAGGCAAGAATACTGGAGTGGGTTGCCATTTCCTTCTCCAGGGGATCAAACATGGGTCTCCAGCATTGCATGTGGATTCTTAACCAACATGGTCAGTGCCCTAAAGAAAACTAGACAGGGATTTCCCTGGTGGTCCACTGGTTAAGAATCCAGCTTCCAGTGCAGGGGATGTGGGTTCTATCCCTCGTTAGGGAACTAAGATCTCACATGCCACAGGGCAACTAGGCCCTCACCTCACAACTACTGAACCCACACACGGCAAAGATCCTGCAGGCTGCAATAGAACCCAGCACAGCCAGAAATCAACCAGTCTATCAATAAATAAATATTTTTTAAAAAAATAGGTGGTGCAGCAGAGACCAGCTGAGGTGCTGCTTTATGGTGGGGAGTCGATGAGACTCTCTGTAGAGGTGACATTGAAGCTGAGTGGCAGGAAAGGGCCAATCAGAGACAATCTAGAGAAAGCGTGCTCGAAGGAGGGTCCTCCCCAGTGCAAAGACCTGGGTGTAAAAGGAGGGTGGGGGTGCCCAGTGAACAAAATATGTCCACGGGTCATGAGGCAGTGAGCAAGATGGAACAGGTAGGAGGTAAGGACTGGGCAGGAGGCAGGAGGTTCTTGCCCAGACAGGACTTTGCAGGCTGCGAGAGACTTTGATTTTCATTCTGAGTGCAACAGGAAGGCTCCTGGAAGGCTTTAAGTGGAGGGGGTGACATGATCTGATTTAAGTAAATTAAAGACCCCCTATGGTACTTAAGCATTGTACAAGGCTCCAGGAAGGATGAGACGGAGAGATGCAGTAAGTGGGGGTGGGTGAAAGAAGAAATCCTCAGAAAGATGAGCTACTGCAAGACATGGATGGTGAGAGGAAAGAGTGACCCATGGGAATAGCTTCCTGAGTCAAATTGTTAAATTATCAACATTAACACATTCGAGAAAAGATGATACTTTGCAGGGTGAGGGGTTGCCCTGCCCAGAAGAGAAGTATTTGGAAGAGCAAATAGGGTCAGGTGTGTCTCAGGGAGGAGTAGGTGCTAAATCCCAGAAACACAAGAAATCCATCACTGGAGATGAGATGGGGCGAGGATGGCACCTTCGCCTTGTAGGCTGAATCAGTGGTTCTCAACTGGGGGCAATTCCATCATCTCAGGAACTTAAGGCAACATATGGAGACATCCCTGGTTGTTACCTCTGGCAGGGAGGATACGACTAGCATCTAGTGAGTAGAGGCCAGGGGCAATGCTAAACATCCTGCAAGGCACAGAACAGCCCCGCAACACAGAAATGTCCTGCCCCCAATGTCTGTAGTGCCGAGGGTGAGAAACCCTGGGTGCACTGCAGCAGCGGAGGCGGACAGTCCTTATTCTTGTCTCTTTCACATAATGGAAAGTTATAGTTGAGACAGAACTGATGGCAGGGTCCCCGGAACAAAGTCTATCCGTGATAATCAGAGCCACAACAGTAGGGTCAGTGTCTCATTAAACCTGTGCTAGAAACATTTGCTCCTTCATCTGGAGTGCTTACCATTAGGATCACGATTGCCATCACTAAACCCAAGAAGAAATGCTGGGACTTTTTCTGTATCTGGAAGTTACCTTGACCCCACCCACACCCCCAAGGACCCCTGAACTTTCAAGACTTCCTGTTTAGAGGGAAAGAAGCCATGAAAATGAAGTCTTTACAAGGTCCACCAATGCACACTGAGAAAAACAAGCGTTGCAGTGTGGGATAAGCCGTGGGTGGCCTTCCTGACAGCTTGTTTTTAAATACTTTTGAAGGAAAAAGAGTTGCCTCCAAGAAACTGTCTGTGTGCTGGCAGCTCCAAAAATGGACGCGAAGCCCTTGTGGCCGGTATTCACAGACATGCTGATGAGGAGAGCTGCTAATTTAAGCCCAGTCTCAAAGGTGCCCATGGCCTCCGTGGGAAATTAGCACTATTCTCAGGAGAGGACAGTTCATCAACCTACAGCAGCCACAGGAATGAAAAAAAAAAAAAACGAAAAAGCACTGAATGGCCTCTCACAAAGGGCGGTTCCCAAGAGGTGTGTTCACTGGGACGTTGCTCTCTAAGCATTTTCTCCCCAGCCTGGGTTGAGCTGAACAGAATAGATTATTAGGATTTAAGATGCACTTCGATGCTATTTAAGTGGTAAGGGGCCAATTATGTCCTGGGATCTGACCCACTTTTTATACGTTCTCTTGGTGGAATTCCTTACAGGATATTTAAACAAGGAACTTGAGCCAAATCAAAGCACAAGACCACTTTGCTATACACTGGGCCAATGACCGATACCACAAGGCTGGACTTTTAGAACAGGTGAGTCCAGGCAGCATAGATTTTATCCACCTTCTTCTTAACCCAGATGGGAAACTTGACTGGACACAGTGAAGAGCTGGACATCAGGCATATGACTGGCGCAATTCATGCATCTAGGTGCATGGGGTGGGTATAGGGCGAGAGTATGTGGCTGATCTGGGCCCTGAGCTCAACTCACCCACCCAGATGCAAGGACAGAGCAGGAGAGAGGGAGCTTAGCATGGTACGTGTCTTTAAAACATCCTGGCTTTGGCCCCTCAGTAAATGTGGCCCAAGTAAGGGTTTCAACATTGGTTAATCACCATGGCCTCTCTCCCTGCCTCACAGGCGGGAGCTGGGATGGGATGCACTGAGGACTGTAGCCCACCAGGCTCCTCTGTCCATGGGACTATCTTGGCAAGAATGCTGGATTGGGTTGCCATTTCCTTCTCCAGGGGAATCATTCCGACCCAGGGATCAAACTTGCCTGTCCTGCACTGGCAGGCAGATTCTTTACTACTGAGCCACCAGGGAAGCCCTCCCCACTAATAAAGAGCCCTATTTATAAGCAATCCTTTCTGCTAAGTCACTTCAGTCGGGTCCGACTCTGTGCGACCCCATAGACAGCAGCCCACTAGGCTCTGCCGTCCCTGAGATTCTCCAGGCAAGAACACTGGAGTGGGTACAGAGGTTAAATAAAACTGGTCCTCCTTCCTCTGGTGACAAATATGGGCAACAGGTACAGAGAAAGTGAGTTCCTGAAGGTGAAAGGCAGACCTTGGAAAATGTCCTTCACCCACGTGTTTCTTCTTTTCTCCAGTGAAGCACAGAATAGCTTCCTCAGCTTTTGTCTTGGGACTAGGAATAAGTATGAGCTAAGGTCAGACCTGGGTGGGTAAGATCCATCCCAGTCTCTTTTGCATCTTTTCCTGGATACTTCTCCAGCCTTCTCTGGGCACACTCCCTCATGGGTTAACCCATCTCCTGTCATCCTTTCCATGCAACTCAGGAAAGCATTCATTTATTCATTCATTTATTCAACAGATGTTTATTGCACGCCAGCATCTTAGGTGGGGTCCCTCAAAGCAGAGGCTGAGAAGGGAAGTGGGGGCATGTGACTTATTGAGGGAAAATACTTCAAGAAACAATTTCAAAGGGAGGAAGCAAAACAGAATAGTCAAGGAGAAACACCAGAGCAGGGCTGTGGCCCCAGATAGAGTCTAGCCTTGACTTGACCGATCTGTAGGGGGCAGTGGTCAGCAGACTCTGTCTGTAAAGGGCTATGCTGTAAATATTTGAGGCTTTGCAGGCCATATGATCTCGGTAACAACTACCCAAGACTGCTGTTGTTAACAGGAAAGAAGCTGGAAGATATGTAAATGAATGGGCTTGGCCATGAGGTCAATGTATCCACCCCCACGCCCCCCACCACTGGCTTGGAACACTGAATGCAGGGGTAAAAGCTGTGCCCAATCCACCCACATCCACTTTACTGCACTGCTGTGCCCAGGCATTAGCTGCCATGAATATCAGCTTCTAATAACTTTTAATAACTGCCACTGTCCCCTTTATCCAGAAAATTGCCTGAAGCTAATAGAAACCACCTTGCATTAGAATTGAGTGTTTCCCTGGTGGCTCAGGTGGTAAAGAATCTGCCTGCAATGCAGGAGACCTGGGTTCAATCCCTGGGTAAGGAAGATCCCCTGGAGAAAGAAATAGTAACACATTCTAGTATCCTTGCTTGGAGAATCTCATGGACAGAGGAGTCTCGTGGGCTCCATGGGGTCGCAGAGTTGGACACGACTGAATGACTAACAATACATGTATTAGCAATTACACTCTCTCTCCTCATCTGCCCAGAAGCTGCCCAGTTGGTGCCTGATGGATACAGAGGTACAGAGACCAACCCTCTTGCTCGCAGAGGGATATCCTAGTGGTACCTAAGATGCTCTAAAGTTTGGATCAGCAAAATTATTGGACCAAAAATGACCTTTGTCCATTCAACCCAATCCCTGATCCTAGCACAGAGCCTGGAAAAGAGCAGAGGGTGTAAATGTTTATTGAATAAAATGAAACCTTGATATATCAGTAAACTTGGGCAGGGTTGGCAGGGGAAGGCATTCTTTCAGGTCCTCAGACACATCAAAGGCTTTGACACACACTGCTGTCTGCACGAGCATTAGCCTGCCTCCCCGACCCCACTTTGCGTAGCTAACCCACCTAGTTTCTCATCCTCCAGTTCTCAATGGAGGTCGGTCTGCTCCCAGCCTGAGTTCTTCATTCCCCATCTGTGCCTTTGCCTGCCACAGGAGGAATAATCCTTCCATAGTGTACTAGGTCTTTAAGTTTACCCCCATCTCTCCCACTAGAATGCTGGCTCCGTGGGGACAGGGACCTCCCTGTCTTGGTCACGTCTGAGGTCGTAGCATCCATCATGGTGCCTGACACATGGCAAGCCCTCAGTACAATATTTGAGGAATTGAAAGTCAAGCTCATTCTGACTCCACAGTGAATACCACTTAGACTCAATAACTGAGTGCAGTGAATACCACTTAGACTCAATAACTGTTACTATTTGACACTCTAATTTTTAAAAAATAATAGCAAGCATTCTTTAGGCATTTACAGTATGCCAAGTCCTGGCTAGGGTGCTTGGCAAATATTTCTTTAATCCTGACAAACAGCAGAGAAGAGATGCACCATTATTTTTCCCATTTCTCTGACGAGGAAACTGAGGCTTAAAGAAGTTGTTATATCACTTTCCAAATTCAAAGAGCTAGTATTTAGTATTACCCCAAATGTGGCTCAGTGGTGAAGAATCTGCCTGCAGTGCCGGAGACCAGACTTCGATCCCTGGGTCGGGAGGAGCCCCTGGAGAAGGGCATGGCAACCCACTCCAGCATTCTTGCCTAGAGAATCCCATGGACAGAGGAGCCTGGAGGGCTACGGTCCCTGGGGTCTCAAAGAGTCTTTAATATTAGATCAAACCTAGAGCTGGTGTGGTAGCCTGAACTCCTAACTTCTAGATTATACTGTCTCGCGAACCCACAACAGTGTAACGTGCTGGAGAAGCCCAGAGAGTATTGGATTCTGTTATTTCCGGGGAGTCTAAGAAAGCTTGTGGAGAGATGAAGCCAGAGAAGGATACAAAACTGAAGTCTGGCGGCCAATCATCAAAGAGATTAACTGCAACAGCGTCTACCCCAATCTCTTCCTTCCCTGCCATACATCTCTGACACGACCATTATTAGTGACTGGGCTCAGAAGCTTGCCACCTTGTATGATCTGAATTGATCCGGTAAAGAATTCTCTGAAAAGCACCATTAAGATGATTTATAGTCTAATTTCGGTTGCTATAGATTCCAAGTCAGACTTATGACTGGAGAAAGGAAAAAAAAAAAAAATCCCCCACTCACTTGGGATTCAGGCAAAAGTTTCGGTATTGATAGAGAAGCATGGCTGGCTGGGAAAAGTCATATTTTTTTAAGTTTACAGCTACCACTCCTGGTTTGGGGTTGCTATAGCAACCGAGGGCGGGGGAGGGGGGAGGAGGGGGGCGGCTCTGCAGATCTCCAGCTAGTGAAAGCTGATTGATAGGTCTCCGGAACGCTGTTAAGACAATTCTGTGCAACGAGCCAGATAACATTAGTTTATTTATTAAAATGCATGTTAAAACACCAGTCGTTTCTCTTGCCGCAGCATTTCATCCTAATCATTGTTGTTAAGGCATTGTTAAGAGGCTACTGATAGGGACGGAAGGCGAGTCTCATTACGGAGCCAAATGCCATTTTGCTGGGTGTGATTTTGCGCTGGGCTCGCAGCAGGCCGGTGCAGGGGTGCGTCATTACACTAATTTGGCGTGATGGATTGCTCCCCACTCCCGCGGCTCGACCCATCCGGGCTTCCAAGGAGTTTGAGGCTCGGGCTCATCCCAGGAAAGACTTCTGTTCCCGGCTGTGAGGAGCTCGGGCTGGGCTCATGTCCAGCTAAGGTCTCTGAATTCCCGTCTGCTCTGTCATGTAGGCTGACAGCCTGGCGGGGCTGAGTGGCAGTTCGCGCCCCGAGCATAGCGAGCGTCATCGGGCACGCGGGGCCGGCGTGTATGGCCTGTCAAAGGTGACACGGCTCAGGAAAGAGCCTACAGTGGCAGTCGAGACAGCTGGGCAAGAATCCCAGTCTCACACTTGCCAGAGCTGAGACTCAGGGAACCTCTCAAGTCTCTATTTACCTGTCTGGACATGTGCATGCTGCCGTTGCTTCCGTTCATGCAGGCCCATCACTTGCCATTCACTTCCCTTCGCACTCTGCATGCAGGGAGCTCATTCACTCCTCACAAAGCCTGATGAAACAGATACTTCTCCATCTTGCAGGTGAGGAAACTGAGGCTTAGGGAGGCTCAGAAACCAGAGGAGCAGTGTGGCTCCCAGGGTTTGGAGAGGATTAAATGAGATGTGTGTAGATTCCTGAGGAGGGGACAATGTTTGTACCATACTTTGTACAGTCAAGTCCCCTGTATACAAACAAGTCCCCTTCCAACAGTGATTTCCTAAGTCCAGTTTTTTCCTAAATACAACAAAATTGGCTTCAGTACCCAACTAACCCAAGTGGCTATACAGTACTCTACTGTAATAGGTTTGGTGCTTTCCAGGTAGCTCAGTGGCAAAGAATCTGCCTGGCAACACAGGAGCCACGGGTTCAAGCCCTGGGTCAGGAAGATCCCCTGGAGGAGGAAATGGCAACCTACTCCAAGTATTCTTGCCTGGAGAATCCAACGGACAGAAGAGCCTGGTGGGCTACAGTTCATGAGGTCGCAAAGAGTTGGACATGACTTAGCAACTGAGCATGCACTCACTGTAATAGATTTATAATAATTTTCACACAAATAATACATAAAAAAACAAATGTAAAAATAAAGAAAACATTTTTAGTCTTACAGTACAGTACCTTAAAAAGTACAGTAATACAGGACAACGGCTGGCACTTCTTAGTAATACCAACTACATCACCACCTCTTTGCCTCTTGCTTCTGGATAGCCTGGGCTTTAAATAAAGGTACCATACTACTGTATTCTATACAGTACTGTCACAAAAGCAAAACCACTTGTAAAGGATGCATGCAGGTGATAATATATGCCAGAAATGTGAAGCAACTTAGGAGACTGGACATACAAATGCACGCTTGCATCTTTTAAAGCTCACAGCTTGAAGGTTTGCATGTATTGAAGGTGAAGTCGCTCAGTCGTGTCCGACTCTTTGCGACCCCATGGACTGTACCCTACCAGGCTCCTCTGTCCATGGGATTTTCCAGGCAATAGTACTGGAATGGATTGCCATTTCCTTCTCCAGGGGATCTTCCCAAACCAGGGGTTGAACCCTGGTCTCCCGCATTGTAGACAGACGCTTTACCGTCTGAGCCACCAGGGAAGTCCCTGCTTGGAGTAGGTTGCCATTTCCTCCTCCAGGGGATCTTCCCGACCCAGGGATTGAACCCATGTCTCCTGCGGCTCCTGGGTTGCCAGGCAGATTCTTTGCCACTGAGCTACCTGGAAAGCACCAAGCCTATTTGTATGTATTAAGTACGTGCTATTATTTTCAGAGTTTTTTACAGCTTTATTGAGGTATAATTGACAAAACTGCATATATGTAAAGTGTGTGACGTGATAATATGATATACGTATACTCTGTGAAATGATTACCACAATCATTAATTAACATGCCTGTCACTTCACATAGTTACCTAGCTTTTGTGCAGTGATAAGGCTTAAGATCTACTCTCCCGGCAAAGTCCAAGGATGCAATACGGTATTATTAACTGGAGTGACCAGGCTATCAGACCTCCGAATCAGCCTTAAGGCTTATGTCCTTTGGCCCAAATCATTATTGTTTGTGGTGATCTTGGGTTGACAAGTAGTATTTCCCTGCTCACCTGAAGCTCATCATGGTGACATTTGTCTAAGAGCATGAATGATCTCCAAGCAGGAGTTTGACCCTTTCTACTCCTCATAATCATGCCTTCCCTGGTGACACAGATAGTGAAGAATCTTCCTGCAATATGGGATACCTGGGTTCAATCGCTGGGTTGGAAAGATTCCCCTGGAGAAGGGAAAGGCAACCCACGCCAGTATTCTTGCCTGAAGAGTTACACGGACCGAGGAGCCTGGTGGGTTCCAGTCCATGGGGATGCAGAGCTGAACATGACTGAGCAGCAACATTTTCACTTTCACTCTCATGACATTAATCTTTACACCAGCCCCAGGAGATGAGCATCATCTCAACTCTACAGGTGAAGACCTTCAGATTCTAAGACATGAAATCGTGGGCCTGGGGTCACTCAGCTGGTAAGAGGCACTATGGGAATTGAATCCTTGTCTTCATGGTTCCAGTACCTGGCTGTTAACCCTTATATTCTACTGCGAGTGTACCACATAAAACCGTGGACTCGGTATTAGGGGTTCTCCCACAACCTTAAATGTGCATATGATGCATGCATTTCTCTATACTATCTCTGAGCAAGAAATTATCCAGGCTTAGCTTGAACGCCTTAAGGGAACTCAACTTTCTACAGAGCACAGCTTCACTGTTAGGAAGTTCTTCCTTACACTATGCCTAAACTGCAGTCATCACTGTCCTACAATTGGGGTTTGAGTCTCCAGAGCAAGGTAGATGACCATACATTTCCTGTTTATGTGCCAGCCTATTCTATCGAGTTTTTGGTGCAAATCATCATGGTGCCCACCTTAGAGTCCCTGTGTGCTCATTTATTTGTTTTCTCATTCACTGATCCACTCCCTTATCTAATCATTCTGCGAATATTTGTCAAGGTTCTTGTGGGACAAGAACAGAATGGGACAGGCACAGTTCTGCCTCTATGTGGTTTATATTTTAGTTGGGGACAAAAAAAAAAAAAAAAAAAACTTTTTAAAAAGTTGTTTGATGCTGATTCTTAACAATTATAAAGGAAAAACAGAAGATTCTATGAGGGTCTACCAGGGCAAGAAGGAATTTTTGTTGTTGTTGTTTTTTAACACCAAAAATATTTTGTATTGGGGTATAGTCAATTAAAAATGATGTGGTAGTTTCAGGTGAAAAGCAAAGGGACTCAGTCATATATATACATGTATCCATTCTGCCCCAAACCCCACTCCCATCCAGACTGGCACATAACACTGAGCAGCGTTCCATGTGCTATAAGATAGGCGTTTGTTGGGCAGTGTGTACATGACCTTCCCAAAGTCCCTAACTATCCCTTCCCCAGAGGAATTCTTTTTTTTTAAGATTTTTTTTTTCACACGGACCATTTTTTAAAGTCCTTATTGAATTTGTCACCATATTATTCTGCTTTATGTTTTGGTATTTTGGTCACCAGGCATATGGATCGTAGCTCCCTGACCAGGGATTGAACCTGCACGCCTGCACTGGAAGGCAATGTCTTAACTAGTGGATGGCCAGGGAAGTCCTAAGTAATAGGAATTGATTTGACCAAAAAGATGCTATAAGGCAAGAGAGGAAAGCATTCCAGGGGCAGTGAGCAGCATGTGCGAAAGTCCTGTGGTAAGAAAGTGATGAGCTAAAGGAAGACTGTGTCTGTAGAGAGTCGAGGGGAAAGAGAGTGAGAGATTTGACTGGAGTGTGCTATGGTCAAAAAATCCCCATTCCTTGTGTCTCCTCCAGCTTCTCAAAGAGCAAGATTAGAGGAGCAGGAACAGAGTCCTAAATGCTGGAAGCAAGTCAGTCAGGCTGATTAATATCTCTTCTGGACCTGAATATGTCTGTGAATGTGTTTGAGTGATTGTCTCCTTATGTAAGTTGACAACTACGTTTCAATAATGTTTCCTCAAACCCCCTTTCCTGCAGGATTCTGGTTTAAAAATGTCCAAAAAGAGAGCTTATGGGATTTTGAAGACAGCGATTAAGCAGCAGCCATTACCTTGAGAAGGTCACAGGGTCTGACATGCTGGGAAACAGTCACAGATGTTCTTGGGAGATTTGGGCTCGTCCTCACTCTCCTCTGCACCACACTGAGCTTGTCTGCCTGACCACTGGCCCTGCTGACCATTTCCCAGCTAGGTGCCTGGCTGCTGGCTCTCAGAGATGGAGCCACACTCAGTCAATGGGTCCCACCTCTTCAGCTGGATGTGCCTGCAGTCTCCTGTCTGCTACCAGACTGGCTGGTGACTTTGTCTGATGCCCCAGCTCCCCTCTCCAGGCCCCATTTCCCAGCTTCTCACACAGGTCTGATTCCTATGAGACATCCTTGATCCTGTTATATTCCTCATGATTCCTCCCTTATGATGCCTGCCTCAACCCAAGAGAAGGGACCAGGAGGGAAGGGAAGGGAAAGGGTGGGGAGAAGACAAAGCAAGATGACCTCATCCTTAGATCTCCTCCAGCTGACTTGTCCCCCAGCAGGAAGGGGCCCAGGTTAGGACCTTCTGTGGCAGGCACCTCTTCTGTTCTTGTCTGATTTGAGCAAGTCAATTTTGTTGGCCTATTGGCCTTCACTTCATAACTGAGGAAAAAGCAAATGCCTTTCTGCCATCAGGAAAGAGGGTGATGACTTACAACGAGCATTTAGGTGCAACCAGAGGTGAGAATGGAAGTCTAGATCCTGCTCTTTGCACTTCTGCCATTTTTCATCAATGTCTCTGTGACTCGCCCATGAAAGTTTTCTTAACTCATACCAAGGGTATTTTATAACTCTTTTAAATAAAGGGGTGGAGAGGCTCAAAAGGCGAATTCCAAAAGTTCTCACAGCTGTTAAGTAGCAGAGTCAGAATGCAGTCTCAAGTTCTGTCCAGTTCCAAAGCCCAGGCTCCTAACCAGTATGCTCTGTTGTACTCAATGAATAATAAGTTTCCCTACTTGCTCTCCTCCCTATACTTAAATCCAATATTTATTTCAAGTCTGAGTCCTAGACCCTCTATAAGTTTTTTTCCATGATTAATCAAGTCCACAGAGAACTCTTGCTGCACTAATTCCCATTTCTCCATTTCTACAGTGTGGCACTCGGAGAAGGCAATGGCATCCCACTCCAGTACTCTTGCCTGGAAACTCCCATGGACGGAGGAGCCTGGTGGGCTGCAGTCCATGGGGTCGCTGAGTCAGACACGACTGAGCGATTTCACTTTCACTTTTCACTTTCATGCATTGGAGAAGGAAATGGCAACTCACTCCAGTGTTCTTGCCTGGAGAATCCCAGGGATGGCAGAGCCCAATGGGCTGCCATCTGTGGGGTCGCACAGAGTCGGACACGACTGAAGCAACTTAGCACTTAGCACAGTGTGGCACTTAATGATTTTCTTTTTTTTTTTTTAATTTGACTGCCCTGGGTCTTAGTTTCGCATGGCGCTTCTCCTTAGCTGCAGCATATGGCTTCTTGTGGCAGTGTGCTGGCTTCTCTTGTCGAGCATGGGCCCCAGAGTACTGGCTCAGCAGTAACACCCTGGGTTAGGTGCTCTGTGATATGTGTGATCTTACCCAACCAGGGATCGAACCCATGTCCCCTGCATTGGAAGACAGATTCTTAACCACTAGACCACCAGGAATTCCCTCTTAATAATTTTCTAATGCTTCAAGAGTTGCCCTGGGAGTTGGTGATGGACAGGGAAGCCTGGGGTGCTGCAGTCCATGGGGTCACAAAGAGTTGGACACGACAGAGCAACTGAACTGAACTAATGCTTCAAGTGCATTGTACTTTTGACCCCAACCCTCTACCCCCCAACCACCACTTTAAGATCTGAGAAGTCACCTACTATAGAATGAAGATCAGGGGATCTGGAGATTGGTTCAAATGCGTTTTGAGTGGCTTTGGAGGAAAGTCAGTCATCTCTCTGAGACTCAGTTTGATTTATGAAGGCAAAAGGTCATAATGTTGCCTTAAAGAATTAATGAGAAAACTATTTGCGAAGCAATTAGCAGAGTGTCTGACTCATAATAGACCCTCAGAATGATAGCTACCACTGTTATCACCGTGTGTTTATTTCTTGTGTACTATCTTAGTGTGTGGAGAAGGGGAGACAAATAGTATGCGTTCAATAGGCAACTATTAATAGAATGGTCCATTGACTATTTCATTAAGAACTTACTGAGATGTCATTTTATTCCAGACAATGTGCAAAATATTTGACTTTAAAGATTTTTAAAGTCAAATAAAATGCCCCTGTCTTGGACACATGAGCATGATAACTATACTAGAATGTGGCAAATTAAATAATAAATTCATAGAGTTTTATGGGGAGGGACCCAGAGGAAGGGCACCAAATCTAGGAAGGCTTCCAAAAGGGGGACTCAAATTGACTCCTAAAGCATAGAAGAAATTAGACTATGATCTCTGTGATTGCCTTCTAGCCCTCAGAACTTTGTTATCCTTGTTGGGAGTCAGTTAAAGAAATGGCAGGCAAAGGAGTGGTGTTTGTGCATCTGTGAATGGGGCCTCAAATTCACATTTATAGTAATTGTTTTTGCATCTTAGGACTCCTATCTAGAGGTTGGATTAGTTAGAAATAAGCCCCCTGTTCAACTTCACTTCACTTCAGCTCTTCCTTCTTTCCAGTAAACACACAAGCCATTCTGTGAGGTCTCTCCCCTTCCTTTTTACATACCATGCGTATTCTTAAAAGCAGCCTGCCGAGAAACAAAGGTTAATTCTGCAGGGAGTAAATTGCCAAAGCCATGTTCTTATTTGAAGTTTTTATTTAGGGAATCAATGTGGGTTTTTCTTTACTTTGCAAAGTTCCTTCACATCTCCATCTAAGGCAGATCCATCACCCTGACTCTGTGTATCAGCCAGAGATTTTGATTCTGCTATTTAAAAGATAGGGCTTTCCAGGTGGTGCTAGTGGTAAAGAACTTGCCTGTCGATGCAAGAGTCATAAGAGATGCAGGTTCAATCCCTAGGTCTGGAAGACTCCCTGAAGGAGGGCATGGAGACCCACTCCAGTATTCTTGCCTGGAGAATCTCATGGACAGAGGAGCCTGGTGGGCTACAGTCCATAGGGTCATAAAGAGCCAGACATGACTGAAGTGACTTAGCACACAGCAGCACATTTAAAAACTTTCTCCCACATCCAGTGGGAGACTGGCTTTGCCTGTAGGACCTCTGTAAGGTGCTTATAATAAAGAACTTCTGGAATGGGGTGCTCAGTTAGGAGGCTTCAGTCTCCACAACCTGGCTGCATACAGGATGCTGTAAAGTCTGTGGGTAAGAACAGGGCTGGCAGTGCATAGGTAGAACCCCTGAGGTTGGTGCATTTATGAAATATCAGGTCACCAAAGTCACTCTCAGACACTGCTCTTGAAGTGCGGCTGAGTTCCCGCTGAGAACCTCTGAGCAGCTCTACCTGGTCCTTAGTAAGGGAATTGAGCTGGGACTCAAAACACTTCCTTACATAATGCTGCATAACTTGGAATGTTTGGTAGATCTTGGGATGCTTCATTCACCAAATATTAACAAACACCTACTATATGCCAAAATGGTAACAGACAAGCAGGGCTGTCCCCTATTTTTCTGAAGTTCTTGTACCGCAGTCAGAAAGAAAATGAGGAGTTGGAATCTACTCCTGGAGGTATGAACTCACGTGACTGTCTCTGCCAAGATGGTGTGATTTTTCTCATCCATCTATTCAGAGAGGGCAATTTTCTCTAACTCAGACAAAGGTGCAATCTACACTAGCCCAACTCTGGGTATAAGACAATCATAATGCTTGCTCTTATCCTAGAAGCGGGTGAGGAAGGGACCAGAAGATAGGCATTGTAAGCAGCTTAAGAACTGGGTCCACATATTTTTCCCATGCTTAAGTAGTCCAGATATGAGCTACATTAGTATACCCTCTTAAAGGACCCTGAGAAGAATTTACACTCAAAAATGCATTTATTGAATAGTGTGAAACGTACCAAAGGTATGTTGGGGTATACCGGCAACCAAACAATATTTGAGATGACTTCAGATTATGCCAAGTGCTAAGAAGGAAATGAATACAGTAAGTCCTCTACATACAAACAAGCTCTGTTCTGAGAGCACGTTCATAAGTTCAATTTGTTTGTAAGTCCAACAAAGTGAACCTAGGTAACCGACTAATACAATTGACTATATATCGCTGTACTGCAATAGGTTTATAATGCTTTTCACACGTAAAATGCATAAGAAACCAACACAAAAAAATAAAATATTTTTAATCTGACAGTACAGTGCCTTGAAAAGTACAGTACAACAACTGGCCTCTAGAGGCTGGCATCGAGTTAGCAGGCAAGAAATAAAGATACTGTACTCTCTTCAGTATGTAAAGTACAAAAGCATAACCACCTGTAGAGGATGCCCACTTGCAACAATGTATGCCAGATACAAGAACTAACTTAGGCGACTGAAAGTTTGCAACTTGAAGATTTATATGTAGAGTACTTACTGTAGGGTGACGCTAGTGTAGTAAAGGGGGAGGGTGCTACTTTGCCTAAATAAGCAGCCAATAAAGGCTTCCTGGGGCTTCCCAGGTGGAGCTAGTGGTAAAGAACCCTTATGCAGGAGACATAAGAGACATGGGTTCGATCCCTGGGTTGGAAAGAACCCCCAGAGAAGGAAATGGCAGTCCACTCCAATGTGCTTGCCTGGAGAATCCCATGGACAGAGGAGCCTGGTGGGCTATGGTCCATAGGGTTACAAAGAGTTGGATACGACTGAAGTGACCTAGCAAAGCACAAAGGCTTCCTAACGATCAGCCTTTGAGCACAGACTAAAGATGAAAAAGACCTAGCCATTGAGAAGTGGGGATCAGAAGGACTCAACAAGTCCAACAGTCTAACTAGAGGATGGTGGCATGGGTTTTCCAGGGCCTTTATTTGAGGGAAGGAACGTTTCCCAGTGATAGCAACTGTACTTC
Source organism: Cephalophus harveyi (assembly GCA_006410635.1). NCBI lineage: Eukaryota > Metazoa > Chordata > Mammalia > Artiodactyla > Bovidae > Cephalophus > Cephalophus harveyi. Next base: position 1,112,477 of record SJYT01035616.1, read on the forward strand.
CATCTGGGTCCTGACGTTGCTCTTATGCTCAGAATCAATCGATTCCTTGCTATTCTTAGTGGGCAGAAAGTCTTTGCAAAACTTGACCTTTCCCCAGTGTTATCCATAGTGCTAACAGCGATGCTGTCAGAGATGGCCACTAATCATCACACATCAGGGGGCTTTCTGAGCTCAGTGCACTTGGTTCAGAAATTCTGCTGCCCTTGGAATGTGTCAGTGTTTGTTGAAGTCTTTCTTTGCAGGAGTTCAATTATGGCCTCATATTGATTCATTTTGTGTCATATTTTTACATGCTTGTATGTCTGTTTTCACCAATAAACTATGAGTCCTTTGGAGAAAGGGTTTTGTATTTCCCCACTTTGTGCTTTCAACACAAAAACAGTGTATAGCGCAAAGCAGGTAGTTAACACTTTTATGTTGTGATGATCCCAGGATGGTCCTATACCCAAGGGTGTATTGTTTTGCTATTTTTGCTAACTCACAACCCACTCCAGTATTCTTGCCTGAAAAATCCCATGGATAGAGGAACGTGGTAGGCTATAGTCCATGGGGTCGCAAAGAGTTGGACACAACTGAGTGACTTCACTAAGTTTAACAAGTAACCAGAAGATCCAAAGGCTTCCCTGGGGGCTCAGATGGTAAACAATCCGCCTGTAATGCAGGAGACCTGGGTTTGATCCCTGGGTTGGGAAGATGCCCTGGAGGAGGGCATGGCAACCACACCATGGGGATTCTTGCCTGGAGAATCCCCATGGACTGAGGAGCCTGGCAGGCTGCAGTCTACGGGGTCGCAAAGAGTTGGACACAATGAGTGGCAAAGCACAGCACGGAAAATCCAAAGTCATCCTCCTAAATTGATGGTATTCACCTGTGCATCATAAATGACGTAAGAACCGGGTCCATGAACTTTTCATCCGTAGGCAGTCTAGTATGAGCTTCCCTATCATGTCCTCTTACAGGACCCTGAAAAGACTTTATCCTCATAAATGCATTAGCAAATAATGTAAAATTTACTGAAGTTTCCATGGGTCAAATAAAGATTTTATGCTGTAAAATTCAACAGCCTAAAATCTCTCTTTGAGGTTTCTTTTAGCCAAAGTCCACTCATGCATACTGCCTGGAGATCATATATTTCTCTCCCTAATTTCCTAAAGAACTCTCAACTTCATTGACATCTCTTCTCTATTTCTCAGAACCTCTACTGTTGCCAGAATAATTGTTCAAAGCTTTTTTTCTAAACAATTACTGTATTCTATTCAAGCAGAGTTTTCACAACAGCTTCTAAGAGAATATGATAGTTGCCATAGTGTTCACTCTATCGTCCTTGCAGAGTTTTGAATATAATAGATGTTCAATTAATAACCAACCAAATTCACAATAGCACAGTGAAATCTATGCCACACTGTGTTGTGAACAAAACAAAAGCTTCTAAACGTTCAATACTATCTGAGATCTAACCCATTTGTCTGTTGCAAGGGGAGTCATTGCTGAGTCCCACCAGCACTAAACGGCAAAAAAGAGTTTCCCTGCCCTAGGCTTGCAGACTGGGTCATTCACTTCTAAGCATGTGCACATACATGTGGGTGAGTATAAGCCACTGGTTATTTTCTGGTTTGGAAGGCAGTCTCATGCCAAAAACCTGGTGGCACAGGGACCCCAAGTAGTGACTGCGGCACCAATTCCTTCTTTCCTACAGTGGCTTTTAAAGTATCTACCTGTCCATTGCCAGGGGAAAGGATAATAAGGGAGTTGGGGATGGACATGTACATACTGCTATATTTAAAATAACCAACAAGGACCTACTGTATAGCATAGGGAACTCTGCTCAGTGTTATGTGACAGCCCAGATGGGAGGGGAGTTTGGGGGGAGAATGTGAAACTCACTCAGTTGTGTGTGGTTGTTTACGACCCCATGGACTATATAGTCCATGAAATTCTCCAGGCCGGAATACTGGAGAGGGTAGCTTTCCCTTCTCCGGGGGAACTTCCCAATCCAGAGATCAAACCCAGGTTTCCTGCAGATTCTTTACCAGCTGAGCCACAAGGGAAGCCCGTGGATACATGTATATGCATGGCTGAGACCCTTCACTCTTCACCTGAAACTATCACAGCATTGTTAACTGGCTATATCCTAATGCAAAATAAAATGTTTAAAATTTGAAAAAGAAATCTATCTTGTCAAAAGCCCATAGTAGCTACCCGATAACCCTGCTCTGAGCTTCAGCTAATGAGGCCAGAGCAGGCATATGACCCTGGCTGAAACAGTCACCTCTCTCTCTCCCGCGTATCTGGAGCTGAGGCATGGAGATGCAAGTACAGGCTGAACCAGAAGGTTCAGGAGACTGATTCATAAATAGATGAATGAGAAGAGAAACTGGACTAAAGAGAGAAGGGATTACGTGGTCAGGGAGATAGATTGAGGGTTCATGGTGATTTTAGTTTCCATGATGCCTCTTGCATTTGTTTCAATGAGATTCTCTCTGTATCCTTATAACAGCTTCACTTTTTACTTGTCTTCCTTTGACTGTGTCTCTGGCTCATGAAGCAAAGTCTCCCCGTCCAACTAGCACCTTTCCACCCGAAAGAGACAACCATTCCTTCTCTGTGAGCAGCCCATACTCCCTGCACACAGACTCTTTTTAACATAGCAAACTGCAATTCATCATGTAAAGATTTCTTCCTTACAAGGCTGTGAGCAGACCGAAGTCACAGTCTATGACTTCACCCCGTATCCCTACTATCTAACTCCACACTAGGGACATAGTAAATGCCCAATAAATGTCTGCTGAATCAAATTAAAACAGTGTCATCTGCAGAATCAATTTGTTCTAAACCTTTACTAAACTTAAATCATTAGAAATGTCACCAAAAGGTAGTCATCTATATTCATCTATCCTCAATTTTGCCTGAGTATTTCAAAATGAGCTAATGCAAAATAAATAAATAAAGCAACAACAGTAAAACATGTTCAGTCCTTTGGGAGAATCCACAAAACCTTAACTTTAACACATTGATAGATCAGTGTATGGTTTCCACAGGAGACCAGGATTCCACAACCAGCTTACAGGCATGCCTTTACAACATGCACCAATCACAAGCCACTTTGGGGACTCCTCTAAAAATAAGCCCATTCCCTTAATTATATCATTGCCTCTGTAGAACCAAGGTAACCTCTGAGGGCGCTTCTGAATGCACTCTTGTATGCTGGCCTGCATATACGACACTAAATGCTGCTCCTGCAGACATTTTTTATTATTAAATAAGCCCTTGACCCACCTCTTCAGACTAATGGAATCACACAATTAGATGGGCTGGCTATTTCCATCTTTTGTTTTCCTCTGATTCCAAAGGTAATGCAATCAGAGATGCTGCTGCTGCCATGGTTTCACAGGGAGTTTTGATATCCACCTCTCCAGATCAGAGCCCACTTATCCACAATATCAATATTGCTCTGTCGCAGTCCCCAGCAAGTCCTTTAACCAAGACTGGGAACAAGCGCTCCAAGAAACATAACGAAGTCTGCCGAAGTCGGCTTTTCTGCCATGACTGTTATTTTGTGGCCAAAGCAAGGGATATTTTTTCCCTACAATCTGTATAGTTTACCAAAATATTGCTGAGCAAATTTAATAAAAAGAAAAGGATACGAAATTTCAACTCAGGAAACAAAATTAATAAGGTTAGTAAATTTTAAAACAATAATGTGAAATGTGTATCCAAAAGTGTGACTTTAAAAGCCTTGAATGAAACTTTATCACCAGTGACTCAGTGGTAAAGAATCCATCTGCTAATGCAGGAGACAGGTTCAAAACCTGGTCCAGGAAGCTTTCACATGCTATGGAGCAACTAAGCCCATTCACCACAACTACTGAGCCCACTCTCTGGAGCCCGAGTCACAGCTACTGAAGCCTGTGTGCCTAGAGCCCACGCTCTGCAATGAGAGAAGCCACTGCAATGAGAGGCCCCTGAACTGCAACTAGAGAAAGCCTTGTGTAGTAATGAAGACCCAGTGCAGCTAAAACTAAAAAGTGAAAAAAATTTTAAAAAGCCTTGAACATGACTAGCACTGAGTTAACTCTATAAATCATTAGAAATGATACCAAAAGGTATCATTTTTGCCTGAGTATTTTCCTTCAATTTTGCCTAAGTATTTCAAAATGAGATAATTAAAAAAAAAAAAAAAAAACAGTAAAATATGTTTAGTTCTTTGGGAGAACCCACAAAACCTTAACTTCCATACATCGAAAGATTTAAATGCTACATGCACTTCCTTTTATATAAAGGCATAGAAGCTTCACTCTTAAATTAGGTAATTCAGAGTTAGATACCTTACTTTTTGTGCGACCTGATCCACATATACCTTTTCTTAGAATGGTAGTTCTTGAACCCCTATGCACATGTGAGCTTTTAAAATGTTTGCACATCCAGATCAATTAAATTAGAATCTCTGAGTGTGAGATCCAGGCCTTGGCATTTTTTAAAAGCTTCTTTGATGATTGTAATACACAGCCCAGATAGAGAACCACTGTTCTCAAAAATATTGGGGGATATAAATTATCTGTTCCCATTAAACAGCAAACTTCTCACTTCCCAAAATGTTATCTACACCTGATCCAGGACTTGGGCAGAATATGGGGAACCAGCTTTGGGGAAGGAGTTGTTAAATATAAATGCATAGGTATCTCCTTGTAAACCATTTGGGTCGTGTAGATATGAGTCAGATACCTCAGTGAGCACATCCTCCATTGCAAATTCATGAAACACTTTCAATTAGCCAACGTTAATTTGGTCAGGGGTCAGATTAAAGACTGTAGACTGAAGTGCTGCCAATTTTGGATATCCCAGAGGGAGTGGCTATTGGTCAGCCATTAGGAACTGGTCACCTTTCAACCTGGTTGTCTTAGAATCTTTGTTCTCCTTATTACAAAGTATAAGCTGAAAAAACATGAAATAATGCCAACAATCCTTCAAATAGAATCAACAAGATTTTTTAGAGGTATGGATAGGACTTTATATCCTCCTAATATAAAACTCTAAATTAAATATTTAATCATTATTCAATTGGTCAATATTCATGATACAGCCATGGTAGAGATGAAGAGAAATGTGTACCATCCAACTGGAGTAAAGGATACATTTTCCTGTAAGGAATTTTCAGGTTGGGAGATACTTAAGAAGTCAAATAATTCAACTGTTCTAGTCTATGCTCCAGAGAAGCCAATGGCACCCCACTCCCGTACTCTTGCCTGGAAAATCCCACGGACGGAGAAGCCTGGTGGGCTGCAGTCCATGGGGTCGCTAAGAGTCAGACACAACTGAGCAACTTCACTTTCACGCATTGGAGAAGGAAATGGCAACCCACTCCAGTGTTCTTGCCTGGAGAATCCCAGGGACGGGGGAGCCTGGTAGGCTTATGTCTATGGGGTCGCACAGAGTCGGACACGACTGAAGCGACTTAGCAGCAGCAGCAGCAGTTTATGCTCAGAGATTCTGGGCCCAAAGAGGCCTAAAAGCAAGGTTCATCATTCTAAAGACCACCACTCCTTCTACCTTATTCTGAAAGTCATTTTTCTTGAAATATTGAGGGCTGACATTTTTAAGCCCTATTTCCCTATTCCTTTATGGTGGGTTCACAGTACTTCTTGGAGAAGGAAATGGCAACCCACTCCAGTATTCCATGGAGAATTTCATGAACAGAGGTACTTGGTGGGTTATAGTCCATGCAGTTGCAAAGAGTCGGACATGACCGAAGTGACTTAGCATGCAACAGTACTTCAGAAAGAATATGGTGGAGGAGAAGAAGGGCTTCCTTTGCTGAGCTGAGCAGAGCTAACACTAGTTCCTCAACAAGCCAAGGGTGTTCTAGTTGGAACTGCCACCTCAGAAAAATATTAGTTGAATCATCTTGGAAAAGACAGTTCACCTCTTTGAGCTCTGGCTTCCTCTTAAGTATTAATAATTCATATAATGAAAAATCTGTCTTTCAGGATAGCTTGGGAAGATAAAATGGGATCATCAGAGGTCAGTAGACAGTTTCTATAAAGGGCCTGATGGTAAATATTTCAGCCTTTGTGAGCCACATGAGGTCCCTGCTGCATATCCTCTGTCTATTTTTATTCTTTAAAAATGTAAAATAAAAAAATAAAATAAACATTTTTAGTGCATGGACCATACACAAACAAGCCACCAAGTATGATTTGCCATGGCTGATCAAGACCATATGGTCCAAGAATGCAGGAACTAGGCATGTCTTAATGCTCCACATTCAGCACCTAGGACAGTATTAGATGCTTTGGATATTCACTCAATAAATATCTGTTAATGAAAAACATATGTAAAGGACCTGGACCTAATTAAACTTAACAGCTCTTGCACAGTAGTGGAAACCATCAACAAAACAAAAAGACACCCTATGGGATAGTGGCAAATGATATGATCAACAAGGTGTTAATATCCAAAATATATGAACAGTTCATATAATTAATTATTTAAAAAATGACAACAACAAGCAATCTAATAAAAAATGGACAGAAGACCCGAATAGGCATTTTCGGGTTGCCTAAACAGATGGCTAAATGGGCACATGAAAATATGCTCAACATCGCTAATTATTAGAGAAATGCAAACCAAAACAACAATGAGATAGCACCTCACACCTGTCATAATGGCTATCATCAAAAAGTCTACAAATAGCAAATATTGGAAAGGATGTGGTGAAAAGGGAACCCTTGTACACTGTTGGTGGGAATGTAAATTGGTGCAGCCACTATGGAAAACAGTATGGAGGGTCCTCAAAAAGCTAAAGATAGAATTACCATATGATCCAGCAATTCTACTACTGAGTATATATCCAGAAAAAAAAAACAAAAAGATTAATTTAAAAGGATACATGCACCTCTATGTTACAACAGCACTATTTATCATGGCCAAGATATGCAAGCAACTCAAGGGTCCATCAACAGATGGATGGATAAAGATGTGGTATATACATACACACACTGGGAGATTATTCATGAAAATAATAAAATTCTGCCATTTGAAACAGTGGGAATTGATCTAGAAAATATTGCGCTTAATAAAATAAAGTCAGACAAAGACAAATGCTGTATGATATCACTTATTTATGGAATTTAAAATATAATACAAACAAATATACATAGAAAGAGGCTCACAGATATAGACAAGAAACTAATGGTTTCCAGTGAGGAGAGGGGAAGTGGGATTCAGAGATGCACATTACTAAGTATAATGTAAATGAGCAATGAGGATATATTGTACAGCGCAGTGTGGCATCTTCAGCACTAGATGCTTGGATATTTGTTCAATGAGTACTTGTAATGAATAACATATGTAAAGGGCCTGTCTAAAGTCTGACATGGAAATGTCCATTTTTTAATGTTGTCTCTGTTGTTATTGCTGTTCGCTCATCTCCAGCACTGTGAGACAATATAAGAGAGATAAAGGTACCGTGTACAGGCAAATTAAAATGGGAGAACTAGCTAACTAAAAAATTCAGAGGAAACATAGGGAGCTGTGATCTGAAGGAGCTAGGAAAAGCGTCACAGATGAGGTGGCACTGGTCCGAGCTTGGAAGAAGGGGAAAGTTTTGAGAAATGAAGAACTCAAAAGGATAATTATAAATGTGTAAAAAGGGAAATAAGAAGACTTATACCTACCACTGTGCCTTGTTATAAATTTTATCAGGATAAGGTTGCTGCTGCTGCTGCTACTGCTGATAAGGTTATGGCTTCACAAAGACCATCACTCTATGATTCCTTGGGATACAGAATTCTATAGCTTTTAGAGTTGAATATACACAAATCCCCATAGGGAGAGCTGATTGCTTATCATTTTGAGTTTCAGTGAGAGTAGCCTATCCTTAACAGCAAAGATGGTCCTGACTGAGCAGGGAACGTGAAAAGATAATGAGAGTTCCCCTGTGACTCACCGTGAAATAAAGGGGGAACTTGACCTGTTATGTTGATTCAGTGCCAAGATCTCAATAATCATGGGAGCTGAGTCAGCACAGACTGTGGCTGAGCCTGGAATCTTCAGTACTCAACCCTCTGGGCACTATAGTTATGTTTCGGATCTTTGGCACGTGCACATAAATTAAAAACCTGTAATTAAGAATCCAGCCCTAGGAAAGCATGGAGCAACGGAGGTTGCGCATCACATTAAAATAGACACTTTCCCCTTCCTCCTCCTCCAACTCCGTACACCCTCCAATATACACTCAGAGGAGCTAGTGCCAAGCCCGCACTGAGGATGAGGTGAGTTAATCTGACCACTAGAGGAAATGTGGCCCAATGTGTACCTCCAAACTTGTGAATGGCAGTGTATCACCAATGTAAACATTATCACAATTAAACCATCCTGTTTAAAAGGTGAAGAAATAGCTTTGAAGGTGAAACAACTTGCTCGAATTTATCCAGCTAAACAGGAGAGTTACATCTCTCTGTCTTTTCACTGCATGGTTCACCTCAAGAATGAATTATAAATGACTAGCATCAACACATTTCCCAAGAATGTATTTTGAATGACAGAAGGCTTTGAATATCTGAACAAGGATTTGACACTCAGACAAGGGAAGCAGATAGAGTGAAGATACACTTCAAAGCTGTTTTCCATGGGTAGAGAAACCCCAGACTTCATCAATCAAATAAACAGGTTCTCAGGGTCTTGGTTGAGTACTGGAGCTCCAAGGACGATGACACCCAGAGGGTTATGAGACCATCACTGCAGCCAAAATGAACACGAAGAGCAGGCCCAGGGCTGCAACGTGGGCTTCATAAAGCTGCTGTCATGAGAAGTCAAAAAGAAACAGGCATGAACCAAAGAGACAAATCATGCCCCACTCCCTCGTTCAGAATAACCGGCCATGTCTATTAAATGTAACCTCTAGATTCATCATGCTACATAGGCTGTTTCAAGTATAGATGCTAGTATTTGGTCTATTTCATTCAACTCTTCAAGATTAATCAATAAAAAGATGTATACGGTGCCTGTGTGTCTGGCAAAAAAAAAAAAAAAGAGAGAGAGAGAGAAAGGAAGAAATGACCTCAGTGGATACAAACAGTGCTTAGATTTCTTAGTGCACCTGGGAGACCCTGAGTAAACCAGTCAGGTTCAAGTGTGTGATGGATTTCTGCTGTCCAATTTAATATTTAATATTTTAATATTTAATCCAAAAGTGATGTGCTCCATTTTAAGTTACAGATTATTAAAAAGTAAAGCTATTAAAAGTACTAAATGTTTTAGTTCAGGAAGATAGCACAGCCTTCCCTAAGTGACAGGTGAATCTGGGTGTCTTGCATTAGTTGTTTTTGAAAACATGGATTTATTTCTTAACTATTTATTATTCATGTAACAATAACACTCTCCGGTATTTATATAGCATCTTGTCTTCCAAGGAGCACTCCAAGAGAATAACATCATCTGTCTTTATGAACTTCATTGTCAGACTAACTTCTGCCTTCTTACAGATGAGAAAACAGAGGCTCAGAGGGATTAAAAGAGTTTTCCCAAGTCACAGAGTAAATCTGTTAGATTTACTCACAGGGAAGCTGTCCAAACCAGTGTTGGCTGGCTGTAATAATCAAGTCTCTGCTACGCATTTCCAGAGCAATGTCCTTCCCACAATTGTTCGCCACTTACTCATAAACCTTTTGGTCCTGGAGAAGATTCTTGAGGGTCCCTTAGACAGCAAGGAGATCAAACCAGTCAACTGTAAAGGAAATCAACCCTGATTATTCATTGGAAGGACTGTTGCTAAAGCTAAAGTTCCAATGCTTTGGCCACCTGATGGCGAAAGCTGACTCATTGGAAAAGATTTTGATGCTGGGCAAGACTGAATGCAAAAGGAGAAGGGGGTGGCAGAGGGTGAGATGGTTAGATAGCATCACCAACTCAATGAATATGAATTTGAGCAAACTCCAAGAATTAGTGGAGGACAGAAGAGCCCAGCATGCTGCAGTCCATGGGGCGGCAAAGAGTTGGACATGACTTAGTGAGTAACAACACAATAACATAAACCTTTACCTATAGAGGGATATATGTGGGAGAGAGACACTTATACTATGTTACAAATTACTCATTCATTCATTGGAGAAATATTTATTAAGTTCCTACTATGTGCCAAGTGCTATCTAAGCCCTAAAGCTGTGTATTCGTTTCCTCTGGCTGCTGTAAAAAAAAGTACCACAAACTTAGGAGCTTAAAGCTTACAGTTTGGGAGATCAGACGCCCTAAAGTCAAGGTGTCAGAAGGGCTGTGCTTCTTCTGCTGGATTTAGGGGAGAATCCATTGCCTTGCCTTTTCCAGCTTCTAGAGCTTTTCCGTCTGCCTCATGGAACATTCCAACCTTGGCTTTCATCATCACGTCTCAGCTTACTGACTCTGACTCTCCTCTTTTCCTCTCACAAGGACACTGTGACTGTACTGGGCCCACCTGGATAATCCAGGAGTCTCTATATCTCAAGATTTTCAACGTCTATTTTCCATGTGAAATAACACACTCATGGGTTGCTGTGATTAGGACACAGACCTCTTTGGGGAGGTGGGACGATATTCAGCCCACCAAGGACTGCAACAACGTTTATGATTTCTTTCTTTTTTTTTTTTTTTTCGTTTATGATTTCTTCCAGCCCTTGCAGCAATCTTTATTTGGTGGGAAAGAGGTACATAAATGAATGATGGCAAAGTATGATTGCAAATAACAAGAGGCGATGAGTGAGAGGGTAGGCTAACGGGTATGAAGAAGACTCCTAGAGAAGATGATGACCAAAGCTAGTCTCAAAGGATTGATGGGAAATAAACCAGCCAAAGAGTAAGGTAGAATGTTGGAAGTCAGGAAGCCCGGGACCAAGAATGCTCTGGGCCAAAGCCACAGCACAAGCAGAGTGCTGTTTCTGCTTCATTGACTTTGATGTTGGTTCCTACTGGTCTGCTTTCTTTCAGAGGCACCTTGAGTGATAGAAAAATATACTGACTGTATAGCATAACAATGAACGGTGGAGGACTGGTGTCAAGATGCTTCTTAAAGGCTTAGCTTGTCTGATCTTTAGTTTTCTCATCAGTCAAATGGGAGTACTACTTGTACTTACAGAGTTGCCCCAAATATAAAAATGAGATCATGAGTATAAAGTTCTTGGCATAGTTCCTGGCACATAGTAGGTATTCAATAAAAGTTAGATTGTTTTCAATTTGCCTCACTTTGGACCTCTTCTGCTTCACAATGCTGTATTAGGGTGCATGTGTTGACCTGTCCCAGAAAACCCCCAGAGGAAGAGCAGGTAACTCTTTCCCTGGAGACCCTCATTCCCAGGGATGAGGTCACATGTCACTTTCCGAAGATTATGAGGCCTTTTCCAGGATGTTATAGAGGGAACTAAACACAGTTCAGAGAAAGCAAGACTGCAGCTGACATACCCAGACTTCTGAGTACTAGAAATTTCAAATTGTTGGAGTTTCACTTTTTTCACCTTTTGAAATAGCCAGGTATGGTTATTCTTGGGGGAAAAATAAGTAGCTGTGAGTTCTGTTCACTGAAGGAGTCCTAATTTCCGTACTTTTCCCCACAATGTTGACAGTATCATGTAGACGAGTTGTGGAAACAGAGCCAGGTCAGCAGCTAATGACCACTTAAGTGATAGAACCTCAATTTAACCACTGATAAAATGCTTTGAACCAGATGATCTGTAAGACTCCTTCTAGATTTAAAATGATGCTATTCTGTGGTGAATTTGGAGCATAAATAGGTACCAACTACAGAAAGGCAGGGGGCTTCTCCAGTAGCTCAGTGGTAAAGAACCCCCTGCCAATGGAGGAGACATAAGGGACGCAGGTTTGATCCCCAGGTCGGGAAGATCCCCTGGAGGAGGGCATGGCAACCCACTCCAGTATTCTTGCCTGAAGAATCCCGCAGACAGAGGAGCCTGGCAGGCTATGGTCCATAGCATCTCACAGAGTCAGACATGACTGAGGTGAAAGCATGATTTGGAGCTGGACAAATGTGTGCTTGAATCTTTGCTCTGAGATTTACTCATAGGATCGCTTCATTTCCCTGAGTCTCAGCTCCTGCAAATTGGGGGTGAAAGTGCCTACCTAAAGGGCTAACAGGAAGACAAGACATCATGTGTAATGGAGAACCTGGCACAAAATTGATTTTCAGTGAGTACTGACTGGGGTGTGTCTCACCAACATTTCACCCTCAAATCCAGTGGCCAGTCCTGTTCTCAGAGGTCTTCTTTTTTAAGCATAATGCTACTGTCGTCAATGGGCTTTCCTGGTGGCTCAGAGGTTAAAGCATCTGCCTGGAATGCAGGAGACCTGGGTTCAATCCCTGGGTTGGGAAGATCCCCTGGAGAAGGAAATGGCAACCCACTCCAGTACTCTTGCCTGGAGAATCCCATGGAGGGAGGAGCCTGGTGGGCTACAGTCCATGGGGTCACAAAGAGTTGGACACGACTGAGTGACTTCACTTCACTGTTATCAAAGCATCGTGTGTTTGTGTGCGCATGGCTAGTTGCTCAGTCGGTCTGACTCTTTGCGACCCCATGGACTGTAGCCTGCCAGGCTCCTCTGTCCATAGGATTTCCCAGGCAAGCATACTGGAGTGGGTGGTCACTTCCTCCTCCAGGGGATTTTCCTGATCCAGAAATTGAACCCACATCTTCTATATCTCCTGCATTGGCAGGCAGATTCTTTATCATGTATATATAGTTTAAAAAGTAAGAGTATTAGAAAGTTTAAGTGAAAAGTAGCTGTCTCATTCTTCCTTCTCCGCATCACTAATTACTGCTCCTCTAAGGAGTTATTACTAAAAGTTATTACTTTTCATTTTTACCCTTTCCTGGTAGTTTCCCTCCATGTTTCTAAAAGACAAGCCTATACTGCATTTTCTTTATCTGTTAATTTTGACATCCTGTTAATGGTACTGAAACATCTTTCTCTCTCTCCCCTTCCCAACACACACATACTCTCACTGCTACCAATTCAGTGATGCCACATTTGGGGGTTAAATCCATAATCAGCAGGTACATCATTGTGATGCTTTAGCCAGGTAGGGCCACTGATTCAATTTCTTCCTCATACAGGTGCGAAAGTGAAAGTGTTAGTCTCTCACTTGTGTCCAACTCCTTGCAACCCCATGGGCTGTAGGCTGTCAGGCTCCTCTGTCCATGGGATTCTCCAGGCAAGAATACTGGAGTGGGTTGCCATTTCCTTCTGTAGTGTTTTTCAAAGTTATTGCCCTTTTCCCTCTTTGACTCATTTTCTATGCACCCAATATGAATTCTTTTCAAAAATATTCACCAGAACTCCAAAAAGTTGGATGTGATAAATTCATTAGTAAGATACCCATCCTTTACCTAGGAGGTGCCCCTCCATGACACCTGTGCCATCTTCTCCAATATGGACTGAGTGCTCTCCAGATCTGTGACATAACTCTCACCCTGCATCACCTACATCCTTCCCATCCTCCACCACCTCTGGGACTTCGTCTCTCAGCTCTGCTCTACTGAATCCCATTTTTATGCTTCCACATTTTCCTTTTCTTGGTTTTCTTTCTTTTTTCAGAAAGTCACATTCCCCAAAAGCTTTCTCAGGTAAATGTTTGAGTCCTTGCATGTCTGAAAATAGTCTTTCTTGTATCCTCACTCCTGAGTAATAGTTTGAGTAGGTAACAAATTCTAGGTTGTAATTCTGAGAGTGTGGATCTATTGTCTTCCAGCTTCTAGCATTTCTGTTCAGAAGTCCAATGTCAGTTCCTTACTCTTAATCCTTTTCATGTGACCTGTTATGATTCCCTTGGAGTTTCCAGGATTATCTTTGCATCCTCAGCATTCTGTGATTTTAAAAATGATGTGTTTTGTAATGAGTTTTAAAATTTATTTTACTGAGCACTCAGTAAATCTCTATAGCCTGGAGCTTCATATCTTTCACTTTTGGGTGATTTTATAGCATTTATTCTCTGACCATCCCCTCCCTGACATTTTCCCTTTCCTCTGCCTGCAATTTCTGGTGGTTATATACAAAGCTCCTGAACTGGTCCTTTCGTTTTCTAAAATCTGCTCTAGTTTGCTTCTCTTTGACTTTTGTTTCTACTTTCCTAGAAATTTTCTGGCCTTTTCTTTGAATCATGCTTTTGAAAGTCTGTCTGGTTTGCATGTTTTTAATTTCTAAGAGTTGTCACTTGTTCTCTCACAGTTCATTTTTTTATAGCATTCTCCTCTTATTGCATTTATGATATACTTTCCCTAATTTCTGTGAGGATCTTATCGTCTATTTGAAGTCTTCCGCTTTCTGGATTGCCTTTGCTTCTTTCAAGTTCTATTTTACTGTGTGTGTGTTCATTTTTCTCCCATGTTGAAGACTTCTCTAAAGTTGCTGACTTTATTATGCATTAATATTTGAATGACATGTGCACACACACACACACACACACACACTCACAGACTGATTGGAAGATTTGTGAGTGGGGCTCATTAATTGAAATTCATGAAAGAATTTAACTCTTGTGGACCAAGCCACTCTATTGAGATAATTTTAAATTTAGCACCTATCATTATTTTTTTCCTGGCCTTTCTTGTTTCTTTCTGGAAAATTCTTTGATCTTCTTCTATCTGCAGGTATAATCCTGGCTGGCAGCATTCCAGGAGCCCAGAGAAAGAGGGCTGGGAAGCATCTCCATTCAGTATACTGAAAAAAGCAGCAGTGTTAGTTGCTCAGTCATGTCTGACTTTTCACGATCCCATGGACTGCAGCCGCCAGGCTCCCCTGTCGATGGAATTCTCCAGGCAAGAATACTGGAGTGGGTTCTCATCCCCTTCTCCAGGCGATCTTCCCAACCCAGGGATAGAACCTGGTCTCCTGCATTGCAGACAGAGTCTTCACGGTCTGAACCACCAGGGAAGTTTTTCACTCTGCTCGACATTTCTGAGTAAAGACCCATCCTGATTCAGTTTTTCCAAATCTTCACTGCTTTCCCTGCCTGGCTCCGCACGATGGGGTTGGGAATCTGGGAGTCTCTCAACCATCAGCATACCCTTTGCTCATGCTTTCTGAGGTAGCTAGCGCCTCCAATTTCTGACAATTTCTGAGGTTCTCTGACCCAAATCACCATGATGTGTTTTTATATCCTCCCTTGACAAGTCCTTAGATTTTACTTTTCTTCACTCTGTTACTCCAGTCCAGACTCATCGATCCACATTCCAGCGCTCAAAACTTGGTCAATGTATCACATCCGTTATTGTTGTCCCTCTCATCCTAGCTTTTCATCTATTTTATACCGTTTTATTCCTTCAGTGTCATTTAAATGGGAGTCTCTGGGGAGGAATGGAAATAAATGGATGTGCTCAATCTGCGATGTTTAACTGCAGTCTACTGGGGGTTTTCTTTCAGCGAAAGATTCTGTGTGTGGGTGAAACAAGAAAAGGGACCGAGAATATGCTTCCCTGATAAATGCTTCATTTTCTAAATTATAATGGTCTCGTTTTCGAGAGTAACAGAGATTATCTAGAGTCACTCTGCCCTTCGTAAGATCTGGATGAAATGACCTCGAACGCCACCTTCTCATCCTGTCCCTCCTAAGATTCCAAACACTCCCAAGCTTAGACTTTTGCTAGGCACTTATTCTCTACTCGGATGGACTGAAAGTGCTTTGCCTTTTTTTTTTTTTTTTTTTTCTTTTAATATCTGCTAGCATTACTTCAAATCTAGGACACAAGACTTTTGGGGTAATTTCAGTCTACCATCTACCTTCCACCCGTGTACAAAGGAAACATCTTTCTGAAAAGCATCTACATGCAGCGTACCTTTACTGAAGATTGAAAAGTAATAGACCCCTCTCTAGAATGACATCTGATACCAGATGGTAAGAGTTTCATTTCCTTTATCCTGCTATGCCGTGATCTATGTTTATTTCTAAAATAAACATAAAAATTCAAAGTGCATGGAACTTTTATGTATCCTGATAGAAAAGATGAAGAAATCATGGTTTTTCAATCCAGGAGGAAGACGGTCTGCTATCATCAGCCAAGAATCCCCATAAATAATATTCAATAACACATCCTATGTCTGCTTTTGGTTTCTATATCCCAAGAAATAAATGAGATATTTAGAACAAGGCCAAGAGGTGACAAAGGACATCAGTATACATTATTTCATTTAATCTTAACAGTCTTGTGAGTTATCATTTTATAGATGACACAGCAGAGACTAAATGACTTTCTGAAGCCATATAGCTAGAAACTGGCAGAGCCAGGAGCTATAAGAATAACTTCAACTGACGCCATTCTCCTTTCTATCCATGGAATTTACATAGCGAGATTCATAGGCAAAGAAAAAGTGAGAGAGATACTGACATATATGTAAAAATGTATAGGGATTTATGTATGTATTATATGCATGTATACTTATTCAGTTGGTACAGAAGTAATTGCAGTTTTGCACTATTGAAATTTACTATTTGATATTAGAACACATTCCTAAATAAATATGGCTATGTTATATATCATTTTAGTGCACACTTCTTGCTTTACCTTTTTTCCTAAACACACTACTTACTTGCTGTTTATTTTACATTTATTTTAGACTAGAAATGATGTTAGAAAAAAAGCAAATTCAAGAAATTTTTTATTCAAGTTCAAAATGGATTGTTAAGCAGCAGAGACAACACACAACATCAACAATGCATTTGGCGCAGGAACTGCTAATGAACGTACAGTGAAGTCATGGTTCAAGAAGATTTGGAAAGGAGAGGAGAGCTTTGACGGTGAGGCCAGCCACTGGAAGCTGACAACGACAACTGAGAGCCATCACTGAAGCCTGATGCTCTTCATCTACACGAAAAATTGCCAAAGAAGTCAACATCAGCCTTTCTACAGTCATTTGGCACTTGAAGCAAAGTGGAAAAGTGAAAACGTGACAAGTGGGTGACTCATGAGCTGACCGTAAATCAAATAAAAAAAATAATCATTTTGAAGTGTCTTCATCTCTTGTTCCAGACAACAATGAACCATTTCTTGATCAGATTGTGACATGCAATGAAAAGTAGGTTTTATACAACAATTGGCAATGACCAGCTCAGTGGTTGGACTGAGAAGAAACTCCAAAGCACTTCGCAAAGTGAAATTTGTACCAATAAAAGGTCATCGTCACTGTTTGGTGGTCTACTGCCTGTCTGATCCACTGCAGCTTTCTGAATCCCAGTGAAACCATTACATTTGAGACGCTTGCTCAGCAAATCAAAGAAATGCACTGAAAACTGCAAAGCCTACACCTGATATTGATCAACAGAAAGGGCCCAATTCATCTGCATGACAACGCCCAACTCATGCTTGCAACTGCTTCTAAAGTTGAATGAATTGGGCTACATACGAAGTTTTGCCTCAACCGCCCGTACTCACCTGACCTCTCGCCAACCGACTACCGCCTCTTCAACCATCCCAACAAGATTTTGCAGGGAAAATGCTTCCACAACCAGCAGGAGACAGAAAACGCTTTCCAAGCATTTCCCAAATCCCAAAGCATGAATTTTTACATTACAGGAATAAACAAACTTATTTCTTGTGGGCAAAAATGTATTGACTGTAATGTTTCCTATTTTGATTAATAAAGATATATTTGGCCTAGTTATAATGATGTAAAATACATGGTCCAAAACTGCAATTACTTTTGTAACAACCTAATATAATTTTTCACTCTCATGATTCAAACAGATAATATTATTCCTCTTTCTAAGATTTAGGAACTAAGACTAAGAAAGAGAGGACAGATAAGGGAAACTGGATTAACAGATACAAACTACTATGTATCAAATAGATAAGCAAGAAGGATATACTATACAAAACAGGGAATAATAACCATTAACTTAAATAACCTATGAAGGAGCATAATTTGAGAAAACATTGAATCACTATGCTGTATACATGAAAATAATATTTTAAATTAACTTTACTTCATTTTTTTTAAAAAGAAAGAAACTCAGACTCAGAAAGGTTGAGTAACATGTCCAAAGTAACACAGCAGTGTCTGAATCGAGACTGAAATCCAGACTCTGAAATCTGTGTTAATTCCGTTTCTACCTGCTACCGTTGTTAACTAGTCTCCAAAGACAGCTCCCACCAACCCATCTTCACCCTGATCATACCTGTCACTCCTCACATGAAAAGGGGAAGTGTGTCTCCCCAGTTCTTGAATCTTGGCTGACTTTGCAACTTTGGCCATGAGAATGTGGCAGAAGTGACACTCTGGGGTTCCAAACTCAAGCCTTAAGATAACTGGCAGCCTCTATTTCCAGCTTCATGGAACTTTGGAAAACCAAGTAAAGTAAGTGAAACACTCACTCCCAGCTGCGCCCCCAGCTGAAGGTCGGCAGCCACTGCCAGCTGCACCAGCTAAACCAGTGGTTCCAGCCCAGTCAAGCCTCAGATGATTTCCATCTCAGTCTGCACTACGTGCTGCAGAAGAGCCAGCCAACCAAATTCAACCAACCCGCCGAATCACAAGATATACTACAACTATAAGTATACTATACTATACTACACTAAGCTTTCAGGTATTGTGTTATGAAGCAAGAGATTACAAAACACTGCATCTCTTGGAAGAGATGAGTCCAGGCCCTGTGACTTCAAAGCCAGTTCTCTTTTTATTAGAGTTAGCACAGTGACATAAGCTTTTTCCACCAAGGATAGAAATGACATGAATTCATTGGTACCTAGAGTGACAGCATCTGAAAACAAGATACTCAAGGAAAATTTAGAAATGGCAAATTAAATATGTATATATAGTTTTGATAAGAGTATATAGAAACAGGAATGTTATTCATCTACTGTTTGTGGGAGTATAAAATGCTAAAACATTCATGAGGGCAATTTGGTGATATCTTATGATGCTCATGCCCCTTGACTCAGAGATATTACTTCCAGGCATTTATCCTTGCTGCTGCTGCTAAGTCATTTCAGTCTTGTCCGATTCTGTACGACCCCATAGATGGCAGCCTACCAGGCTCCCCTGTCCCTGGGATTCTCCAGGCAAGAACACTGGAGTGGGTTGCCATTTCCTTCTCCTATAGAAACAAAACAAAGAGAGGGGAAGAGAGGGAGAGAGAGAGATTCTAAATACCCACCAATAGGGCACTTGGGTAAATAAAATAAGATATATTCACATAATGGAAAATTGTTCCATTGTGACTAAAAGTAATGCAGGGAAAATCTTTTCCATGGCATGGAAATGCCTTCCATGTTAAGAAACATAAAGTCATGTATGAAACAATGTAAACGCTACTAGTTTTTGTAAGCAACGCCAACAGGAACCAACAGCAATATAGGACCTCCTCTATGCCAAGCCCTATATTTTCAAGGATATATCATCAAAACAAATAATGACTTTATCTCGAAAGTATGATTATTTCTTCACACATTTTAATGGGGCTTTCCAGGTGGTGCTAGTGGTAAAGAATCTGCCTGCCAGTGCAGGAGATGCCAGAGACGCAGGTTTGATCCCTGGGTCGGGAAGATTCCTGGAGAAGGAAATAGCAACCCACTCCAGTATTCTTTCCAGGCAGTGGAGCCTGGTGAGCTATAGTCCATGGGCTCACAAAGAGTCAGACGTGACTGAGCATGCACTCACGCAGGACAGGATACTTTTTAAAATTTACTAAAACTATTTATTTTTAATCAACATATACAAATATAAATACCAACCAAGAATTATAAGCATAAATATAATTTTTTAAATAGATTGGTAACTTTTGGATTTCTGAGATGATTAATGAAACAGTGCTGCCATTGTGAGATTGTCATGGACACAGCCAACACATTCCCATGATGCACTTTTAGCAGTGGTATCTTGAGTCAAAATCCTGGGCTTAAAGACCCCCCTGGTCTTGCACATTTTAGCACAAACTCTTGGGCCAATTCTGGGCTATCTCCTGGCTAGTTTCCAATTTTGTTTCTATCATACACATTAGGCAAGGGATTCCAGCATGTTCTCTACAGGGGGTGAATCGAGTGAAGGTTCAGCTTTATTCCATCCCAGACGTTATAATCTCTCTGGGGATTCAGAACACATTGCTTCCATATGGTCTATAAGCTTGGGAAGCAGGGGTCTCTCTGCAACCTAAACTGACCCTCCTGCAATTAGAAATGAGGTTTCCAGCAGGAGCGCTATCTCCGTGTGAACAGCAGACAATAGCCTTTGGCTCTGTCTAACAAGATCAGCAAGCTAGGCTCTACAAATTGGCTAAATTTATATTGCTCACTAGACCCTGTGAATAAATAACAAGGTAATTCTTTTGTTGGCTGGAAAATAATCTATACAAATTCTATCTTAATAATAGTCTCTCAACAGGCCACATAAGTGCTGGCAGGCAGGAGCCAGATCAGAGATGCGAACAGGATCTCTGAG
Source organism: Cephalophus harveyi (assembly GCA_006410635.1). Lineage (NCBI taxonomy): Eukaryota > Metazoa > Chordata > Mammalia > Artiodactyla > Bovidae > Cephalophus > Cephalophus harveyi. Next base: position 1,132,883 of record SJYT01035616.1, read on the forward strand.
TTTGGAGCATCTGTAATGAAACACTACACCTGCTGCCTCTCAAAGTGGAATTGATTGGATAAAAATTTAGTACACAAGAGTCATCCTGTGCTTGTTTCCCAGCCTTTCAGCATCTGGAGATTAAGGGCCTATTTCCCTAGAGCCTGGAAGATGCTTTGAATTTCTAGTGAGATAAGCATTGGCCTGGAACATACAAGATGCTCTGACAACCTAGGGGGGTGGTGGGTTGGGGTGGGAGGTGGAAGGGGGGTTCAAGAAGGAGGGGACATAGGTATACCTATGGCAGATCCATGTGAAGTATGGCAGAAACGAATGCAACATTATAAAGTAATTATCCTCCAATTTAAAATAAATTTAAAAATAAAATTTAAAAAAAAACTTTAAAAAATAAAAAAATTAACGAACAGGGTGGAACAGTAACAATTGGCCACTCTCTATTAATATTCACTTGGTGTGACACTGCCCAGAAGGAATTTATTCACTCACATATCTAAACATTTCAGGGGCTAGGCCAACTACAGGCAGGGCTTGACTGGGGCTTAAAATGCTGTCACAAGATCTAATCCTTCTCTCTTTAAATTGCAACTTAATTCACTTCATGGTAGTTTTTCTTTTTTTTTTTTTTTTTTGACAAGTTCTTCCATCGTGGTCAAAAGCAACTGTAATGTTTTTAGAAGTCTCAGTCTACCAGTTTCAAATTCCTTTTGGAAAGAGTGAGAATCTCTTTCCCTGGAGGACCAGCAAAAACCACATTATGCTTCCTTGGCTCTGTTTAGGCCACATATCCATCCCTGAACTAGCCACTATGTAGTTCAAATGAGTATATCTAAGTATGAACCACTGGACCTTGTTTGTGTCTTTTCCTCTGAAGTTATGAAACATGGGAGGGGGATAACATCCCCATCCAAAAACATAAATTGAAATGAGTGAAGAGTCATTTTAAGTACACTAGTTCTGGGTGTACTTAAAAAGAGGAGAGTTCCTGGGCATATACCTGGAGAAAAACATGATCCAAAAGGGTGCATGCACCCTAACGTTCATTGTAGCACTGTTTACAATAGCCAAGACATGGAAGCAACCTAAATGCCCATCGACAGAGGGATAGATAAAAAAAGATGTGGTACATGTATACAATAGAATATTACTCAGTCATTAAAAATGAATGAAATAATATTATTTCCAACATGGATGGACCTAGAGATTGTCATACTACGTGAAGTCAGAGAAAGAGAAATATTGTATATCACTTATATGCACTAGCTGAAAAGTATTTACAAAACAGAAACAGACTCACAGACTAAGGGAAAGAACTTGTGGTTACCAGGATGAAGGGCTAGAGGAAAGTACAGTTAGGGAGTTTGGGACTGACATGTACACACTGCTATATTTAAAATGGATAACCAACAAGGATGTACTGTATACCACAGGGAACTCTGCTCAATATCTTGTAACATCCTAAATGGGAAAAGAAATTGAAAAAGAATAGATACATGAATCTCTTTGCTGTGCATTTGAAATTATCACAACATTGTTAAACAACTATAATATAAAAATAAAAGTTTAGGAAAAAAAGAGGATTGTGCCTGGATTGGGTGGCAAAGACCTCAAATCCAACACAGATATTAAAGAAAATGTTCATTGCTCCCTTGTTCCTTCCCTACAGTGTCAAGAGCTAGTTACTATTTCTTGAAGCACAGTCCATGAGGTAGAAGTCATCTCTCACCTCATCTTGCACCCCTACCCTTCATGGTAGGATCCATCCAAGCCTCATATCACTGTTTCTTGCCCTTCCTCTATTCTAAGGCATGCCCTGATGAAGGTAAGAATTTTTCTCTATATCATAGCAACGTGTGCTGTGCTGTGCTAAGTTGCACAGTCATGTCCAACTTTGGGACCCTACGGATTGTAGCCAGTTCAGTCTCCTCTGTCCACGGGATTCTCCAGGCAAGAATACTGGAGTGGGGAAGATTCCTCCAGGGAATCTTTCTGACCCAGGGATCGAACTCGAGTCTCCTATGTCTTCTACATTGACAAGCAGGTTCTTTACCACATGGGAAGTCCATATCATAGTTATAGCTATCATTTATTATTCATTTAGTATATACCATGAATGGTGCAAAATCCTTTATGCAAAGATGTCATTGAATCTTCATAAAAACTCTAGGAGGTCACATAGATTACTTATAAGGAAAATGAGGTTCAGGATAAAGCTTGGGCAGGATCACACAGCTACTAAGTGAAAGAAAGGGGAACTAATCATTATATGATTTCTAAGCCACTGCCCTTGACTATACAATGATTCAGTTATCTCCTTTCTCCTCCATAAAGAACAATGTTCACATGGCAAGGCTTCTGCTTGCTCCCTTCTTATTAGATCTGATGGTTTCCCTGCCAATAAGAAGTTTCTTCCCACAGGATATGTGAACTAAAAACTACAGTAAAAGAAATACAAGTGCTTCATAGCCATATGCATAGATGCTCATCATTGCTAAGAATGAGATGCAAATTATGATTACATTGAAGTAAACATTTAAATGCTGACAAATATCCAAAAGATGAACAACATATTCTTTTAGTGAGGTTGCAGGGAAACAGTCTTTCACTTATTCTGGTAGTGATGCAGAATGGTACAACTTGTAAGAAGAAGGAATTTTCCATAATTTTAGAAACTATGTATGCATTTATCATTTGACTAGAAATCCCACTTCAAGGACTCCATTCCAAAAGAACTGTCAAAAATTTAAATGCACAAATACACCACATTCATTGTTGCATTATTTGTAATAGAAAATACCCAAATGTCCATCAACAAGGGACAAGTTGAAAAGGCTATGGTCTACAGTCACACAATGGAGCACTATGCAACTGTGAAAAAGAAATGAGGACCACAATCACTCTCCATTATTTGTGCTTCTGTAGTTGTAAATTAATGCACTAGCTACAATTTACTTGTGACACCAAAGTCAGTATAGGTAGCGCTTTTGCGGTCACTCTCAGCCATGTATATGCAAAGATATGAGCTGTCCAACGTGCGTGTTCCCAGCGGGGGTCCTAACAAAGCAACTCTCTGACTTCTTTAAGTTCTCATAGTGTAAATGTTACGTGTGTAAACACAGTATTTAGTGCCATCAGTTTTGCATTTTTGTGCCTTTTGATGGTTATTTCATTGTTTAAAATGATCCCCAGCATAATACTGAAGTGCTACCAAGAGGTCCTAAGCAAAGGAAAGTTGTGATGTTCTTGACAGAAATGCAGCAGGTGTGAAGAGCTATTTACTTACTTATATTAGAAAAGCAATGAGAGAATAAACAAAACCTTTTTTTAAAAAGTTACCTGATAGACATGGTAAAAACCATGATGTGGAGGGGAGAGGGATGGAAATCAGACCTCTCTGAATGCAATCTGTTCTAAATATTTTGAGTATATAAACATTTTACAAAATTATGTGCCAGAGTCCAACTCCAGCAGCCAGGGATTCAACCTGAAGAGCTGAACGGTGTCGGCGACCGAGACAGCCTCTCATTTTTCTATGGACTACCTGTTTATTCCAAGTTTAAGATTCTCTTCTATACTTTTACAAACGCATTAGGCCAGAGGTTTGACATTTTCAGTTCCCCTTCTCCCAGATTTATTATCTCCATAAATCATTGTTGCTCCTCAAACAGAGTTCCTGCTTCAGTGATTCTCTCGGAACCAACCTTATCATCTATTATCTACCTCCTCTCATGTGTCCTATAGTTAACTTGGGATTACATTGTAACTCAGTTTACTACTTATCTTGCTAAGTCCTGTTTGCCCCTAACATCCTGAGATCACTACCTCTTAAAAAGGCTTCTAGCTATAGTGTCTCTAAAAATTCCTAACTTCCTTAAGCTATAGTAAAATATGCTAACTTTACAACATTCCTTAAATCTTTAACTTCTGTTTTAATTATTTCTAAGCCCTAAATTCAGTAAACTCCTTTGCCATAAACATTCTCCTCGCAAATAGGCTTCAGATATCAAGCTCTCCCATGGCCTCAAGCTGCGGCCTATGTGCTCATCCTGGAACATTTTTTTGTAAAAGTCCTTGAACAAATGTCAGTGATTAACTTTATGAATTATTTTCAGAGCAATGCTGCAGAAGGCTTTGTACCTTCTCATGCTCCTCTCAAGAACAATAAGCACCTTAATATGCCTTTTCAGTCAACTCAGCGGAGGAGAGGAAAAGACAAGCCAGAATTACAAGGCCTAACTCTTTCATCCCGGGATCCGTGCCTGCGGAATGAGGAGAGGGGGCTGGGGACCGTGCCTCCATTTTGTCAGTAACGCCTAACGCGGCTCCTGACAATTATGAAATAAAGTTAAATCAAAATTAAAAAAAAACACAATTCCTATCTAAAACGAAATAACTGAGCTAAACTGTGTATCAAGTTGGAGTGAATTAGTGAGGAACTATGTTAAAGCATTTTAAAATACGGTAATTTGCCTCCATGTCTCGACTGGGATACAGTCTAAGGTTATAAACTACTGCAAAAAAAACTAAGATGTTTTCAGAAATTTTATTTTTAGTTGTAATATTGATTTTGCTATTCTGGAACTGTTGTAAGAGTGTTATAGGATAGGCAAGTAAGTAATTCTATTGCTATAACTGGGGCTGAGATTTCTGTCATGGAGAAGCAATACCCAAGTACAGAAAACCTGGGTATAAAGCCTCTGACCTTAAATGTAAGCTGGTGATATCAATAGAAACACATGATATATTTTCTCTTTTAAATATATACATTTCCTAGCTCTGTCTATATACAAATCATAGAAATAACGACGCAGTCCAGACTGTGGTTTCTAAATACCATTTCCCACTAAAAGGAGCTCAAGCTCTTTGGATAAGTGGTCTATTCCTCATGTAGGTTAGACAAGACTAAAAGTGAGCCCAGAACATCTCATTGTACCAGAAGACAGGAAAGATGTCAAAGTGATATTTTGTAACATCAAACAATTTTTTAGGAGTGATGTCAGTACTGAAGTTAGGTTTTGAAAAGTCCTTATATTTCAGAGATGCATTCTGAGATATTTCTCAATAAAATAACACAGAATCTTGGCAGAAGACCATAGGATGGCCAACCATGTTGGTGTGGGACTGAAAGGATTCCCAGGACAATGGGCATTGATGGTAAAATTGGGAAAGTCCTGGACAAACTGGGCTAGTTGGTCACCCTAAGAGCGAGTGCATATCAAAGGGAAACAAGACTGAGCCCATAGTGATAATCATGCGTACATGGGCTTTGTTTTAGGTTTCTCTTTACTTTTGATTTGTTAGTAGTTTTTCATGGGGAAAAGAAAAAAAACATAGTCCACTAAGGTCAGATCAAAAAGATTCAACAGGGGTCCCAAGATGTTACTCCTACTGGCGAAAAGTGGTTCAATTTTAACTTCAAAAAGAATATGCATGATGAATTAAGCATATTAAAAATCAATGAGTTCAAAATGATACTTTAAAAAAGAAAACTCAATAGTCACCTCTGGAGATGAAAGGATATTGACTTTTTTTTGGAAAACTAATAAAGGGAAAACATAAAAAGCTTAACCTAATATTTCTGTGCAAACTCTACTTTAGGGGTGAACAAAAATGTGATGATGGCATGTTCTTTTAGAAAAATCTCAGCTAACAATGATGAAAGATAGAACATCACCACTTTGTACTCCTAAAAGAAATAATGGATCTAGGCAATGACATGGCTTCCCAGGTGGTGCAGTGGTAAAGAATCCATCCGCCAATGCACGGGACATAAGAGACACAGGTTCAATCATTGGGTCAGGAAGATCCCCTGAAGTAGGAAATGGCAACCCGCACCAGTATTCTTGCCTGGAAAATCCCACTGATAAAGGAGGCTGGCTACTGTCCGTAGTGTCTAAAAGAGTTGGGCTTGACTGTGTGACTCTGTACTCACACACAGGCAGTGATATCAATGATGACTAAAATAATTGAGTGGAAAACTAAAGAAAAACTTTACAATGGATGGATCAGGCTGATATCACCTATACCTCCTGGTAAATCTTAACAAGTCCATCAGAACTGATATACATCCCAATGCAATCATTGGGAAGTACACAACATCATATGTGGAGAATCATTTCACTTTCTATCTAAAAATAAAACCTGGATCTAACAACCAATTTATAAGAAATACAGAAGATAGGAGAACATGTTACATGATATTGCACATATGAATCTGCAAAATTCAGAATGTTGAAAACTCTACCACACAAACAAATCAGTAATTTTAAATAGAAAGAAAAAAGGAATATTAAATTGAAAGCACCTCAAGATATATTGACCAAATGTGGTATGTGGACCTTATATAGACTCAAATTCAACCTAGAAAAAATCAGTGGTGTTCCTAGATGGCTGGGATGGGGAGGGAGATGGGAGGGAGGTTCAAGAGGGAGGGGACATACGTATACTTATGGCTGATACACGTTGATGTTTGGCAGAAACCAACACCATTCTATAAAGCAATTATCCTTCAATTAAAAAATAAATAAATTTTTTAAAATAAGTGGTATTACATGTACACCTCGACACACACAGACACAGGATAATTTAGGAAGTTTGGTCAGTAATGCAGCAAAATCCTAGAAACAAAGACACAGCCCTGACTGTGGTTTCCAAATACCATTTCTCACTGAAAGGAACTCAAGCTCTTCAGATAAGTGGTCAATTCCTCATGTAGGTTAGACAAGATTAAAAGTGAGCCCAGAACATCTCATTGTATCAGAAGACAGGAAAGATGTCAACGTGATATTTTGTGATATCAAACCATTTTTTAGGTGTGATGTCAGTACTGAAGTTAGGTTTTGAAAAGTCCTTACATTTTAGAGATGCATCCTGTGATATTTCTCAGTTATATAACACAGTATCTTGGGAAAAGTCCATAGGGTGGCCAACCATGCTGGTTTGCTGGGACTGAAAGGATTCCCAGGACAATGGGCACTGGTGGTAAAATTGGGAGAGTCCTGGACAAACCAGGATAGTTGGTCACCCTAAGAGTGGGTATGTGTGAAAGGGAAACAAGACTGAGCCCATGGTGCTAATCATGGGTACATGGGCTTTAAGTTTCTCTTTACTTCTGATTTGTTAGTAATTTTTCATGGGAAAAAAATATATATAAATATATATATATATAAAGTGCTGTCTCTCCTGTGGAGTTGACAGCTGCATCTTCTCCCCCAGCTTCTGTTCTGTCCTGGCCTTTGGACATTTCACTTAGTCTTGCCTCTGTGCCCTGATCTACCAACTGTACGTCCACAAAAGAAGCATGATGCAGAGCTTGTGAGCATGGCAGGTAGAGGCATATCTTTGGGGTCACAAAGACAAGCGTTCAGGTGCTGATCTTCCCTCTACACGTCTGACTTGAGAACAATGATTATCAACCTCTGAAACTCAATTTGCTCGTGAATAAATTTAGAAGTAATGGCGGCTTCATAATGTTGCTGCAAGATTAAAAGTGAGCCCAGAACATCTCATTGTACCAGAAGACAGGAAAGATGTTGCAGTAAGATGTGAGCAAAGAGCTTAAAGCAGTGTCTGAGGGTGCTCGGGGCTGGAGCACAGGGACGGCCCCAAGGGATGGGGTGGGGAGGGAGGTGGGAGGCGGGTTCAGGATGGGGAACACGTGTACACCCGTGGCGGATTCATACCAATGTATGGCAAAAACCACTACAGTATTGTAAAGTAATTAGCTTCCAATTAAAATAAATAAATCAATATATATATTTAAAAAGCAGTGTCTGGCATTCTGCATACCATCTTGGGTGTAAGAAGCATGCTTTTATTCATTTTCCATATTTAACATTTGGAAATAAGAACTCTCTTTTAAAATCAAAGTTGTCTAGTTGGGGTCTCAGATGTAATCAGTAGTGCAATTATCCCATTTTCTAGTTTTTGTATTTGATGCTTTGACATCTTGGGGCTCTGCTTACCCTGAAGAGACTGCCCCTCCCAAGGTTAACTAGTTCCTGGAGAAGGAAATGGCAACCCTCTCCAGAACTCTTGCCTGGAAAATCCCATAGTCAGAGGAGCCTGGAGGGCTACAGTCCAAGGGGTCACAAAGAATTGGACACAACTGAGTGACTGAGCACATGGATAGTAAATGGCTCACTCGAGACAAGGCCTTTCATGTGCAAACCAACCAATCTGGAGCCCATGTCCTTAACTGCTTCGTTTAGAGGCTCTCCACTCTGGTCACTATCCACTTTCTTTAACCACCCCAGGGCCAGATACCAGATAGGTAGGGACAACCCCTACACCCTACAGCCTGCTGAAATGATTAAAACTAGCTAAGTCTGCTTACCCTGATTTGACCATTCCTATCCAGAGGAATCACAACAAAGACTCTTGCCCTCATTTCCCATCATTACTCCCGCCTCCTGCTCAACGCTGGTGCTTCCCCACGTGGCCCTGCATGGCACCCTGTGTCTCCTGTTTCTAGGGAGGTATGAGTGAAAACTCCCTTCATGACTGTCACTCTCATATCTTGGGGTCTTACCGTATAGAACAAAAGCAAACCCCAGTAGCCTTAAATCAAACAGAAACCAGCTCTGACCTGCTGCTGCTGCTGAGTCGCTTCAGTCGTGTCCAACTCTGTGCAACCCTATGGACTGCAGCCCACCAGGCTCCTCTGTCCATGGGATTCTCCAGACAAGAATTCTGGAGAGGATGCTGGAATGGATCCATTCCAGAGAGGATTGCCCTCCTCCAGAGGATCTTCCAAACCCAGGGATCGAACTTGCATCTCATGTCTCCTGTATTGGCAGGCAGGTTCTTTACCACTAGCGCCACCTGGGAAGCCTCAGCTCTGACCTAGTTGAGTAGAAAAGGACAATGGAAAGTTCACATGTGTTAAGGATCAAGCTGGCAACCAGATTCAGAAAATAAGCAAAACCCACAGGGCTTAGCAGCCCAAAGCCCAGGTGACGTCACTCCACAGGAACAGCCTTTCAAGGACGCTGTCTGTCAGTGATACAGCCACCCCTGGAGGCTCAGTACAGTGCCCCCTGAGCTCTCAATACTTCCACTGGATGCTTGATGCTTTCCTTATGAGACCCTCAAGGTTCAAGATCATAAACCTATACTTCTGATTGACCAAGGCTGCATGATTTAACTTTTCTCCAATTTCGAGGAGGTGGGGAAGAGGGAGTATCTGGTCTCTTCAGTTTCTACCATTCCAGACAGTAACTCCTACTGGATGCACAAGGGAATATTCTCCTAAAAGTAAGAAGACTGTTTAGGCCCTAAGAAGCAGAAGTCAAAAGGCCACAGAGAAGCTAAAAGAGACTTGCTAAGAAAATGAGTAAGCTTCACCTTGTCTTTGCTGAGCTTGTGCTAACTTAGGCAAATATCATGGCATAATAAATAATGGAATTTTCAAAGCCAAGAGAGATTGGTGTTAATTGATTCATGGCCTATGAAGGACTAGTCAGGGGATGTACACCTATTTATCACAAAGCTTCCAAAGACTTTTCAGAGAAGCCCTTTAACTTCTTCATTATAAGATTCAGTTAAAGGATTACAAGTTTGACCGCATAGAAACTGTAGATAAGAATCCAGTATTCTTCCATTTGACTCAAAATTATATTATCAATCCTGAGAACATGAAAGAGGTCATGTAGCATGCGTCATGATAAAAGAGCGGCCCATCAGAAGGACTCCACGGGATGTCTGCAGTCCAGAGTCATTTGGAAGAGCCTCAGGATTCAGAATTTGAAGAGGTTTGACTCATAATAGATTGTAATTTTGAAAGAAAAAAAAATCAGATTTTAAAGACAAATTAAAGCTATTTTTGACAAATAAGATAAAATTGTCTACAATTTAATAGTATTTCTAATTCCACCCCAAACCTTCACCCTTAAGAGTTGTCATTAAGTCAGTGATAAATTTTAGAATCAATAAGATACTGTAGTAAATGTCAAATAAATTTTAGTTTACAGAGATGGCCTTGCTGTGGAATCGCCCAGACCCAGCTAAGCTTTCTGCTCCTTTGCCTTTCTTTACCATGCTCTTTCTCTGGACTTGCTCATTTCCATGCAATCCACAGCTTTAGCTGTGTCTGAGCTGAATGAAGCACATGGACCAGGGTACATCAAGTCTTTGATTTCTCCCCCATGGGCAATGCAATGAAGCAGCCTTTGATGTGAAGTTAAAACCACTTGGAGAGAAGGGCAGGAAGGTGATCCCGTGCCTGTGGATTCACTTCTTGGCCTCAGCCCTTGAGCCAGTGGCCAGGACCCCACAGTGCTTGGGAAATGTGTCCTTCCTTCCTGTCAAGCTTATCACGGCTTTGACTGCAGAAAAGCACAGAGAGATGGGAGCTGGGAACCAGCAGAAGAGGACAGCTGCTCCCTTGGACCTGACACCTGCAACACAGTCAAGGCCAGGAGCCATGTTATCAAACACTCAGCTCCTCTCCAAATCTCATTTCTGAAAATGGTGAGCCCTCCTTTATCTGACTACATTTAAAATCCTGCTTTGCCTTATTATTGGAATTCAATTTTTTGGTCACTTGCTATATTCCAGGAATTATATACATACTACCTCAATGAATCCTCATGAAGTCTGTATCAATACTGACATTATTTCCCCTACTCCTCATTTTACAGATGATGTCATTAAGCTTCAGAAGTGGAGACACGATTTGACTCCAAGCTCTCCTGCAAATCTCGTTTGAATTAATCAACATTGAACTGATCAGATTCTCCTCCATCTTTTTATTAATTTAATTTTTATTTCATATCAGAGTATAGTATGTATTTACAACATTGTGTTAGTTTCAAGTATACAGCAAAGTGATTCAGTTACACATATATTAAATATATACATCCATTCTTTTTCAGATTATTTTTCCATATTATTACAGAATATTGAGTAGATTTCCCTGTGCTATTGAGTAGGTCCTTGTTGATTATCTATTTTATATGTAGTCAAACATACTTTTTAAAAATAACAGCTTTATTGAGATATAATTCACATACCATGTGATTCACCTTGTTTTAAAGTATATGATTCAATAGTTTCTAGTGTATTCACAGAGTTGTGTAACCATCTCAATACCTAATTCCAGAATATCATCATCACCCCCAAAAGAAATTATTTTTCTATTATCAGTCACTTCTCGTTCCCTCAACCCCAACCATTGATTTCATTAATCTGTTTTCTAGCTCTACCAATTTTCCTATTCTAGATACTTCATATAAATGGAATCATACAATATGTGCACTCTTGTTTTTTTATTTGTTTTTATTAATTTTTTAATTTTGCATTGTAATATGGCTGATTAACAATGTTGTGATAGTTTCAGGTAGACAGCAAAGGGACTCAGTCATGCATCCATTCTCCCCCAAACTCCCTCAACATGTGGCTTTTTGTGTCTCACTGTTTTCACATATGCACAATATTTTCAAGATTCATCTATTTTGCAGCACAAATCAGTACTTCACTTGCTTTTATGTCTGAATAATATTCCATTGTATGGATAAACCACATTTTGTTTATTCATTAATCACCTGTGGATGAATATTAGATTGTTTCTATTTCTTTGATGTCATAAATAATATACCATGCACATTCATATATAAGTTTCTGTGTAGATATATTTTCAATTTTGTGAGTATATACCCAGGAGTGAAATTTCTGGGTCATGTGATAAACTTCTGTTTAATCTTTGAGGAACTGTCAAACTGCTTTTTACAATGAATGTACCATTTTATAATTCTTTTTTTTTTTCATGTATAAAGAATTTATTGGTTTTCTAAACCAGAAACAAAAACACTAAACAAACACTAAACCCTGTAGGGCCAGCAGGTGTGACTTAATATATTTTTGGCTATTTTACATTTCCATCAGAAACATATGAGGGTTCCAATTTTCCCACATCCTAACCAACACTTATTATTCTTTAGTCATTCCAAGTGAAATGGAATCTTGATTTATATTTCTCTAATGACTAATGAAGAGGTGGCAAGAATACACAGAAGAACTATACCAAAAATATATATATATAGCTTAATGACCCAGATAGCCATGCTGGTGTGATCACTTACCTAGAGCCAGACATCCTGGAATGTGAAGTCGAGTGGGCCTTAGGAAGCATCACTATGAACAAAGCTAGTAGAGGTGATGGAATTCCAGTTGAGTGATTTCAAATCCTGAAAGATGATGCTGTGAAAGTGCTGCACTCAATATGCCAGCAAATTCAGCAGTGGCCACAGGACTGGAAAAGGTCAGTTTTCATTCCAATCTCAAAGAAAGGCAATGCCAAAGAATATTCAAACTACTGCACAATTGCACTCATCTCACACGTTAGCAAAGTAATGCTCAAAATTCTCCAAGCCAGGCTTCAACAGTATGTGAACTGAGAACTTCCAGATGTTTAAGCTGGATTTAGAAAAGACAGAAGAACCAGAGATCAAATTGTCAACATCCACTGGATCATGGAAAAAGCAAGAGAATTCCAGAAAAACATCTATTTCTGCTTTATTGACTATGCCAAAACCTTTGACCGTGTGGATCACAACAAACTGTGGAAAATTCTTCAAGAGATGGGAATACCAGACCACCTGACCTGCTTTCTGAGAAATCTGTATGCAGGTCAAGAAGCAACAGTTAGATCTGGACAGGGAACAACAGATTGGTTCCAAATTGGGAAAGGAGTACATCAAGGCTGTATATTGTCATCCTGATTATTTAACTTATATGCAGAGTAAATCATGCAAAATGTCGGGCTAGATGAAGCATAAACTGGAATCAAGTCTGCTCGCAGAAATATCAATAACCTCAGATATACAGATGATACCACCCTTATGGCAGAAATTGAAGAAGAACTAAAGAGCCTCCTGATGAAAGTAAAAGAGGAGAGTGAAAAAGTTGGCTGAAAACTCAACATTCAAAAAACTAAGATCATGGCATCCAGTCCCATCTTTTCATGGCAAAAATGGGGAAACATTGGAAACGGTGAGAGAGTTTATTTTTTTGGGCTCCACAATCTTCATAGATGGTGACTGCAGCCATGAAATTAAAAGATGCTTGCTCCTTGGAAGAAAAGGTATAAACAACCTAGACAGCATATTAAAAAGAAAAGACCTTACTTTGCCAACAAAGGTCCATCTAGTCAAGGCTATGGTTTTTCCAGTAGTCATGTATAGATGTGAGAGTTGGACCATAAAGAATACTGAGTGCCGAAGAATTGCTGCTTTTGAACTATGGTGTTGGAGAAGACTCTTGAGAGTCCCTTGGACTGCAAGGAGATCCAACCAGTCCGTCCTAAAGGAAATCCGTCCTGAATATTCACTGGAAGGACTGATGCTGAAGCTCCAGTACTTTGGCCACCTGATGCAAAGAACTGACTCATTGGAAAAGACTCTGATGGTGGGAAAGATTGAAGGCAGGAGGAGAAAGGGACGACAGAGGATGAGATGGTTGGATATCATCACTGACTCGATGGACATGACTTTGAGCAATGTCCGGGAGATGGTGATGAACAGAGAAGCCTGGTGTGCTGCAGTCAGCCCATGGGTCGCAAAGAGTTGGACATGAGTGAGCGACTGAACTGAACTGAATGACTAATGATGTCAGTATTTTTTCACATGCTTACTGACTATTTGTATATTTTCTTTGGAGAAATACATATTCAAATTCTTTGCCCACTTGTAAATCGGTATATTTGTCTCTTTATTCTTGAGTTGTAAGAGTTCTTTTAAAACTGTGGGTACAAGACCCTTACCAGATATATTATTTTCAAAAATGTTATCCTGTTTTGTGAGTTTTCTTTTCACTTTCTTGATAGTGTCCTTTGAAGCACAAATTTTTTAATATAAATTTATTTATTTTAATTGGAGGTTAATTATTTTACAATATTGTATTGGTTTTGCCATACATCAACATGAATCCACCACGGGTATACACATGTACCCCATCCAGAACCCCATCCAGAACCCCCTCCCACCTCATCCCTCCCTCCCCATCCCATCCCTCTGGGTCATCCCAGTGCACCAGCCCCAAGCATCCTGCCTTATGACCTGGCTATCCCACTGCTGGACATAAACACCAAGGAAACCAGAATTGAAAGAGACACGTGTACCCCAATGTTCATCACAGCACTGTTTATAATAGCCAGGACATGGAAGCAACCTAGATGTCCATCAGCAGGTGAATGGATAAGAAAGTGGTGGTACATATACACAATGGAGTATTACTCAGCCATTAAAAAGAATACATTTGAATCAGTTCTAATGAGGTGGATGAAACTGGAGCCTATTATACAGAGTGAAGTAAGCCAGAAAAAAAAACACCAATACAGTATACTAACACATATATATGGAATTTAGGAAGATGGTAACAATAACCCTGTATGTGAGACAGCAAAAGAGACACAGATGTATAGAATAGTCTTTTGGATTCTGTGGGAGAGGGCAAGGGTGGGATGATTTGGGAGAATGGCATTGAAACATGTATAACATCATATATGAAACGAATCACCAGTCCAGGTTCAATGCATGATACACATTTTTTTTTTTTGATTTTGATGAAAGTTCAATCTGTTTTTTTATTTTGTTGCATGTGGTTTTTCATATTTCAAAAACTGTTGCCAAATATAAGGTCATAAAATTTTACTCTTATGTTTTTTCTAAGAGTTTTACAGTTTTAGCTCTTAAGTTTATTTAGATCAATCATCTATTTTCAGTCAATTTTTGTATCTGATGTTAGGTAGGGGTCCAACTTTCTTCCTGGATGGAGATATCCATTTGTCTCAGCACCATTTGCTGAAAAGACTATTCTTTCTTCCATTAAAATTCTTGGTAATTCTTTAGAAATTTTAATAATTTATTTCTGGACTCTCAGTTATCTTCTATTAACCCATACGTGTATCTTATGCCAACACACATTATCTTGATTACCATAGCTTTGAAGTAAATTCAAAATAGGGAAGCTTGAGTTTTCAAATTTTTTACACCCCAAAGAACCTTTTAGGCTATTCCTGGTCCCTGGCATTTCCATATAAATTTTCAGAGCAGTTTGTCAAATTATGTAAAAAAGATAACTGGGATTATGATAGGGATTGCACTGAAGCTAAAGTTTAATTTGGAGAATATCATTACAATATTAAGTTTTAATATCAATATTGTTTTCCAATTCATGATCATGAGATCTATTTCCATTTATTTAGAGCTTCTTCAATTTCTTTGAACAATGTTTTTTGGTTTTAATTTAATAAGTCTTATACTTCCTTTGTAAAATTTATTCCTAAGTATTTTATTCTTTTTGATGCTCCTGTAAATGGAATTTTTTTCCATTGTTTCTAGATTGCTCACTGATGGTATATATGAATACAACTCTTTTTTGTATATTGTTCTTATATCCTACAACCTTGCTGAATTCTCTTATTAGCTCTATTACATTTCTACATGTGGTTTCTTGTCTGTATTCTCCACACACTGCTGAATAAAGCACTCTAACTCATATTTGGATGGTCTCTTCAGATCCAGATACCACATTGTTTACAATCATAAACCTTCTCTACCCTGTTCATTCTAATGGGCTCTTTGGTCTTCTTGGTTTCACTATTTTTTACCACCTAGTGTCTATTCCCTCCTCTTCTGGAATAGTTTCCAGAAGTATACTCCCTTCCCTACTGTCAGTCCATAAATTCAGGGGGCTCCAATTCCAGGCGTTGACACAAGCCTGACCGCTGCGTTCATCTGGTCGTGATAACTCGTTTGAGCTGGGCATATAGCACAATCAGAGTCAATGAGTTGCAATCTCAGGACTTTGAAAAGTCGTCTCCAAGATGACATGTTTTTCTTTTTGGCTGGTCTTAGGGTCGACACAAAGAAAAGAAGGGGAGAGAGATTAGTTCTGATGTCATTACTTAAACCCAGGATCACATTAAACTGGAGGCCCGGTCAAGCCCTTGACTATTCAGGTTTGTGAGCCAACGAATTATCTTTATGGATTAGCCAGTTCAGGGTGAATTGTCTGTCACTTGCACTGATGATTCCTCAGATCATGTGTAAGGATAAAAGACCATAGTATTTCTGTGTTGTAACACCTAAGAATTTTATTTTAAATAAATGGTTTAGTAACCAAAGATGTAACAGACTATTTTTAAAAAATCCTCATGCTTTGCCTTTCCATTCTAGGAAGAGGGCTTAAATCAAGAAACTTGATTTTCATTAGGGGCACACATATTTAAATTATTTAGCTTTACCTTTGGCAATACACTTTGCTTGAACTCCATGTGCAGTCCCTCTGGTGGTTAATTTAATAGGTAACAATTCAGGCTTCCTTCTCTTCCAGTAGCTTTGCTCATGGTGAGTTTGCTCTCAGAGTGGACTCATCGCTATAGCATTTTTTAAACTAATCCCACTAGATGGAAACAACTGTTTTATTTTACTAGGAAGATCTCTAGAAGGAATTCTGCATAATATCCAAGAGTGTTAAGCAAGAAAAAAGAAGAAACTCCTTTAAATAACCAATTCTGCAAGGGAGGCTGTTTGATTTTTACTCCCTTACACAGCTCATTCCAGAGAAGGAAAACTACCCCCACCTTATGATTTAACATTTACCAGGAAGTGCAGAGATTTTCAGCTCCACATACTAAAAACTATACTTGTGGCTCAATTCTTTTAGCACATAGGGAACAGAAAATTACTCCAGGGAAGGGGGTTCTTTTATCTCCCAGCTATAGATTTATTTAGAAAGAAGGGTTTAAGGAGGAAGTCAGAGAGTGGTCCTCTCCTGACTAAATGGAGTTGGCTACCTTTATAAAGTAAAGGCATACAGTGGTGCTTAACATATTAGACTTGGAATTTGTCAAAGATGGATCAAAACTTAGCCTCTACTGCTCACTAAAATGTGCCCAGAATAAAGTTACTGGAACACTCTGAGTTTCAGACTCTTTTGTGAAATGCAGTTAATCATAAAACCTACTTGATAGAGTTTTTTGAGGGATGACGTAAAATTCACTTAGTTCCTGGTACTTTAAAAATGCTCAATAAATATTATCATGTCGTTATTGTTATTTCTTAACCTTAGCAGGAATGGTGAATATCAAATGGCCCTTCCTCCCTCTAAGAAGGCATGTTCACAATCCAATCTCAGAATCCAGGTGGCCAAGATGAGTAACTTTGCCAGATTTTACCCAGGTGAAGCAGCTAGCATTATCTGATCCTGATGCTCTCCTTGGAGGAATGGGTATGTGAGAACAACATGGTGTCTACAGCCATCTAAATACCAGTAATTTCAATATTGTACAACATGAAGAATATAGCAAATATTTTATAATAACTATAAACAAAGAATAACCTTTAAAATTTGTGAATGACTATATCGTACACCTGTAATTTAAATAATGTTATGTATCAACTATACTTCAATTAAAAAAATGACCCTAAAATTTAAAAAAAAAATTTACCAGAAATTTCAGCTCTGAAACAAGTATTGGATTTTGCATCTAGTTTTTTTCTCATTGTTATTTTTTCCCTTATGATTCCCTTTCCTTATTCATAAGTTTTACAAGATTTAAGAGATACTGCCATTAAACTTCTCAGATAGGTCTTTGTTTTTTTCCCATCCCATTTACTTAAAGCATCTCTTCTGAAATTTGGCCAGAAACAGCAAGGGATCATGAGTTAATTCCACTGAGAATCCATGCAGAATGATAACTCCCAAACTAAAGGCATTTTTCAATCATCACAGTGGAGTGAATGATATAGACATTAGTGCCCCTACTTATAGTCATTGATGAATCTGCTCTTAACGCCTGGAGCCCCCAAGTGTGCCTGCAGCAATGGGGAGGGGGGTGTTTTACAGGGGGCATGAATGAGTTCATTGTACCTATATATTTTGGAAGCCAAGACCATTGCCAGATGATGCAAGAAAAACGACTTTTATCACTGAAAATAAAAAGCAGAGACATCATATTGCTGACAAAGATGTGTACAGCCATAGCTATGGTTTTCCCAGTAGTTATATATGGATGTGAGAGTTGGACTGTAATGGAGGTTGAGTGCCAAAGAACTGATGCTTTTGAACTGTGGTGCTAGAGAAGACTCTTGAGAGTCCCTTGGACTGAAAGGAGATCAAACCAGTTAATCCCTAAAGGAAATCAATCCTAAATATTCATTGGAAGGACTGATGCTGAAGATGAAGCTCCAATATTTTGGACACTTGATGCAAAGGGCCGACTCACTGGAAAAGACCCTGATGCTGGGAAGATTGAAGGCAGGAGGAGAAGGGGAAGACAGAGGAAGAGATGGTTGGGTGGCATCACCGACTCAATGGACATGAGTTTGAGCAAACTCTGGGAGATAGTGAAGGATAGGGAAGCCTGGTGAGCTGTAGTCCATGGGGATGCAAAGAGTTGGACATGACTGAGCAAATAAACAACAAATCACTGAAAATGAAGAAAGGATTCAACAAAAGCTAACTCTGGAAAGAAAGAACAGTCAGTGGTGTCCCGTTTCCAGCTCTTCCAGTTAAGGCATTGGTCTATTCCATTACACTAGTCAAGGAAAAATTCCTCCTTTACAGGTCTGTTCTGCTGGAGATGATGCTTATTAAAGCAATTTGTTAGAGGCAGTGTGTGTACATATTAAAGCAAGATAATCACATTGGAGAAGTTGGCCTGAAGCAGAGATTCACCTGGAAAGGCCTCTGCACATAACTCGGTTTTCTTGACCTGGGTAATGATGGTCACCCTTAGTGACCAAGCTGCATGGTATGCTTTAATTGGATTTTCTCCCAAATATATCTGGTAATGAGATTAAGCCTGCTTAAAAAGTAGATGCTTCTGGAATCCTGCTTTGATATAAGAGAGGAAAGCTTATCAATCAGATCACAGCCTCTTTTAAAAGAGAAATAAACCAGTCTCCCTCTAGAGTCTATTTATTCACTCAACAAATACTTATCCAAGACCTGCTCTGCAAAGAGGTGGGAATATATATATGCAGGAGAGAATGAGAAAGACATTATCGCTGTCTTTGTGAGGTTTCTATGCTGTGGAAGGGATCAAACAAACCATTATGCAATTGAATATTCAATCACAATCATGACAAATGCTTCAGAAGAGAACTATAGGTTACTTTATCTATGAATGTCGGGAAGTCTAGCTAAACTGAGTGATCAGAGAACATTTTCTTGAGGTGGGATCATTTGAGCTGAACACTAATCATGAGAGTTAGTTAAGAAGTGGGATGGAAAGTGGAAATGTGTTCCAGGCATCTGTCACGGCTCCCAGGCAGGAGTGATAATGAGAGAGAGTGTGACTGGAGCTGGCAGAGTAACCGAGGAGAGATGCAGGAAGGTTCTGGAAAAGTTGCTCGAGCGGTTTGCATATGTCGCACTCCTTGCCTGGAGCACAGTGGGATGCCTCAGTATACAGGGTGGCATGGGTACCAGCACTGTGGACAGCATCCAGCTCCACTCCTCGAGCCCTGGGGAACCTGGGGATTCTGTGCAGGGGGTGTGACAATAACACCGTTTCTGAAAGATCACTTTGGCTTCAATGTGTAGAATGACTTGGAGAAGGGCAAGCAGGAGTACAGACTGCAGAGGTATTTAGGAGGAAAAACCAACAGTACTTGGAAATTATCTGGATATAGAAGGGACAGATGAACTACTATGAAATATGACTAGGAGGAAAATCTCATTTTAGAAAGAATCTTTGATAATTGGGGAAATTTCTAATAATTACCCCACAACTATCCTCTTTGAGCTTCATTTAGTTAGTAAGACAAATAAAGCCTGTGTAAGAAGCACTGAATGTGACAGTATCATTAGATGCACTTGTGGTAACACTGGAAAAAATCAATGTGAACATTCACAGGGTACTTTAAATGTGCTCAAAGGTTTTCAAGGTTTCAACCATGAGAAGGAGTATGAGGCATGCAACTTCCCATAGCAGACCCAGAGGCCTGGGAGGCTCCTTTTTTGAAAGTGCTTAAAATTGTGTTTTAATGGTAAGTATTGTGAAGTCAAGCATGTGTCAGTTCAAAGTCTCACTTTTTCCTTTATTTTGGATGATTCTGATTTTTGAAGTAGTTACTTGACCCCTCCAGGCTTCATTTTTCTTATCTGAAAACTGAACTGAAAGAGGTAAGGGACTCAGTGTTTGGTTTAAAATATTAGTTCCCATCACCTTTCTCTAAGAATAATCATTAAAAAATGTAAGGACTTCCCTGGCAACCCAGTGGTTAAGACTTCATCTTTCAATGAGGAAAGTGAGGTTTCAATCCCTGGTCAGGGGGCTAAGATTCCACATGCCTCATGGCCAAAAAACCAAAACATAAAACAGAAACAATATTTTAATAAATTCAATAAAGACTTTTTAAATGGTTCACATAGAAAAAACATTAAAAAATAAAGGTGTAACACTTTTTAAAAAGAAGAATAATTATAAAGATCTAGCTAATAATATCCATAATAAAATAAAAATAGTTCATAGTCATTGAATGCCTACAGTGTGCCAGCAATTATGCAAGGCACTTATATTTATTAATTCATCTAGTCCTATAACAACCTTTGAAATAGGTAGTGTCATCATACCCATTTAACAGATAAGAAAACTGAGGCCATAGACTCAGGGCCACTCAAGTGAGTAGCAGAGTCAGGATTCAAAGCCAACTAGTTTGAATGGGTGTTTAAAAAAATGTTTCCAAAAACTTATGAGACAACAACAGGCACAAATAGAGGATGCAATTTATGTTAATCACCTACTATGACACTATACTCTCAATAAATTCAGACAGAAAATCCCAAGTTGATGGCACAGAGGCACAGCGCTCTGAAAAATTTAACACTGTGCCATGCTTATGAAGAATGAAACTCGCTGGATGTCTATTTCACAGCATTCCAAATGTTCTCCCACCCTTTGCCTTACAACCGAGGAACAACAACTTCAGTTTATATGCCAACTCATCATGTCCTGGCAAGCCAAGTGCTTTGCTGGGGACAAAGCACAGTGGTTTAAGGGGACAGTATGTCGTGCTGGGTTAATTAATGACAGAGAGAAGATATAGTACTAGCACTACTGAGATCCCTAGGTTGGATTTAAGAAACGGGGCTCAGTCAGGGATCTTTGCATGTCAGCCCAGCCCAGACTGGAAAAGGCTGAATGTACGAACCAACCTTCCCTTCTGCTCTACTCTGATGATGGACAAAGAAATCCTTCAAACCTGGAAGTTTTAAAGTCCTATGGAAACCAGCTCTTCAATGCAGGGTGCTATCATCACAGCCACTGCAAAGATAACAAGGGGACTGTATGACACTTGGAGAACAAAGATTTTGTTCCACAGTTTGGCACAGGGCTCACTGAATACTGATGTGCAGTGATGCTGTGTGCTGTTATCTAATGCCTGCTTTTCCAGAGAACTCTGTGAGGAAGAGTAAGTTTGATTCTGAGCTTCCTCATAGCACTTAGTGTGCACGATGCCTGGAAAAATAATAATAACAATAATGAGGAGGAAAAGGAAGGAGGTCATAAATTATAAAGGCCAACAGTTTCCATATACTGTATAATTACAAGAGGCCCATTGTAGTCTAAATATTTTCCATGAATTATTGTTTAACCCTGACAACAATCCTATGAGATGGTTTTACTACTACTGTGTTTTACAAGTGAGGAAGCTAAGGCGTAATGAACTGCAGTAATAATCTGATTGAGACTGAGAGAGAGAGACAGAACTCGAGTCCAGGCTCTGGCTGTAGGGTATGTGCTCCCAGCTGCTAGAAGAAAATGTCTCTTATAAAGGGTGGAGATGAGTTAGTATTTGTGGAATAAATAAATGTTCTAGAAATTATTGCAGTAGTGAGGGATGTGAATAGGGAGTGAGTGAGTGGCTTCTAAAAGGCATATTGGAATTCCTGGGGAATCCTTTCAAACTATCCATCTTGTTCTTAGTCACTTTCCATCTCCACTTCTGGGTGAAAATCCTCTCTGTGGTCAGTCACTTTTAGCAATACAAAAGGCTTTCTCCCTCAAGCATATTTCGAGGGAAAATGAGACTAGAAATTACTGATCTAGAACAGTGGTCCTCAAGCCTGGCTGTACATTCGACCAAGCCAGCTTTTAAAAATACTGATGCTGCGCCCACCTCAGATGGATTAAGCATAATTGCTGGGGAGCCTGGGCACTGGTTGTTTCTTAAGAGCCACCCAGATGATTTCAATATGGTGACGACTGAGAGGCACTGGTGCACACTCCTCAGCAAAAAGCAACCAAGACTCTCCTGACCCACCTTGCTCCCCTTCCTTAGGTTCTAACATAGAGGTACAGTTCCCTGAACAGATCTCAAGGGTGTCAGGTATTTAAATTTTTATTTTAATTCAACAAATATTTCATGAGCACCTCCTATATGTAAAAGGCAAGCACAAAGTAAAACTTTTATAATTTATAACCTTAAACATTAACAAGAAAATATAAGCACAGAGATGTGTATGTAACATAGCTATCACTTCAGTTCAGTTCAGTCGTTCACTCATGTCCGACTCTTCGCGACCCCATGAATCGCGGTGCGCCAGGCCTCCCTGTCCATCACAATCTCCACGAATTCACTCAGACTCACGTCCATCGAGTCAATGATGCCATTCAGCCATCTCATCCTCTGTCGTCCCCTTCTCCTCCTGCACCCAATCCCTCCCAGCATCAGAGTCTTTTCCAATGAGTCAACTCTTCGCATGAGGTGGCCAAAGTACTGGAGTTTCAGCTTTAGCATCATTCCTTTTAAAGAACACCCAGGGCTGATCTCCTTCAGAATGGACTGGTTGGATCTCCTTGCAGTCCAAGGGACTCTCAAGAGTCTTCTCCAACACCACAGTTCAAAAGCATCAATTCTTTGGCGATCAGCCTTCTTCACAGTCCAACTCTCACATCCATACATGACCACAGGAAAAACCATAGCCTTGACTAGACGGACCTTAGTCGGCAAAGTAATGTCTCTGCTTTTCAATATGCTGTCTAGGCTGGTCATAACTTTTCTTCCAAGTAGTAAGCGTCTTTTAATTTCATGGCTGCAGTCACCATCTGCAGTGATTTTGGAGCCCCCCAAAATAAAGTCTGACACTATTTCCATTGTTTCCCCATCTATTTCCCATGAAGTGATGGGACCAGATGCCATGATCTTNAGACGGACCTTAGTCGGCAAAGTAATGTCTCTGCTTTTGAATATACTATCTAGGTTGGTCATAACTTTTCTTCCAAGGAGTAAGCGTCTTTTAATTTCATGGCTGCAATCACCATCTGCAGTGATTTTGGAGACCAAAAAATAAAGTCTGACACTGTTTCCACTGTTTCCCCATCTATTTCCCATTAATGGTAGTTACATTAATTCTGCAACATTTTCCAAATATAGTATTTCAAAGAATCATGTCCCATTGTTGTTATAAATGTATCAGTTTTACTCGAAAGAATTTACAGATTTAGGGTAATCAAAATACAAGGCAGAGTTTCCTGTGAATCTGAAAAATATTTCTAGTTATTCTTGAGGAATAAAATGACAGTACTAGCAAAAAGAATTTTGAATAGAGGAGCACTGTTGAAGTATTCTCCTAAAAATATTACAATATATAACAAAGCTACAATAACTGAAACAGTGTGCAAATACAGATTAATGGAATAAAGAGCCTAAAATAAGTTCTACTTACTATTTGCCCCAAACAAAAAGGAAACAAAACACACCTGCAAGGTGAAAGATTAATTATCCAACAAATGGTGTTCAGAATGTTAGATGTTTGAAAAAAAAAGAAAGACCCCTTACCTAATACCTGACACACTGAAATAAACTGCAAATGGAGTTAAGTCTTTAAATGTTTGAAAATACAAAATATAGTACAGGTGAATATGTATAACTATGCTTAGTATGGAGAAAGACTTTCTGATTTTAAATGCAAAGAAAAAATGAAGAGAAATGAAAACTTTGATAGAAGTTGTGCATCAAAAATCCTTTAAAAGGTTACATCACTATAAATGAAACAAACAACCATCAAGGACCTACTGTATAGCACAGGGAAGTCTACTCAATACTCTCTAATAACGTATAAGGGGCAAGAATGTGAAAAAGAATATATATATGTATATGTATAACTGAATCACTTTGCTGTACCTCTGAAACTAACACAACATTGTAAATCAACTATACTCCAATATAAAAAAATAAAATGAGAGCAATAAATATTTTTTAAAACCCTTTAAAAAGAAATAAATCATAAGATTCTCATCTTTATATATATATATAATCCAGTCCTGTGGCCACTGCTGAGTTTTCCAAATTTACTGGCATATTGAGTGCAGCACTTTCACAGCATCACCTTTCAGGATTTGAAATAGCTCAACTGGAATTCCATCACCTCCACTAGCTTTGTTTGTAGTGATGCTTTCTAAGGCCCACTTGGCTTCACATTCCAGGATGTCTGGCTCTAGGTGAGTGATCACACCATCGTGATTATCCTAGTCATGAAGATCTTTTTTGTACAGTTCTTCTGTGTATTCTTGCCACCTGTTCTTAATATCTTCTGCTTCTGTTAGGTCCAGACCATTTCTGTCCTTTATCAAGCCCATCTTTGCATGAAATGTCCCCTTGGTATCTCTAATTTTCTTGAAGAGATCTCTAGTCTTTCCCATTCTGTTGTATTTCTCTATTTCTTTGCACTGATCACTGAGGAAGGCTTTCTTATCTCTTCTTGCTATTCTTTGGAACTCTGCATTCAGATGCTTATATCTTTCCTTTTCTCCTTTGCTTTTCGCCTCTCTTCTTTTCACAGCTATTTGTAAGACCTCCTCAGACAACCATTTTGCTTTTTTGCATTTCTTTTCCATGGGGATGGTCTTGATCCCTGTCTCCTGTACAATGTCACAAACCTCCATCCATAGTTCATCAGGCACTCTATCTATCAGATCTAGGCCCTTAAATCTATTTCTCACTTCCACTGTATAATCATAAGGGATTTGATTTAGGTCATACCTGAATGGTCTAGTGGTTTTCCCTACTTTCTTCAATTTCAGTCTGAATTTGGCAATAAGGAGCTCATGATCTGAGCCACAGTCAGCTCCTGGTCTTGTTTTTGTTGACTGTATAGAGCCTCTCCATCTTTGGCTGCAAAAAATATAACCAATCTGATTTCAGTGTTGGCCATCTGGTGATGTCCATGTGTAGAGTCTTCTCTTGTGTTGTTGGAAGAGGGTCTTTGCTATGACCAGTGCATTTTCTTGAAAGAAACAGCATAGATATAGGAAGAATAGGAGGACTGGGGCCTTCCCTACTGGCTCAGACAGTAAAGAATCTGCCTGCAATCCAGGAGACCTGGCTATGAGCCCTGAGTTGGGAAGATGCCCTGGAGATGGGAATGGCTACCCAACCCAGTATTCTTGCCTGGAGAATCCCAGGGACAGAGGAGCCTGGTGGGCCATGGGCTACTGGAGGACTAATAGGAAGAGAGACCCTGATGGAAATCAGGAGTGACTGTCTAGACAGCAGAGGAAAATGCCATAGAGGAGCAGAGGAAACAGATGAGGAAGAACGGAGAAAGCAAGCGGGGAGGCATCTCCTTCCTTTCTTTAACTTTTTCTTTTGAGGTAATTGTAGATTCACAGACAGTTATAAGAAATCATATGAGACATTTCGCATGCTACTGTCAGTTTTTCCCAATGGTAACACCTTGCATAACTATAGTATTCTTTTTTTTTTTTTTTTTGACAGAAGGCTCAGAATAAGCAGTAAATTTTTAAAAACAGTTAAAATAGCCTATCAGATAATATAGCTATGAGCATAGGTCGATATTTTATTAAAAACTTGTGCAAAAGAGAGATCTTGCTTGACCTTGGAAGACACATTCAATAGGAAAAGGAGGGTGAGACAGTCACTGTTAGACTGGATACATGTAAAAAGAATGCCTGGTTAAGAAGATCATTAGAAACTTGACTGACAGTCAGCTAAGCAGGTGGGTAGGTAGTTTCCCAGAAGAAGTCTTAATCTCATTAAAGTTTAATGTAAAACTGCTTAAGCATTTTATCACAAATCTTAATTTCTTTCCTAGTAGGAGGCTGTGAATTACATCATGAAAAAAAAAAAAAAAACCCTCTGTTTCAAACCTGGTTTGGGACAATTTTTCATAAGCAAAGGAATTAAGTGCAGTGTTGAGATTTGGAACATGACAGACACCTGGATCTGAGCCCCTGGAAGATGACCCAAGAAGAGACCCCAAGGTAAGAGACCAGCAACATGGAGACTCTAGCTTCTGTGTGACGTAAACGACTTGATGTTTGTTACATATTATTTCCATGTTAGACTGTGATGCCTCTACAACATAAGTTACAGAGGATGGGGATTTTTGTCTTTTATACTGATTTTTCCCTTGAACATTACTAAGTACCTGTTATTAACATGCAATAAATACTGGTTGAATAAATTAATTCTTAAACATTGAGATAACCAGTAATCTTCCTGGCCCTATATTTGGATCATGTCGGAGATGGGGACAGTTAATTCAAGATGACATTTCATGAGCTAATATTTGGGAAGCATATGTATGAGCACACTGATATACACCAATGCCGCAACCGTGAGGAAAATTTCAGCCTCATCTTGTACAAGGACCTCTACTGAGACACATTGTTGGGAATCCAGCACTCAAGAAAGCCTTTGTTTTAACTTTAACATTGAAGAACAAATCGGTGGTTACTGGGAACTGGAGTTGGGGTGCAATTACAGTGGGATAGCATGAGAGTTTTGGATGCCATTCTATATCCTGATTATAATGTATATGTCCAATAAATCTATACATCTAGTAAAGTTCATAGAATACTGTACATCAAGTCAACTGTTTTAAACATAAAACATTTACCACTAAATACCTACAGAATGGAAATCTTGTAGAGTCAGCTAATGAATCAGTATTCCTGTCTCTTTGACCATCCTCTGTCTCCACACACAGTTAGATTTCCAGGAATGCTACTTACATTGGGACATTCTGTCCCCACCCCACCCTTCAAGATGATTGATGATGAACTGAACCAATCAGGTCTCTCAGATATTTGAGATATGGGATTGTTTCCATAAGTCAGTCTCCAAAAGAGGATGGAATGGTAACTACAAAATCTATGGTGGTGAGCCAGCCATATTCTATTAAACAAATGCAGAACTGAGAAAGCTGGTTTGCAAAGCAAGACACAAAAGGGTGCAAACCGACCAAAATAAGTAGAGATGAAAGAAATGAGAAAGAGAAAGACAAGAGAATCAGACATGCTGACTGATCAATTTAATGGTTCCTCTTCTGGTTCCTCTTCATCAAGTCTATCTACTTTCTTACATTTGATTTTAATGAGCTATTCTGTGCTTTTATAACCTTGTTTATGTTTACATTTAAACAAGCTCAAACAATCCTGTTCCTAAGATCATAGACTCTAATTTATGTGCCATTAAATACTAACTCTACTGTCTTCAACCCATGAGAATTTGGGCAATTGAACCTCTCAGTACCTCAGTTTTCTATTTCTTAAAGAAGCCTAATATCTTCCAAAGAATTCCTTGGATTCTATTTCATTGTGACCTTTATGACAGTCTTTAAAGGAGGTATTATTGTTGAAATTCCATGGATGAGGAAATTAAGGCTGAGAGAGAATCCTTTGTCATTTTGCCATTTAATAGAATAGATAGGATGGAGGTCTTCTGGCCCCAAGAATTAAGCTTTTTCACAATAATCATATCTGTCCCTACCAAACAAACAGCTCCTCAGATGAAGCCCAAGCCTGGTACAGATTATTTTTCCCATTTCTCAGATTTTACTACCAGCTTGTATGTTGTATTCCCTACATTTTGTGCTCACAGAAACATGGTAATATAAGCAAGCTATCCTCATGGTATAGATTATGAAGTCAGGTCTTTAGTGATTCAAGTTTAAGGTCATTTTGGGTGTATGTGAATTAATAAGAGTATAAATCTGGAGAATCAACCCAACTATCTCCTTCCTTCAAATCCAGTACTCTATCCCATTACATGCCACTACCTTTTAGGTTATTTTATTCTTAACCCTAGCATTTCAAATTATCAACTAAGGCTGAGTGGTGTAGACACATGTTCCTTGTAGTCAGAAAATTGCCAGAACTATAATGGGCTGCCATCTGTGGGGTCGCACAGAGTCGGACATGACTGAAGCGACTTAGCAGCAGCAGCAGCAGCAGCAGCATGAGAAAAACACACTTATTTTTCCCAATGGGATAGAAAAAGAGCTATGGTCAAATAATTAATATTGCACAAATGTTACAGAAGAATAACATAGATCTACATAGTCCAACATAGCACAAAATGGAGTGTTAAATGTGGGAGGGGGCGGAGGAAGAAAATTTTAAGACAGATTAGCTGTTTGCTTAAAATAAAAGAGGAAAATGAGCGACATTACATAGATATAAAAAAAAGTTAGAGCGTTTCTCTAGAAAGAGGTCATTCATCCCAGGATAGATAAAGGGTGTGGTCCTTGCACCTGAAAGAATACAGAGTTTCTCTTTCTTAGGGCCAGGGATTGAGGTTAGTGAGGAGAGCTGATTATAGGCAGCATGTGGCTGAGGATAGAAATTCTCCTAGATCCAGCTATCCTGCAAATGGTGTTTGCCTTGGAAGATAATTACGAGAGGAAGTGAGAGAGAATAATGTGTGCGTGTGTGCACCCATATATGTGTGTGGATGTGCACATGTTTTGTAAGATCTGTATTTACCAGAGCTTTGGGAGCCTAGAACATATTGGCGGGAGAGTGGACAAAACAATATGTCACTGAAAAATCATTCCTTTTCATCACCTGTAGCCACAGAGGCCCAACAGATGACTCAGGTGACTTTATGCAGCGGAAAGATAAACTGGGTCATCGGGTTTGGGCAGGCAGTGTAATCTCAGGTCACTGCTGGTTTTCTGCCAGACTTTAAGCCGGAAATGCAGGTGCTTCAAGGGTGACCATATGAAAATGACAATTACCGAAGCCAAAACAGCATGATTCCTCAGCCAGCTGAGGAGGATTTCTGTTCTTCCTTTTCTCTCCTCAATATAAGTGAGCAAATCTGCCTCCCTGAAGAGTGTTCGCACTCCTTTGTTAGAAGTACCATAGGACAAAGGATCCAGGTAAGGAAGAAAGACATTATCATAATATGTGGTTTCAGCAACTTATAATTTAAATCATAAAAGGAATGTGACCCAGCATCTACTTTTTGCTGTGACAGTGGCTCATATCACAGTAAATCTTCTGCCAATAATAACCACAAAATCTAGGTAAAATACCCAAAAAAAGGTGATTTGAAGCACTCAAAGTCAAGGAAGCAAGATGGTAAGATCATGGAGAGATACTGATCAGTGACTTTTTTCCCTTTGAGATGTTTCATAGTCCAGGGCACAGAGGCCAAATAAAATGCCGCAACCTAGAACCTGGAGCTACCCTACAAAGCTGGGGAGATCAAAATTAAAGTACAAGACGACAAAGGCATTGCTTAACTTCCAAATATTCGAGGATCTTTTAAGATCCATGACCCTGGGGAAAAAGTGAACTAGTGAGAAGTGAGCCCAAAATTCTACATACAAATTTCTCTCAAGACCATATGCAAAGCTTCAAAAATGCACACACATGAAGCAAGATGCTGAGAATCCGAGAAGAAAACATGTGCTAAAAAGCCAGAGTTGCCGAGACAAAATTTGGAGTTCTGAGGATGCCAAAGAGAGTTGCTAGTTAGAGATAGGAAAAATAAAACACAATTTGAACTGAAACTTCCAATAGGCTGTGTCCTTGGATTAAGCATTATACCTTAGGAGAATGGACACACTGGGAATATAGGTAGTCCTTACAAAATCTGAAAGCAGGTTTCCACCAAAGTAAGGTGACCTGCTTATATTCTTTCTGGCCTCCAGAAGAAAATTACATATCCTATAGAAGAAGATAATATTGTGCAGAGTCTCTACTACTTTCATACAAAACATCCACCATTCTCCAAAAAGTTATCAGACAACAGAAACTATACCAGAGATGAAACAGATCCTGAGTTATTATACATATTATTTTGTCCAAAAACAGAAATCCATGGAGAATGTATAACAGAATTAGAACCCATAAGAAAAGAACAAATGGAAATTCTAAAATTTAAAAATAGAGTAACTCATATTTATAATTCAGTAGTGATTTTAACAGAAGATAAAACAAAGAAAGGAAGAGCAATGAAATGAAAGGTAAAAAATTAGAACATATCCAAGTTGAGGCACAGACAGGAACAATACAGAAAATAGATAAATGACCGGTGGTATGTAGTGAAATCAGTTAAGAAATGTATAGTCTCAGGAGAAATGAATAGAAAAGATAAAAAAGAACTATTTGAAGATTAGGATTAGGAATTTTTCAAAATAATGGAAGATAATTCTACAGATTTCCAAAATCTCTACAAATACTGAGAGGATATGAATACAAAACAAAATATCTAGACACATTGTTCCAAGTCAAAGAAAGAAAAGCTTGCAAAAAGCAGCTACAGGAGAGAAAGAAGTATTCGGAGAGAAGGCAGTACAGGAGAGAAAGTATTTACTTTCAAGAAGTATCAAAAAAACAAATAGCTGATATCCTAATAGAAGTGATAGGAACTAAGATATTGAAGCGGCATCTTTAAAATGGTGACAGAAAACAGTTGCCAAACTAGAGTCCTATACTCACCCCCAAAATTCCTCTAAAGTAAACGTAGAAAAAAATACATTTTCAGACAAAAAAAAAAAAAAAACTAAGAGATAAAATTACAGGAGATTGGGACTAGAGAAAGTGCTAAAGGGAATTTTTCATGTAGGAAAAAAAAAAAAAATGACCCTGGAGGAAATTATAGAAACAGGAAGGAATAAAGATTTCTAGACAGACAGGTGATTAAATCTAAACGGATATTGACTGCTAAAACATCAATAGTATGTCATGTAGTACAATATATTTTTAGAATTAAAATACATGACAACAATGAAACAAGGGATGCTGCTGCTGCTGCTAAGTCGCTTCAGTCGTGTCCGACTCTGTGCGACCCCATAGACAGGAGCCCAACAGGCTCCCCTGTCCCTGGGATTCTCCAGGCAAGAACACTGGAGTGGGTTGCCATTTCCTTCTCCATTGTGTGAAAGCGAAAAGTGAAAGTGAAGTCGCTCACTCGCGTCCGACTCCTAGCGACCCCATGGACTGCAGCCTACCAGGCTCCTCCATCCATGGGATTTTCTAGGCAAGAGTACTGGAGTGGCTTGCTATTGCCTTCTCCGAAACAAGGGATAGGAGATGTAAATAGAAGTAAAACATTAATTCAAAAGAAAACAAGAAATCGTAAACAGATGAAAAAAATATGACAGTATATTTATATGTAAAATTATAGTAATTAATATTAAGTGTAAATGGACTAAATATATCAATTCAAAAAGAGATCATCAACTTGGACAAAAGAACCAACTAAATGCTGCTTATAAGAGACCTTTAATATAAATACATAAAAGAGTAAAAGTTAAAAAAATAGAAAAATATACCAAAGATATACTGGAGCTAATGTGTAATTGTCATTTCTGACAAAGTAGAATTCACGGCAAGACGTATATTAGAGATAACATTTCATAATGATGAAAGAGTTAATCCACCAAAAAGATAAATTTGCATGCACCTAATAACCTAGTCTCAAAACATATGGAGCAAAAGTTGACAGGAGAAACAAAAAATAAAACTAAATGAAATCATATCTTTCTTACAAAAATGCAGACAAAAAAACAGAGGCATAGACATGTTGAAAAACACCCTCAACCAATTTGAGATAACTGACATTTATAAACCACTACACCAAACAACCTCAAAATACACATATTTCTCACATACACATATGCTTGCTTAGTCATTCAGTTGTGTCCAACTCTTTATGACCCCATGGATTGTAGCCCACCAGGATCCTCTGTCCATGGGATTTTCCAAATAAGAATACTGGAGTGGGTTGCCATTTCCTTCTCCAATGTACATATAAGTTATTTATTAATATAAAAATAGATAAAAAGTTGTCTCCAAAATTATACAAAATATGTTCTCTGGCAGGACAGTAGGGAACATGAAAAGACCAATGAATTCCATGAGCATGGGTCCACTGCTCCATTTCCTTTGCTATGAAATGACTTCTTTGATTGGAGCAAAGCTGTGTGCAATACCATGGTGGTCATAAGACATTCTGTAAGTTCATGGACAGAACCTGTGGCAGCCACACTGTGTGCAAGTAAGGCAAGTCCACATGCAGTCCATTGGACCCTAGAATTTCAGTAGTATACCACATTTTAATGGCCAGGAACTTATTCTCTTCCAGGTGCCCAAGCCTCCATCTTAAAGGTACTGTCCCAACAACTTGGGGGGGGTGGTGCAGGGAAGAGGTGTGGCATGCATCAGGGTCCCCCTGATTCCTCAGTCAGAAAACCCCTAGGAGAAGGTAGTCACCTTCTCCAAGAAACAAACCCCAAGGGTGGGGCTAAGGGAGTAAGACATACTTTTTACCCCAGGGCTCCTGCTCTGATCTGACACTTATGCTGCAGACCTTTATACCCAGGTCCTTCAATGACTAAAACTCTTTAAAAAGTGCCAGAAGCCGGCTTGCCTTTCACCCATGTCTATCCAGAGTGACTGAGTGATCACTGTATTGAGAATTCAATTATGTTTATTATGAGAAGGTTGGGTGGTACTCAAGTGAGCAAGGGGTAATTTTCTAACTACAAAAACATTAAAACCATGTGATTTTGCTAAAAACATCCTGAAAAATAAGTCTTTGTAAATTCTTCTAATTCAAACCTTAGGACAGGAGAGAGAATAGAGAACAATGATAAAAGAGAATGATGTTTGCACAGACTTCATCAATTAAGAATAAGAATTTATCACTATCTCTAATTGGAAAAGAAACAAATATATGTTTTTTTTTTTTTTTTGAAACAGGTACTTAAAGCTGCAAACTAGACTTTGAGTGTACATTAAAGCAGAAAAAACAGCAGGGTGTCTCCTTGTGCCTTATCCAGTTGCATTAATGAGAAGTAGGGCGTGAAGGTAAAAAGTTCCTTTGGAGCAATCTTCTCTGGAAGAGTTGCTTATTCCTATCTTGTGCCCATCAACTTGGCAGTCTTCTAAAAGGTCTGTTTTCTTAATAAGCAAATCTTATCTAAAATGATGTGTAGTTATCCCATGGGTCCTGCATCTCTACCAACAGGGAAACAGAGCTCATGCTCTATCAGCTACCTGGAGTTTGAGATGGACAAGTCATGCCAAGAAGAGGATGTTGTTGTTATTGTTCATTTGTTAAGCCATGTCCTCCTCTTTGCGACCCCATGGACTGCAGCATGCCAGGCTTTCCTGCCTTTCACTATCTATCTCCTGGAGTTTGCTCAGATTCATGTCCATGGAGTTGGTGATGCCATCTAACCATCTCATCCTCTGCTGCCCTCTTCTCCTTTTGCCTTCAGTCTTCCTGAGCATCAGGGACTTTGCCAATGAGTCCGCTCTTCACATCAAATGGCCACAGCATTCACGCTTCAGCATCAATCCTTCCAATGAGTGTTCAGGGTTGATTTCCTTTAGGCTTGACTGGCTTTATCTCCTTGCAGTCCAAGGGACTCTCAAGAGTCTTCTTCAGCATCACAATCTGAAAGCATCAGTTCTACAGCGCTCAGTCTCCTTTATGGTCCAACTCTCACATCCGTACATGATTACTGGAAAAACCATAGCTTTGACTATATGGACCTTTGTCGGCAAAGTGATATTTTTACTTTTTAATCCGCTTTCTAGGTTTGTCATAGCTTTCCTCCCAAGGAGCAAGTGTCTTTTAATTTTATGGCTGCAGTCACCATCTGCAGTGATTTTGGAGCCCAAGAAAATAAAATCTGTCACTGCTTCTACTTTTTCCCCTTCTATTTGCATGAAGAAGAGGATGGCATGCCTCCAAATACTGTGGCCTATCTCCGGACTCCTGAGCACAGTTCAAGTGGACCAGTGTTCCAGGTGTCCCAAGGCCCTTCCTACTCTGTTTTCTCAAAGCAGGTCCTGGAGTGGGGTGGGGACCAGTTGAATCTTGGGTTGCACTCAGGTATCAAAGAGAACATATAAAATCAGTGCACTAAGGATTGGTGGTTCCCAGCCCCTGGCTCCCAGCCTTCTCCTCCTTTCTTTTGGCAATGCAGCTCTTATAAATAGCAAGGTTTGTTTTTAAATTGGGCCTGTCATATTTTTTATCCCCATGATATGTATTTGAAAGTTTTGCATTTTTATGTTACATAATTAAAAATAAAAGTTAAATTATAAAAATGCAGAAGATATCCAGAAATATGTTTGTCAGGTAACACATTATAATGGAAATACAAAAAAAGGAATGTGTCTCCTACCCTAATTCCACACTTCCCCATCCTTAGCAGTAACTGATGTTAGCAGCTTGATAATATATACATATGTGTGTGTGTCACAGGATATGTACTAACAGCCTTTGGGGCCCATATAAACACACACAAACATTAAAAAAATAAAGATAAGGATTTCCCTGGTGGTCCAGTGGTTAAGACTCTGCACTTCCAATGCAGCAGGTGAGGGTTTGATCCCTGGTTGGAGAACTAAGATCCCACATGCCACATGGCATGGCCTCCCCTGCAAAAATGAAAAAATAAAATAAAGGTAAGATATTATTTTAAAATAAGTAAAAAATAGAATGATACCCATGTCATCCAGTTAGCAGCTTCCCTGAAATACTCATTCCTTTGAAATTCAAGTGCAATTCATTCAAGCCACATGCCATGTGCTGGGTGAATGAGTAAGTGAAAGTCGCTCAGTTGTGTCCGACTCTTTGTGACCCCATGGACTGTACTACTGGGCTCCTCTGTCCATGGAATCCTCCAGGTAAGAGTACTGGAGTGGGTTGCCATGCCCTTCTCCAGGGGATCTTCCCAACTCAGGGATCAAACCCAGGTCTCCTGCATTGCAGGTGAATTCTTTACTGTCTGAGCCACCAGGGAAGCCTGCCATGTGCTGGAGAAAAGCTCAATGCTGATCCTCATCTATGGAGATTCTTGAAATGTTGGGGTTGTCATCATCACTGAATCGTTTCTAGCTCAGAATCCCGTAATTCAGGTGAGGCCATTCAGTTTGTGGATAAACACACTGCCCACTTCCGCACTGTTACCAGACACCAGTCTCCATCTGTGAACCTCAGGCTGTAAGTGTGGCAGACTTTTTTTGAAAATTTGTGACAGTGAAGAAAATTTTACACCATAGCAAAAGCTGTAGCAGCAAACCACCTCACTTAAAGCACTTAACAAGCACACACCAAGCTTCACAACTTCTAAACCAGGGACCAAACCAAAAATGACTTCTTTAAGGGCTCCTTCTTTTTGGTGTACCACAGGTATAAAGCTTTTAGTGTGACTGAGTGCTTAGTCACGTCTAAATCTTTGTGACCCCAGGATTGTAGAGTCCAAATGTTCCATGGAATTTTCTAGGCAAGAATACTGAAGTACGTTTCTATTTCCTACTCCAGAGGACTTAAAGCTTTTAAACTGAATGTTAATTTAAAAAAATTCCACACTTTCACCTCCACCTATCAAAAGAAAAAAAAATTTCCTTTGATCTCCCTGTGTGCCAAGAGAATTCCCATGGACCACCCATCTCAGCCCCATTTTCTCTCTCCTTCCTCATCCTAGC
Source organism: Cephalophus harveyi (assembly GCA_006410635.1). NCBI lineage: Eukaryota > Metazoa > Chordata > Mammalia > Artiodactyla > Bovidae > Cephalophus > Cephalophus harveyi. Next base: position 1,168,590 of record SJYT01035616.1, read on the forward strand.
CTTTCTTTGCTCCATGCAAACCATAAGGTACCTTGCTGCTGCTGCTGCTAAGTCTCTTCAGTCATGTCTGACTCTGTGCCATCCATAGATGGCAGCTCACCAGGCTCCCCTGTCCCTGGGATTCTCCAGGCAAGAACACTGGAGTGGGTTGCCATTTCCTTCTCCAATGCATGAAAGTGAAAAGTGAAAGTGAAGTCCTCAGTCGTGTCCGAGTCTTCATGACCCCATGGACTGCAGCCTAGCAGGCTCCTCTGTCCATGGGATTTTCCAGGCAAGAGTACTGGAGTGGGGTGCCATAGCCTTCTCCGAAGGTACCTCCCTACATACTGTTAATCTCTTGTGCAAGAGAGTTTTCACAGTCTCTTTATTTCACTATCTGTTTCCTAACCATGCCTTCCAAATTCAAGTGATCTGTATAAAGCTATTTAAATAGCAATAGGTCTCTCCCTAAAAGAAACTCAGCTGCCAGATTGAAAATTATTAGTTTTTACTCTGTTTCAAACAAATGACATAAATTCCCTCCTACTTATAAATTCAACCAGTAGTTGGTACTCAATCTGGCCAGACACTAATGTGCTTGGGATATAGTGGGTGAATGTAATAAATTCCTAATTTTATCAAGCTCCCAAGAGAGGCTCAATAAATCCTCATTTGTTTGGAAAAATATAGTAAAGTCTTTTGCATTAATGAATGAATGAAAGGTATCTTCTCCACATCTGTGATTCGGAACTCAGACTTTTACACCTAATAATGATTCCTTCTCTTCTTAGGATAGCTACCTAGATCCCCTCTCTCCATAAAGAGGGGAGCCAAAAGCTACAGAAACAATGTTTCTAAATCCACTTTATCAAAATAAGCAACACTCTCCATTTCCTCTGCAAAACACACTGACTGCTCCCCACAGAAACCAGAGACCTCTTGGCTAATAGGCAGCTCTCATTCTTCTGCTAGATTAGCCAGCCAACTACCAGTTCTAATTATATCAGATTAGAAGGCTTCTACTGTATTTTTCCAAATAAAAACAGTTTCTCCCCAAGTGGAACTCTCATGCAGGCAGTTGAAAAAAGTAACTGTTTTCTTCCTATCGCATGCAGATGACTGGATGCTTCAGCAAGACTTCTTCCAGGACAACACAGAATTCACCTCCTCTTTATTCAGTTCAGTTCAGTTCAGTCACTCAGTCGTGTCCAACTCTTTGCGACCCCATGAACTGCAGCACACCAGGCCTCCCTGTCCAACACCAACTCCCGGAGCCCACCCAAACTCATGTTCATTGAGTCAGTGATGCCATCCAACCATCTCATCCACTGTTGTTCCCTTCTCCTCCTGCCCTCAATCTTTCCCAGCATCAGGGTCTTTTCAAATGAGTCAGTTCTTCGCATCAAGTGGCCAAAGTATTGGAGTTTCAGCTTCAACATCAGACCTTCCTAGGACTGATCTCCTTTAAGAGAGTATAATTCCCTTGTTCATGTGCAGGAAGGGAATGTAAGTAGTTGTATCACTTGTACTGATGGTTTAAAACAATAAGCATGTATTATTGCTGAGGAGTCTGTTGATAAGCAGGGAGGTTTTACTGACCTGAGCAATGCTTGGGTGGCTTGACCTTGTATCGGCAGTCAGCTGGCAAAGTCATCAGGAGTTACCTGGTCAAGGATAGCACTATATAGCAGGTGACTGATTGGCTGTTGGCAGGAGAGGAGGAGTGCCCAAGTCCTGGAATTTCTACATCCACCAGGCTAGACAGCAACAGCAAGACAGAGTTCAGGAAGAAAGGTAGAAAGTACAAAGCCTACTGAGGTCTAGTCTCAATAGTGACACACTGTCGCTTCATTCACATTCTACTGGCCAAAGTAATTAACATGATGAGCTCATTTTAAGGGGAAAGGAAACAAGTTCCACCCTTTTATGAAAGGAGCTACAACATCATATTTCAAAGGTTGTAGATATAGGGATAGATGGAGAATCCAAGTCATTATTGTAATCAAGGTACTACACGCAATCAAGGCAGTGTAATTAACATTTTTTGCATTGTGTGTCAAATTTATCTGGAAATTTTAGTACTCAGAGAAAATCAGTGGGTTTCCTTCCATTTCAGACATAGAAAATCATGAGTGACAGTTGCTCTCACCCAAAAGAGCAAAATAACTCATTCAAGCTATACCAAAGAAAACATACTAATAATCACATTAATAATTACATAAATTACAAAACTACCCAGTTAGAAGGCAGAGATTGTCAGATAGCTGAGGGGAAAATAATATAATAACTAAATATTACAAACAACAAAAATACATTTTAATTATCAAGAAAAATACAACTTGATATAAATGTATACCATATAAACACCAAGCACAAGGAAGCTGTAAAGTCAATATTAATATCAAACAATTTAAAATTAGAGAAAATAGTACTATTATGGATTAGTTCATTTCAGTTGCTCAGTTGTGTCCAATTCTTTGTGACCCCATGGACTGCAGCACACCAGACTTCCCTGTCCATCACCAACTCCCAAAACTTGCTCAAATACATGTCCATCAAGACAGTGATGACATCCAACCATCTCATCCTCTGTCATTCCCTTCTCCTTCTGCCTCCAATCTTTCCCAGCATCAGGGAATTTTCCAGTGAGTCAGTTCTTCACATCAGGTGGCTAAAGAATTGGAGCTTCAGCTTCAGCATCAGTCCTTCTAATGAACTTTCAGGACCGATTTCCGTTAGAATTCATTGGTTGATCTCCTTTCAGTCCAAGGAACTCTCAAGAGTCTTCTCCAATGCCACAGTTCAAAAGCATCAATTCTTCAGCACTCAGCTTTCTTTATGGTCAAACTCTCACATCCATATATGACTACTGGAAAAACCATAGCTTTGACTAGATGGATCTTTGCTGGCAAAGTAATGTCTCTGCTTTTTAATGTGCTGTCTAGGTTGGTCATAGCTTTTCTTCCAAGGAGCAAGCATCTTTTAACTTTGTGGCTGCAGTCACCATCTGCAGTGATTTAGGAGCCCAAGGAAATAAAGTCTGTCACTGTTTCCATTGTTTTCCCATCTATTTGCCATGAAGTGTTGGGACTGGATACCATGATCTTTGTTTTCTGAATGTTGAGCTTTAAGCCAACATTTTCACTTTCTTCTTTCACTTTCATCATGAGGCTGTTTAGTTCCTCTTCACTTTCTGCCATAAGGGTGGTGTCATCTGCATATCTGAGGTGATTGATATTTCTCCCGGCAATCTTGATTCCAGCTTGTGCTTCATCTAGACTGACATTTCGCATAATGTACTCGGCATGCAAGTTAAATAGAGTGACAATATACAGCTTTGACATACTCCTTTCCCAGTTTGGAACCAGTCTGTTGTTCCATGTTCAGTTCTAACTGTTGCTTGTTGACCTGCATACAGATTTCTCAGGAGGCAAGTCAGGTGGTTCGGGAGATGGTGATGGACAGGGAGGCCTGGCGTGCTGCGATTCATGGGGTCACAAAGAGTCGGACACGACTGAGCGAATGAACTGAACTGAAGTCAGGTGGTCTGGTATTCCCATCTCTTAAAGAGGAACATTTCACAATTATAAAATTATCCACTCATCAAATAGACCTAACAACCCTAAATGTCAATGGGCCTAACAACAGAACTTCAAACATGTAAAGTATATTGATGTGGAACATTCTCCAAGAATTTTATATAACTAGTAAGTCATACAGAAGATGTTCTCTAATTACAATAGCAGTAGATTTCAATTCAATAAAAAATAAATATGTGGAAAATCCCCAAGTTGTCAATTAAATAACACATTTATAAGTAACTCATAAATAAAAGGAGAAATGATGAGGAAAATCAGAAAATATTCTGGACTGAATAATAATGAAATAGAGCATATAGAAATTTATGAGATGCAGCTAAAGCAGTTCTTAGAGGAAAATGTGGGGTATTGAATGCCTATTTTATGAACACGATACAGTTTTAAAATCAATAATTTAAGGCCGGAGTCAGTAAACTATAACCGTGGGCTAAATCCAGTTTGTTGCCTGTTTGTTTATTTTTGGCTGTGCTGGGTCTTTGTTGCTGCACAGGCTTTCTCTAGTTGCAGGTAACAGGGGTTACTCTTCATGTGGGGCTGGGGCCTTCTCATTGTGGTGGCTATAGGCTTGTGGGCTCAAAAGTTTCAGTGCACAGGTTTCTTTGTCCTGTGACATGTACAATCTTCCCAGACCGGGGATGGAACCTATGTCCCTTGCATTGGCAAGCAGATTCTTAACCACTGGATCACCACAGAAGCCCTGCTGCCTGTTTCTACAAATAACCTTGTTTTAGAACACAGACACCACCACTCATTTACATTTTGTCTATGGCAGCCCTCATGCAGCAGTGGAAAAGTAGGATAGTTGGAATTGAAACTGCATGGCCTACACAGTACTTCTTTGTATCGTCCTCTATTCTTCAATCTCTTAAGCAAAATTTTACCTTAACAAACTAGAAAAAGAACAAAGTAAGCAGAAGAGAAGAGAACATAAAGAGCAAAAATTAGCAAAGCAGAAAACAGGGAAACAATGGAGGAAAAAAAAATGAAGTCACAAATTTGGATTTTAAAAAGACTAATGAAATTGATAAATTCCTACCAAGATTGAAATAAAAAGGAGAAAATTAAAAATTATCCAGAAGAGAAATATAAAAAGAAGAACACCATTACAGATAACATAGACATTAAAAGGATGATCAGGGAGTTTTTTGAACAACAATATGTCAAATTCAAAAACTTTAATGAAATGGACAGGCTCCTTGGAAAGCAAATTATTAAAATTTACAGAAGAAGAAAAAAATCTGAAGAGCCTCATATGTATTAAAAAATTAAGTTCACAGTTAAAAATAAAGAAAGCTTTAGACCTAGATGATATCACTAGGAAAGCCTACAAATTTTTTTTCTTTTTTGCCTGAACTGGTCTTAGTTGCAGCACACAGGATTTCCATCTTTGTGGCATGTGAACGCTTAGTTGCGGCACATGGGATCCATTTCTTTGACCAGGGATCAAACCAGGGCCCCCTGCATTAGGAGCACAGAGTCTTAGCTGCTGGACCAGCAGGGAAGTCCTTCTACAAAACTTTTAAAAAAGAAACTACATCAATTATACTCAACTCTCTTGGAAAACAGAAGACAAAATACTTTCTAACTCATTTTAGGAGGCCCACATAACCCTGATATTTATAGTTGACAAAGATTACTACAGAAAACTGCATACCAAAACACCTCCTGAAGAAATGTAAAAATCCTTCTTAAAAATCTTAGCAGAAAGAATTCAGTAATAGTTTTGAAAGTTAATATATCATGACCAAGTAAGATTTATCCAAGGAATATAAGATTGATTTAACATTCAAAAAAATCAATCCATGCAATATATAACATTAGTGAAAGAAAAGAGAAAAGTCATATAATCATGCCCATCGAGGCAGTAATACCTTTTCATGATTTAAAAACTCAGCAAATCGGCATAAGAAAAAAAAAAAATTTTTTTCCCAAGCTGAAGAGCAAATCTGTGAAAAACTTACAGCTACCATCAAATCTCTTACCATACTTGATGTTAATCCTTTCCCCCAGATAAAAGCAAGGCGATAAAGTCTGCTCTCATCCCTTGTATTCACCATTATCCTAGAAATCATATGTAGTTCAAAAAAAAGTAAAAGAAATAAAAAGTATTAAGATTAGAAAAAAGACAAAATCCTAATTATTTTCAGGTTACATGATTGTGTATGTAGAATGTCCAAAGAAATCTTCCAAACTCTAAAATTAATTAGTAAATTTAACAAAGTGATAGGATATAAGGTAGATATGAAAAAATAATTATTAATATATAACCACATATAAGCAATAAACAAATTGACATTTTAAGACTTACTAGTTCTTTTCTCTTCCTTTCCCCTTTCCTTCCTGGATAATTCTGCCCCAAAGTCATTAAGTGGGGCTGAACGTGGTTAAGTATTCCCACATGGAAGTGGGGCAAAGTTGTAATGAGAAAGTACATGGTATTGAAGCCCAAGCATAATAAAGAGGACATTTACATGAGGGTCTGGCCCCAGTTAAAAGGGTCCAAACCTGAGCAGAGTGAAACAGTTATCTGTACATGGGAAGGTGGCTGATGTGGGGCACCAGAGCCCATGTAGGCTGAGTAAGGCATGGATGTGGGAGAGGAGCCTGTACAAGGCGAGGGAGTGTGAGTAGGGTGTGCAGGGGTGGTAGCAGTGATGATGTTGGCACCTAGAGGTGGATTGACGAAATAAGCAAAAACATTGAGGGTAACAGAAGTGAGGTTTCTCACTGTCAGTAAAGGGATTCCAAATAGGAAAGGGAGAAAATTAGAATGCACTCTGTGGTGCTGGACGGAAAGAATGTACTAGTGCTCTCGGTGGTCAGTGGCTCGGTCGTGTCTGACTCTTTGCGACCCCATGGACTACAGCACACCAGGCTTCCCTGTCCTTCACCATCTCCCAGAGCTTGCTCAAACTCATGGCCATCGAGTCGGTGATGTCATCCAACCATCTCATCCTCTGTCACCCCCTTCTCCTCCTGCCTTCAGTCTTTCCCAACACCAGGGTTTTTTCTAATACATCAGCTCTTGGCAGCATGTGGCCAAAGTATTGGAGCTTCAGCTTCAGCATCAGTCCTTCCAATGAATATTCAGGACCGATTTCCTTTAGGATTTGACTGGTTGGACCTCCTTTCAGTCCAAGGGACTCTCGAAAGTCTTCTCCAACACCACAGTTCAAAAGCATCAATTCTTCGGCGCTCAGCTTTCTTTATGGTCCAACTCTCACATCCATACATGACTACTGGAAAAACCATAGCCTTGACTAGATGGACATCTGTTGGCAAAGTAATGTCTCTGCTTTTTAATATGCTATCTAGGTTGGTCGTAGCTTTCCTTCCAAGGAGCAAGCATCTTTTAATGTCATGGCTGCAGTCACCATCTGCAGTGATTTTGAAGCCCAAGAAAATAAAGTCTGTCACTGTTTCCATTGTTTCCCCATCTATTTGCATGAAGTAATGGGACTGGATGCCACGATCTTAGTTTTTTGAATGTTGAGTTTTAAACTTCCTCTTTCACCTTCATTGAGAGGCTCTTTAGTTCCTCTTCAGTTTCAGCCATAAGGGTGGTGTCACCTGCATATCTGAGGCTATTAATATTTCTCCTGGCAATCTTGATTCCAGTTTGTGCTTCATCCAGCCGGGCATTTCACAAGATGTACTCTGCATATAAGTTAAATAAGCAGGGTGACAATATATAGCCTTGATGTACCCTTTTCCCAATTTGGAACCAATCTGTTGTTCCACGTCCAGTTCTAACTGTTGCTTCTTGACTTGCATATAGACTTCACAGGAGGCAGGTAAGGTGGCTGTACTAGTGTAACCCAGTGATTTAAAAAGTATATATATAAACAGATACCCATTACAGTATATATATATAGTGATAAGCATATTTAAGGCCCAGATGTTGGTTTCTAAACATCATTCTGAAATAAAAGGATTAAGAACTTGGATAAAAGACTGAGTCTGGTTCTTAAAGCAAGAAAAGTCAATGATGAACCTGGAATTTTTTTTGTCAGAAAGTAAAGACGTAGTCAAAGAACAGAGTGGGCATGTCAAAAAGACATGAGCAGCAGCTTGAAGCTTATCAGCCAAAAATGGGACAATCTGAGCATTAAAATGAAGAATGATATTAATGGATTAAAGTTTATTAAATAAGAATGCATGTACCTCTAATAATAGAAATGAAAATACTCAATGCTTGATGAAGATTAAAACAATATCAAAATGTAAAGTACACAAAAATACTTATTACAAAGGGGTAAACAGTAAATTTACAGTGGAGAAGCCTAATAGGCACCACTGTAGTAAAATCATCAGTAATAGAACAAATTAAAGCTATGTAACACTTGTAGGATATAATAAAAATATAGACTTATTTCTGTGATATTTCTGCCAAAGATGAATAACCTGAATCGAATCAAAAGGAAGATCAGATCAACCTAAGCTCTATAAAGTAAAATCTGTCAAGGTCATAAAAATGAAAGACTGAGGAATTTTTTCAGAACAGTACACCTAATAATTCAAGAATCAGATCATTTTACTATAAAGAACATCTTGGGGACAACTGACAAAACTTGAACAGAGTCTGAGGATTATATGTTAATAATGTATTCTTGCTTATTTCCTATTTTGATGGTTGTACTGTGGTTATTTAGGGTAATGTCCTTGTTTTAGGAAATAAACATAAAGTAATGAACGGGTGATAGGATATAGTGTTGGAAACTTATTCTCAAATACTCTTGAAGAAGTTTGTTTTCTACTTTTAAATTTTTGAGAAGTTTGAAGTTGTCTCAACAGACAAAGAAGCAATATAATTTTTAATAACATCAAAATGATAAAAGTATAGAAAAAACACCTAATGAAATATGTGCAAGACACCTAAACACAAAATGCCACTTAAAATCAAAATCCTGAATAGCTGGGAGTTAGTTATACAATGGAATTCACCTGAGCTATTTCAGATCCTAAAAGATGATGCTGTGAAAATGCTGCATTCAATATGCCAGCAAATATGGAAAACTCGGCAGTGGCCACAGGACTGGAAAAGATCAGTTTTCATTCCAATCCTGAAGAAAGACAATGCCAAAGAATGTTCAAACTACTGCACAATTGCACTCATCTCACACGCTAGCAAAGTAATGCTCAAAATTCTCCAAGCAAGGCTTCAACAGTACGTGAACAGTGAACTTCCAGATGGTCAAGCTGGACTTAGAAAAGGCAGAGGAACCAGAGATCAAATTGCCATCATCCATTGGAGCATCAAAAAAGCAAGAGAATTCCAGAAAAACATTTACTTTTGCTTTGCTGACTACACCAAAGACTTTGACTGTGTGGATCACAACAAACTATGGAAAATTCTTAAAGAGATGGTAGTACCAGACCACCTGACCTGCCTTCTGAGAAATCTGTATGCAGGTCAGGAAGCAACAGTTAGAACTGGGATTGGTTCCAAATTGGGAAAAGAGGACGTCAAGGCTGTATTTTGTGACCCTGCTTATCTAACTTATATCCAGAGAACATCATGCAAAATGCCAGGCTGGATGAAGCACAAACTGGAGTCGAGATTGCTAGGAGAAATATCAGTAACCTCAGATATGCAGATGACACCACCCTCATGACAGAAACCGAAGAGGAACTAAAGAGCCTCTTGATGAAAGTGAAAAAGCTGGCTTAAAATTCAACATTAAAAAAACTAAGATCATGATATCCAATCCCATCACTTCATGGCAAATAGATGGGGAAACAGTGGAAACAGTGACAGACTTTATTTTCTTGGGCTCCACAATCTCTGCAGATGGTGACTGCAGCCATAAAATTAAAAGATGCTTGCTCCTTGGAAGAAAAGCTATGACCAACTTAGACAGCACGTTAAAAAAGAGAGACATTACTTTGCCAACAAAGGTCCATCTAGTTAAAGCTATGGTTTTTCCAGTAGTCATGTACGGATGTGAGAGCTGGACCATAAAGAAAGCTGAGTGCCGAAGAATTGATGCTTTTGAACTGTGGTGTTGGAGAAGACTCTTGAGAGTCCCTTGGACTGAAAGGAGATCCAACCAGTCAATCCTAAAGGAAATCAGTCTTGAATATTCATTGGAAGGACTGATGCCGAAGTTGAAACTCCAATACTTTGGTCACCTGATGTGAAGAACTGACTCATTGGAAAAGACCCTGATGCTGGGAAAGATTGAATGTGGGCAGAGAAGGGGACAACAGAAGATGAGATGGTTGGATGTCATCACCAACTCGATGGACATGAGTTTGAGCAAGCTCTGGGAGTTGGTGATGGACAGGGAAACCTGGTGTGCTGCAGTCCATGGGGTTGCAAATAGTTGGAGACGACTGAGCAACTGAACAGAAACTGAACTGAGTTATACAATTTTCATAGATTGGAAGACTCAGTATTGTTAAGATATTCACTGACCCTAAATTGGTATACAAGACTCATTACACAAACACAAGATAATTTTAAAATTTACATGGCAATACTATAGATGTAGAATAACCAAAACAATATTGAAAAAGATGAACAACAAAGCTGAAGAACTGAGACTTCCCTGGTGGTTCAGTGGTTGGAAACTTCGTGTTTCCACCCTCAGAGGGCACAGGCTTAGTCCCTGGTCAGGGAACTGGGATCTACAAGCTGTGTGGTGCAGCCCAAAAAAAAATTTTTTTTTATTTGGAAGATGATTGCTTTCCATAATTTTGTTGTTTTCTCCCAAGTATCAACACAAACCAGCCACAGATATACATTTGTCCCAAATTTTTTAAAGAATGACTAAATAAATTTGAAAAATAAAGCAAAAACTAAAATAACATTTAAAAAAGCTGAAGAACTAACAATTTCTAGCTTCAAGTCTTATTCTAAAGCCACAAAGATATGTTAATAGTTGGAGAGTAGGATAGAAAACTGAATCAGTGGAAAAGAATAGAGTGTGTAGAAATATACAATACTTGTATGGTCAGTTGATTTTTTCATAAAAATGCCAAGTCAGTTCTATGAGATAAAGTACATCTTTTTAACAAATGTTGCTAAAACAACTGAATTTTATACATATATATATATATATATATATGCTGCTGAGTCGCTTCAGTCGTGTCTGACTCTGTGCGACCCCATAGATGGAAGCCCACCAGGCTCCCCCATCCATGGGATTCTCCAGGCAAGAGCACTGGAGTGGGGTGCCATTGCCTTGAAGTCGATCAGTCATGTCTGACTCCCAGCGACCCCATGGACTGCAGCCCACCAGGCTCCTCTGTCCATGGGATTTTCCAGGCAAGAGCACTGGAGTGGGGTGCCATTGCCTTCTCCATATATATATATATATATATACAGTGATACTGAAGTTGCTCAGTCGTGTCCGACTCTTTGCAATCCCATGGACTAAAGCCTACTACGCGCCTCCGTCCATGGGATTTTCCAGGCAAGAGTACTGGAGTGGATTGCCATTTCCTTCTCCAATATATATATATACACATACATATATAACTTTCTACCCATAAACAAAAATTAGTTGACTGTTAATCATGGATTTAGACATAAAACTCAGGACCTTAACATGTCTAGAAAAAAACATGAAAAAATTCTCATGACTGTGGATGGATAAAGATTTTATTGAACAGGGCACCAAAAACACAACCCTAAAAAGTAAATTTTGAAAAATTAGACTTTATAAGAAATAAAATTTATGCTCATCAAAAGACATTACTAAGACAATGAATAAGCAAGGCACAGGTTGGGAAATATGTTTACATCACTATGGGACAATGGACTTGTATCCAGAATACACAAAAGAACCATAAGTCAACAATTACAAATGAGCAATGAAATATCTTAAAATTCACAAAATATTTGAACAGATGCTTCACAGAAGTAGATACACAAATAGCCAACAAGTGTTTATAAAAGAACTCAATGTCATTAAATTCTTAGAGAATGTAAATTAGCGATCTTAATTAGATTCACTTGATACACACTTGAATGATTAAAGTAAAAGATTGACAACCCTAGAAGTTGGCAAAGATATGGAACAACTGGAACTCTCATCCATGGCTGGTGTGAGTGTACAAATGCTCAATGTTTAGACTTATTCCTTCCAAAAAAGCACAATGTTTGAAAAATTGAGGACGTAATATGTATGCATGCACACTTGTGACTCAATTTTGAAATAGTTACTACTCCACAAAACAAAACATGGAGAGAAAGCGATCACAGCTCATGTGTAATCAGCCAGATCCCCACGATGTCACGGTTCATATCCAACCACCAGCACTACCCTGCTCATGATTTGGTGATCAAGCAGTTACAACTACATCACAGGGGTAGACAGCACCAGCTTGGAGTCAGAATTCTGTCTTCCTAAAGCATCATGCTCTTCTTTCAGTAATTCTGTGAGCCAAAAGTCTAGTGGTAAATGGGTAGTTCTTCTGATTTCAATCTACTGAGTGGACCTCTTCATCTTAGGTCTACAGCATCAGTTCCAGTCTCACAGGGCCCCCCAAAATTGTAAATGGATACTTTGCTCAGCTCCTCACACCTTCAGCCACTCCCTTTCCCTCTTTGGGAAACAGAAAATAAATAATAAAAAGATGCCACATAAAATGGTATGAATATTGGCAAGTAGAGTCAGAATGTAGAATGCTTTTCTTGAACACAACTGTAAAGGGGTAAATAGACATTTACTTATTTTGGGAGTTATGCGTGATTGATGATGCCACTCGGCAGCTCCACATTCTCATTTAACGCCCCTCAAGCATGCAATTGTTCGACAGGCTTAAAACACATGATTCTGCTTCCAGAAATGGAGGCAGACAGCAAGGTCCTTCTGCCCGAGTGTGTGGAAGAAAGAGCAAGCAGCAAAAGAAACTGGTCACGGAGGATGAGCACATTGGCAGTTGCTGCTCCATTGGTTTCAGAGTGCAAGGAAGGAAAATGCTCCTTGGACATTTGAAAACTTTCTATGTCTCCCCTGCTAAGCTTGGCAACTGCCAAGCTATCCCAAACTCTCTCACCAAAGCCCCAGATGCCCACATCTCTCCTTATTTTGGGATATAAATGTGACCAAAATCATCTCTTATTATAAGGCAAGGAAAGAGCTCCAGATTTAGTCACTGGTGCTACTAGGACCTCGCTGAACCAAAGAGCATGCCAAGAGGCAGCAGGGTGGCAAGAAGGCCTTTTGGATGGATCCACATGCTCATAATTCATTCACACACTTTCCTCTGAGCAAGGCAAAAATTTTAAATCATCCAATGTGGGTCTTCCTGGAGTTATAAAAATAAGAGTGTGCCCAGAATTGAGGATTGGTTGCCCCCTGTTCCCCAGTGCCACCCCAGATGGAAGACAGCCAGAAACTGGGTTACATAGTTTCTTTGACAGAAATGGAGATTAGCAGGTGTTAAAGACAGATTAGTGACTAAATTAGTTTCTCACTGGCATAATAAGTATTCCAAAAGGAAGGGTTTAGAGTGAAATTGGGCAGCTGATGTGAGCCTTCTCCAATGAGAAGAAATTTTCCTGCATTTACCAAGCCTGTGCAAGCTAAAGAAACTGAAGTAAAAAAAAGTAGCCCATAATTGAAATCTGTAGCAGGCAGGCTCCCAGACAGAATGTGCAACTGAGATAAGATGGGGTGACAGCAGGTTTTGTTTTATTTGGGGGGCACTTCCTGGGGGTTGGCAGCAGAAAGCTCTATTTTTGTACTTTCTTTATCTCTAGACTGAGATTCTGACTCTAGTTCCAATCAATATTCCTGTTGTTGATGAGGCATCTTTTCCTGCACCCTAAGGTTTGGCCACAGAGCTGGAGAGAAGAAGGAAGAGTTTGAATGGTCTCAGATGAAACAACACCAACTTAATCAGTGCAAGTTGCTATAACAAAATTACTATAGACTGGGTGGCTTTAACATCAAGCATTTATTTACCAACAGTTCTGAAGACTGGGAAATCTAAGATCATAGCGCCAGCAGATCTGGCGCATGGTGGAAGCCCTTTTCCTGGTTTGCAGATGCTATCTTTCCTTGTATCCTCCTGTGGCTGAGAGACAAAGAAAGAAGTCATCTCTCCAATGTTTCATCTTCAGTTCAGTTCAGTTCAGTTCATTTCAGTTGCTCAGTCATGTCCGAGTCTTTGCAACCCCATGAACCGCAGCACTGTGTGGATCACAATAAACTGTGGAAAATTCTAAGAGAGATGGGAATACCAGACCACCTGACCTGCCTCTTGAGAAATCTGTATGCAGGTCAGGAAGCAAGTTAGTTACTGGACAATAAACAACAGATTGGTTCCAAATAGGAAAAGGAGTACGTCAAGGCTGTATATTGTCACCCTGCTTATTTAACTTACATGCAGAGTACATCATGAGAAACGCTGGACTGGAAGAAACACAAGCTGGAAACCAGATTGCCGGGAGAAATATCAATCACCTCAGATATGCAGATGACACCACCCTTATGGCAGAAAGTGAAGAGGAACTCAAAAGCCTCTTGATGAAAGTGAAAGAGGAGAGTGAAAAAGTTGGCTTAAAGCTCAACATTCAGAAAACGAAGATCATGGCATCTGGTCCCATCACTTCATGGGAAACAGATGGGGAAACAGTGGAAACAGTGTCAGACTTTATTTTGGGGGGGCTCCAAAATCACTGCAGATGGTGATTGCAGCCATGAAATTAAAAGACGCTTGCTCCTTGGAAGAAAAGTTATGACCAACCTAGATAGCATATTCAAAAGCAGAGACATTGCCGACTNAAACAGAGGGGGAAACAGTGAGACTTTATTTTTTGGGGCTCCAAAATCACTGCAGATGGTGACTGCAGCCATGAAATTAAAAGACACTTATTCCTTGGAAGAAAGGTTATGACCAACCTAGATAGTATATTCAAAAACAGAGACATTACTTTGCCAACTAAGGTCCGTCTAGTCAAGGCTATGGCTTTTCCTGTGGTCAGGTATGGATGTGAGAGTTGGACTGTGAAGAAGGCGGAGCGCCGAAGAATTGATGCTTTTGAACTGTGGTGTTGGAGAAGACTCTTGAGAGTCCCATGGACTGCAAGGAGATCCAACCAGTCCATTCTGAAGGAGATCAGCCCTGGGATTTCTTTGGAAGGAATGATGCTAAAGCTGAAACTCCAGTACTTTGGCCACTTCATGCGAAGAGTTGACTCACTGGAAAAAACTCTGATGCTGGGAGGGATTGGGGGCAGGAGGAGAAGGGGATGACCGAGGATGAGATGGCTGGATGGTATCATAGACTCGATGGATGTGAGTCTGAGTGAACTCTGGGAGTTGGTGATGGACAGGGAGGCCTGGCGTGCTTCGATTCATGGGGTCGCAAAGAGTCAGACACAACTGAGCGACTAAACTGAACTGAACTGATTTTATTATTTAAAAAGAAACAAACAATCAAGATAAAACATCTCTATTTTTTCTCAATAAAAAACTATTTAAATGCATTTAAAAATAGTATCAAATATTCTTCCTCCCCCAGAATGTACAGCTTTTGTTCAAATACCTGTGAATAGTTTGCTTACTAAATATGAATCTCAAGAAGGCAACACTATTTTAAAAACTAAAAGCCTATCTGTAGACTCCATACTACAGTATAAAGAGCTTCAAGGTCATGTTTCAGAAGTTCTTCTGAATCAGCAAGGAAGTGTCTCCATGTCAGACAGTCATGTCTGATGCTGGAGAAAATCCAAGCCAGACGGATGCCCCGTTTGTGGGAGACTCATGCACCTGTAGTTGGAGGACTGGATGTGATTTCCACCTTCATGTCAACAGAGGGAAACAGATTTCAAAGAGACGTTGCCTTGAAAAGATCTTGAATTTTTGTCTCTTCCCAAGCTGTTATGCAATAAACACAGAAGAAGAAGGTGGCAATGTCCAGAGGTTGCTCACTCCCGGTGGAAAACTAGCAGTGACAAGACAGTGCTCCCACTCAAGGCAATCTTTTTCAAAAGTTTACTTTCTCTTTGTTCCAACAATACAAACAGCAAAGTGATCTGACTGTTTTATTGCATATGGTAGTAAATTGAATTAGTCCATAAGATATGGACCCTTCTTCTTATACTAAATGTGAACTTCCGAGATTTCACACTTCAGCCAACGCCAGAAAGCAGCTGAACAGAGGCTCCTAGACATAAATTATGCTCTAAAAATATCAAACAGGTTCATATTTATGAAAAGAGCTTATAATAATAATTTATCCCTATTGATTACAAAACAATAATCTTAATAAGTTATGATTTTTTCACATTTCCAATTAGAAACTATTTAATATTCCTAATGGCTTGATTTATTTCAAGGTATTACAGAACAAACTCTTACTTTTATCAAACAGAATTCTTTCATAATCTCTACTATTAGACCAAAATATAATGATACACAAAGCAAGTTAAAATGACAGAATGCTTCTGAATCATCAAAGAAAATTCTAATTTTATTCCACTTAATTTTGATATTTTATGTTTTATTATATTCTATCTCTGAAAAAACTGGTAACCAATGTACAATTTACATGTACACAGTATTCAACTAATCATAGTACGCATTTACCTACAACATTCCACTCTTAAGACATAGTTCTCAAAAGGTTGATTTCTAAGGAAAATTTAATAGGAAAAAAAAAAGAGACGTTTCATCTTGATTGTTTCTGTTAGTCATATTATATGGAAACAGATACATTAATAACTGTTACCTTGAATGCAATAAAGGAAAAATTTAAGCAAGCTTCTCAACAAATACTGAAAAATCAAATTCTGTCATTGCATAACTATTCTGAGATTATTCATTCAGCTCAAGCACAGAACATTTTTCAGTGAGCATGATTCTTTCTGTACATGTTCAGAAATGCATTTCAAACAATAGCAGCTTTATTAATTTCAAACCAAGCTGTCATTCAAATGCAAAGAACATATCCTTTGTTTAGTCTGACTTACAATACTTATCAACTCTTTTTCTAGTAAAGGTTTCCCTCCTTCCCAGTTCTTTGTAAAATGAGTAACGAAGGTTTTAAAAAATGTTTGGATACAATTCACTTTTGGTTATCATGCTACACAGAGGAAATGTTAGTCACCTAAAAAGAAGAAATTTTAATAAAGGTGAAGACACTGCAAGCTGATAAGTTTTCTCAACTTTAGAAAATTTCTGACAAAGTTTAGTATATTCTAAATAATTCACCTTTGTGGTTTCATCCACACAGAAAATAAAATAATCAATTTAACTGGAAATTACATTTAAATCCTTTCAGTTTTTGAATGTTTTGTTAGCAATTTGTATATGAAAGTAAAGAAAAATCAATTTAGTATACATTTTAATCTATAACTAGAGATTTTTTATCTTTGAAGGATATCCTACTTTTGTCATAAAATATGATCCTGTACAATATAGAAGAAGTTAATATGTTGGTGAAAAAATTTTTCCTAAAATAAAAATAAAGACAAAATATAGGCAAGGAAGAATCCTGCCTTCAGTCTTTCAGGAAGAAAAAATGTATTGACTTTGCATCTTTACTTATGTATTCACTTGCTATATCTTTCTAATACCGTTTTAAAGCAAGACTGTTCTGGCATATTTTCTTGTAGTTTTGAGGATTTTTCAGGTATTTCGACTTCACATTAGCAAAGTATTATTATAGGAAGATCAAGCAGTTGAGGACTTAAAACTGGGTCGACCTGTGGAAACTTTTATCATTAGCTTTTATAAATCTGGGGTTTATTTTCAATGAAAAGACACATGAGATCCTTTTGGGACGTGGAGGGTATATGTGATTGATTTGAATTTTTTTTTTTTTGCTTTTGTTTTCGTTACGTTATTCTTAGAGGATTCTTTTACTAAAGTCAGAGGTAAATTTAAAATCTTATAAGATTAAAATTTTAGAAATTCTTCTTTGCACTAGTTTTTACTTCATCAGAAAAGATACTACTCTTAAATCAACATCAAAATTCTATGCCTTCAAACCTAGGAAAAACAAAATCATAAAGACAGTATGATTTCTTATAAAAGCCAGTTTTAGATCTGAAACAACTTCTGAAAACCAAGAGAGTATTGGACATACATTACATGAAAGGAAAAGCCTGATTTTCATTATTTCCTGATTCTGGGAATTCTACTAAGAACCTTATGGAATAAAACCTTATTTGCAAAAATCTCTCATGGAGACATAATCATCTACCACCAGAGCTCACCTTTTAAAGTAATGAGATTTGATAAATTATAATAAGAGTATTAAAATTTTTACTTTTTCTTGTGCATTTTTAAAGAAAGAAGGCTTTTTTAGCTTTTCAAACAGCAGTGCCTTTTAGCACCTGAAGGATACACAACTAAAGTATAAAATACATGCATATTCATTTTCACAGAAACACCAACAAAAAGTAAAACATTAGTGATTAGGTACATACTAATGACGCCAATGTGGAGGTATTTGCCACTGTGAAGGGTCTGAATAGAATCACATCTTGTCCCGATCATACCTGCCCTCCAGAACAAAATAGGCAGCTGACCAATTAAGGGGTGTTTATCTATACAGTGGTACCTTTGTTCTCCAACAATGTCAGATTGCAAACGTCCTGGAACACATATTTACCTGGAGGATTCTTGGCAGGATCATTGTGGCTTGGACTTCCTGATTGTCCAGAATCTATAAAGAAATCACAGAAAATGTTTTCTTTTTAATTTGTTTTGAAAGAATTTCACAATCTTCAGAAGGGCTTAAAAAAATTTTTTAAGGTAGAACAATGAAGTCAAGTGTTTAAATAAAGTATACTTTCCTAAGCCTTTCAGCAGCAATATTTTATTTATTAAACTACATGAAAATCTGTAGATACGTATATATATATATATTTCTTTGTCGAGAGGAAAAAAAATGTAGAGATCTGTAATATTCATGGGGGTAAGAAAAGGCTTTTTTAAGACAAAAGGCCTGGCGACAATGCCACTGAAGGGGATTTGAAGGCTGGGCCTGTCAGGAGCAATATGAAACAAATCAGACACATTCCCTAAAAATGCAATTTGAATGCAGTTAAACATGCTTTTTAAAAAAATCTGAAAGTGTTTCTATCCAATGAGTAAAAATACACAGAAACCAGAGTCCATTTTTCCAGGATTTCACGTGCATATATACATATCCACTCCAATAATCCCCCAACCTACTGGATCCAGGCCCAGATTTGACTGCATCCCATAATAGCAATCGATTTGCAAACTCCAAGAAAAGCATAAATTACTAGGTAGAAACCAACATGGCTTTGTGGAGAGTAAATTGTTGGATCAATTTAATTTCCATCTGTGATAGACAGACAGACTCGGCAGATAAGGAGAAAGAGATCAATGCAGAACATCTGAATTTCCTATCCCACGTTATTCCTCATCAATGATACAGAAAGGAACATAGAAGCTACAGTACTGTTAGGAAACATGCCTTCCTAACTAATCTGACACTGTTGTGTTTGGCTCATTCCTCTTTCCTCTATGTCCCCTCTGCATTTATCTGTGTCATTTGTGCCATATTATTATACACTTACTTGTAAGTTGCTTTGTAATCTTCTTTTATTGGTTCTAGCATTTAGTTTTGTCTCCCCAACTAAATTGCATGCTCCTCAGCAGAGGCAGAGATTCTGTCTACTTCTTTTGTGTCTTCCTCAATGTGCTGTTCACGGCTGTGAATGCACTGGGCCGGATGGCTCCGATTCAGCAAGCTCTCTTTGCTTGCCTAGGAAAGGCAATTTTGAACTTGATAGTGAATTTCAACAAAGGTGACAGGTGGCCACAGACAAAAGTCTCATTCCCCAAACCTGGCCATTACACCTAAGACAGGGATCTAGTCTTATTTAAGCAGAAACATCTTATGCTGGTGTTTTTCAGCAGGGCTACTCTGTTCTTCCCTTGAAGTTATTAACATACTGCAATTGCTGCTTCTACTATTAAATGCAAGGACATTCTTTTGACTTCCTTTTGTATAAAACTTGGTTATTTATTTCTGCCCTTTGCTTCATGCCTGCTAACTAGATTTAATGCTGAAATCAGAACTGTTCCCTTTCTTCCCATATCCTTGCCTTTTTTCTTTTTCTTCTCCCTCCTTTTTCTTTTTTTGCCCTAGAACACTTTTTATAAAAATCTTTGTAAATATATTTAATGATTCCCACATTATCTTCCAATTTATTTCTAATTTTCCCAAATGGAAACGAAACCAGTTAAGGACTACTCCTGCAGTCTGAGTTCTGGCTAGAGCCATCTCCAGTCAGTCAAAGAGAATAAGATTCTCTTCAAAAGGTTTGTCTCATCTCCCATGAATTCTATTAGTTTTTCTGGTTTTAAGGCAAGACTCAGTGACTTCTAACTTAGGAGATCAATCTTTCTCTTTCTTTCTGCCCATAAAAGATGGCACAATATTGGCTACTTTCCAGGCATGGAGTATGATAGCTACATTAAAAAAAAAAAAAAGATAAATTACGATTTTGCTATAGCCTCAGCTATTTCTGCCTCGAGTTGCTCTGACAAATGTCCCTCAGAACTGATACTACGTTCCAGCTTAATTTCTCAAGTGACTCTAACATTTTGAGAAGTTTCTACTTACACGGTGTACCCATTGACCCCATGTTTTATGTTTAATAAAGCTACTTCACACTTATGGAAGTCTCCTTCATAAAGTAGAACTCTTCTCATTTATGAAAGTCTAGGTATTCATTCCTCAAGGAGGTTAATGCCATCTTCGTGAGAGCACAACGGGAGGCAGATTAAGGCTGTCTATCTGCAGGGTACAGGAGCTGTATACTCCAGGTGAGCCTCAGCAGGTTCAGTTAAACCAGTTCCAAAACAGAACACAAAATTCTTTCCCAACTTGCTGCTGAAGTTTGGACCAGTAAAGAATTAAGGTCTCTTCCATTCCTAAGAAAGTATTCCATTAGAACAATGACACACCCTGTTACCATAACAGCCCTTTGGAAAACTCTGTTTCTTTCTGCTGCAAATTACCCTTTTCCCCCATTTGCAACAACTGCAGACAACAGCTTCTTCAACTGGAAAAAAAAAAAATTAAATTTCTAAAAAAAAAAAAAAAAACACACAAACATTTGAGGGAAGGCTGAAGTAGACCCGAGATTTGAATCGTATACTTGCTCTTAACAATGCCACTTTCTAAAATAACCTGGCATTTACTGACACACAATGACAGATTTTTCCCTCATATTCCAATGTCTGTGCCTTCTCATGAAGTAAAATAGCATAAGTGGGATCCCCAAAACACAAAAGAGGCCCCCTCAAGGAGTGAGCAGGAGAACACTTACTTTTCCAACAGTAAATTCTGACTCTAATCTATTCTTAACTCTTATGTCACCTCATATCGGTGGTCACTTAATTCCAACTGCTGGAAAAGGAAGTAACCAGGGAGTTGCAGTTGGCAGAGAAACCAAAAATGAACTGTTATTGTGGTTAACTTCAGAGAAAGAATTACTCAGACCACATCTAAAACCCTTCCAATCCACCACCTAGGTCAAATTACTCTATACCCAAAGGTTTTCTTTAACTGCTTCCAACATTTGTTCAAGTTGTGTGTGCGAATGTGTGTGTACCCACACTTCACGTATTATAGTGAATCCCAGCTCTGTCCCTCAGTAGCAGTGTGGTCTTATTACTTAACACGTAGGGTCTTCATCTTTAACTATAATACTACCTAATTTACAGAATCACTGCAAAGATTTTATTATATAAGCATTAAGTACTGGTCAGACACCTCTTACACAATTAATTATGTAAAAGATATTATTAAACATAAAAAGGACACATTCAAAAAATGACTAATATTTTTTAATGGACTTTCAGGAAGAAAGGGAGAAAAGGGATATGACTAAATCTGTCCATCCCAGTGTAAGCATCTAAAACTGTCTGTGTTGAATTAACTGAAGATGGGCAAGTGTGTGCCTCTTGAATTCCTCTGTAAATGCCTTGGTCCCACTCTCTCAAAAAGGGGGGAAGACACTGCTGCCATTTCGAGGCCCTCAGGTCGCTGTCGTGCTCAAAAGTCAGGAGTGAAAATTACCTTCTGGAAGACTGATGTCTTTGAAGGAGGGCGGTCAGAATGGGGACTGTGAACTGACCAGCACCCTGAGTCTTCAGATACTGATGCCGTGAAGAAAAAGAGAGGGAAAGGGCTCTTGAAGGCAGCAGACTCAAACCAGTCCTAGCATTCCTTTCACATTCTGTTTTCTCTTCCTTGATCTCAATCTATATCTTTTACACTTGTCTCTTTCTGCCTTGACAGAATGTAGGACTGAAATATATTTTGTATGACATATAAAACTCCTTCTACTCAATCTTTGTGTCTTAAAAGGTGTGAATTAAACACAATGTATTTCTTCTAGGAAAAAGAACAGTTAATGAAGCCATTTCTAAATTAATGCTTTTTAAACAATCAACTTCTCTTCCCCCAAATTAAAGATTTCAGGACTAAGAAAGGTTCTCATCTACACATGACACTTATTAACTTTCCTTCAATCCTTGTATCCACTCCTTTTTAAAAAGCAGCCAATCTTTCATGTTCTTCTACTATCTAAGCCTCACCTAAAAAGTAACCAAGTTTCTCTAATGACTCAAATTTGTGGAAAATCCCGAGATACTTAAGTGATCTAAATGACTTGTCCAAAGTTACATGGCAACTATTAAAACATGAGTTCTCTACATGGGCCACCCATTAAGACACCATGCCTCTTGAGTGGTTATGAAGCAATCTCATAATCAGGCAAAGCCAAATGACATTTCACTCAAAGATTTCTGGGAACTTTACATTCCCCTAATCTCCCTCCTCCCCCATCATTTACCAATATATTCACAACCTTCTTCACAAACTTAAAAATCCTTAAAATCGCTACACATTTTTTTCTAACTGAAATTGTAAATAATTATTACTCTCACTGATGTCCATATGGGGCTTCTGGTGGTGCAGAGGTTAAAGCATCTGCCTGCAGTGTGGGAGACCTGGGTTCGATCCCTGGGTCGGGAAGATCCCCTGGAGAAGGGAATGGCAACCCATTCCAGTATTCTTGCCTGGAGAATCCTATGGACAGAGGAGCTTGGTGGGCTACAGTCCATGCGTCGCAAAGAGTCGGACATGACTGAGCGAGAACTGATGCTTTAGAAAGAGGCCAGCTTTAAATATATTTAGCTTGGATTCTCATTGCTAAACAAAGGAAATTCTAGTGTTCTACTGACAGTCTGCTGGAAGTCCAATAAAATGTTTGTTAAATATACAAGATAAATAAATAATAACCTGTTAAATGTTTGTTACCGAGTACTAACTTTCTTGGGGGAGGCAGGCAGTGGGCAGAGGTGGAAGGGGATGAATTCAGTCATCTGACGTGTTTGGATCATCTCAACTGTGAAAGATATTTTTGAAGGTCATTCACGTAAGCATCAATTAAATGAGAATGAATAAGGTTTATGGAGTACCTTCTGTATTCCAGTTACTAATGTTTGGAACATAATGAGTTCTCCATAGTATGTATTAAGTTTCCATTTAATTTTCATTATTGACCCTTAAAATATTGTTTCAAAGAGAAGATTATACACTCTACACATTCTAGAAGTTCAGAGGTTGTTAAGACATAAATGCATAATTTTTTAAAAATGCACACTATGATAAAGAGCTATGTGCTACGCTGTGCTCAGCTGCTCAGTCATGTCTGACTCTTTGTAGCACGCCAGGCTCGTCTATCCATGGGGATTTTCCAGGCAAGAACACTAGAGTGGGTTGCCATGCCCTCCAGGATAGGAGCTATAAGTGAGTGTATATCAAGAGGAAATAATTGGTTCTTCCTATTTGCAGCCATGAAATTAAAAGACACTTACTCCTTGGAAGAAAAGTTATGTCCAACCTAGATCGCATATTCAAAAGCAGAGACATTACTTTGCTGACTAAGGTCCGTCTAGTCAAGGCTATGGTTTTTCCTGTGGTCATGTATGGATGTGAGAGTTGGACTGTGAAGAAGGCTGAGAACCAAAGAATTGATGCTTTTGAACTGTGGTGTTGGAGAAGACTCTTGAGAGTCCCTTGGACTGCAAGGAGATCCAACCAGTCCATTCTGAAGGAGATCAGCCCTGGGATTTCTTTGGAAGGAATGATGCTAAAGCTGAAACTCCAGTACTTTGGCCACCTCATGCGAAGAGTTGACTCATTGTAAAAGACTCTGATGCTGGGAGGGATTGGGGGCAGGCGGAGAAGGGGACGACCGAGGATGAGATGGCTGGATGATATCACCGACTTGATGGACATGAGTCTGAGTGAACTCCGGGAGATGGTGATGGACAGGGAGGCACGGCATGCTGCAATTCATGGCGTTGCAAAGAGTTGGACACGACTGAGCGACTGAACTGAGCTGAATCTCTTTAAAACCTAAAACTGCTTAAGCTTCTTTCCTGCTAAAATTCTTACATGTATTCGCAATACATAAGAGAAAAAAACTTCAAAAACTTAGGATGCCATTCAAGGCACTTTGATCTGGCCCCTACTGACACCTGGGTCAAACATTATCCTTTCAGTTTCACGTGTGCCACACCTCTAGTTGATGCCCCTGAATCTTTGCACATGCTGTCTGTCTTCTTCCCCGCTAAATTCCTCCATGCTGAGGTCATTTCTTTCAGATTCTGAACTATATGAAGGCAGGGCTACTGCCTGCTTAGCTTCGTGGCCCTAATCTTTGCTATAGTGTCTCACAGATGTGTTTGTCAAATGAACAGAGAACAATTTGTCTTTAAACTACAGACGTGCATAAAGAAGAGAGACTAGAATAAAAGAAAAACTAGGCCTGCTTCCTCAATGCAGAAACATCTAAAAATAAATGCTGAAAATGAAATTATTAACAAAACAGAAATAGACTCACAGACACAGAAAACAAACTTATGATTACCAAAGGGAGATAGAGTAGGGGAGAGATAAATTAGGAGTTGGAATTAACAAATACACACTTCTACATATAAAATACATAACCAACAAGGACCTACTACATAGCACAGGGAACTATATTCAACATATTATAATAATCTACAATGGAAAAGAATCTCAGAAAGAATATGTATATGTATAATTGAATCACTTTGCTGTATACCTGAAAAGTTGTAAATCAATTATACTTCAATTTAGAATAAATAATGTCTTTAGAAATTATTCACATTAAAAAAAAGAAGAATCAAGCAGACAAACCTTTTGTAACAAGAAAAGGGGAGAGAGAAACAATTCCCAGGGTAGGTCTCCCAGCCTATTGTAAGTCTTAGTTCTCCCTTTAATTTTTGAAGAAATATTTGGAAACGAGAGGGGGTAGATAAGAGGAAGGATTTTGAGACAGAAATTCATGTTTGGCTTTCTCCTACAAAAAGGAGGAGATGCTTGTGGGGGGTTCCAGGAAGTAAGAAGGAAGCCAAGAGGCTTTTGATGACCTTTCTATACAGGCTGTCTTTCTACCCCAAGGTGACGCTTGTTTCAGGAATTCATTTTACTCTCTGACACCATGACTTGAGTATCAACAGAAAACCACACTCGAGAGGCATTAATTTTATATATAATCATTCTGGTGCAAAGAAGCAGTTGCACAAGGTACCCTGTCAGGTCCCTTCTGGCTCTAAAATTCTGTGACTGTCTAACAATATAGCTTTTATATCAAGGGATATCAGAAGAGTAAATGAAATCCACACTGTAACCTGTTAACCTACAGATAGCCTCCTGCTAGAACTAAAATTAGTCATCATGTGATAAAGGGCCCCTTTGTCATATTCCTCTGCTTTAAGCAGGTAAAGAAACAGCCCATTGTCAACTAAAGAACACCACAAGAGTTTTCTAAAGGCTTAGAATAGTCCCCTTCTTTTTCTCCAAAACATTATTAACTACCAACATACTAAAATAGAACATTTTTATAGATTACATATATAGCATGCCAGGAAGAACTTAAAGAGAAAAGCCAATGTAAGAAACAGACAAAAACCTGAAGGAAGGGATACAAATCCATGTACTTTATAACAAGAAAACACAAAATAAGACAAAAACCATCCATCTTTCACAAGGAGAGAGGAGAAAACTATTCTTCTCCTACAAACCTCCCTATCCTTGTGTAAACTGTCCTGCCTCCTTCTCGGGAGTTGACTTTCTATGAGCACTGATTGCCCTGGCATTTGTTGTTAGCTTGTGTAATCAAAATTCTAAGTACATAATTTGCTGTATTTTTTTCACCAGCACAGTAAAAAATCTATATAGCTTCAGTTTTCATGGAGGGCTGTTTCATCAACTGGGATGGCACAAAACTAGAGTTTGGCAATATTTCCTTTTTCTGCTCTTAAATGGTTATTAGAATACCATCAAGAACCTGGGAAAACTAAGTGCTCCTTTATCTCTCATAAGCATGGAAACATGCGGCAGAACGCTCATACTCTCCCTCTGGGCTTCAGTCTGTCCATTCTCAATAGGACATTCCATGATACAGTTCCCTGCAAAACTCGGGTAACCAGCCATCCACGGGAAGTGGTCGTTAACTCTGTCACTTTGTTAATGGAGCCATCGACATATTTTTGCTGAGTCTATCCATTCCCCTAAACTCAGTACTGAGCAGGCAGAGAAATTAAATCTCTCCCAATACTTTTGGCACATTCAAAATAATACTTGGAATACAAGGCTTTTTACATATTTTCAATCATGCATTTTAATCTAAATTATTTTCCATCTGAAGACCCATACCTTCAGATCTCATTTTGTATTGGTTAACATGGATTTTAAAATGTATCTTCAACGTAGCAAAACACAGAGATTTTAAAAAGGTTGCTATGAAAAAAAATTGTTATGCTGAGGCTCCTTACAGATAAAGTAATTTATTTAACCAAAGAAAAATATACAAGAGAGGAGATAGGTACTATCCCCTCTATTTCTTATCCTACACATTCCACTAGTTCTATTATTAAACTTTCTTTTAAACAGCTACTTTCTCTTTCTGCTTAACAGGAGGATTAGGTTCAAAGCATCATATCTCAAGGATTAAAATAAGGATCTGTTTGAGCTCAAGACCAAAATTTGTTCACAGGTGATTAGTCAGGAAATATAGGGCACTGAAAAAAAATCACCTCCCCATTTGAGAGGGTATTTATTCATGCCAAGAGACTCTTCACCAATGCAGATGGGACAACCCTGCCCAAGAAGTATGAAACCTGCCAACACGTCAGACCAGAGGTTTGCACTGCTTCATTAACTAGCACCAAACTCTCCCAAATGAAAGCAGGGATAATTGTATCTGACCTTTCTGGCCTAAGATTAAGTTCAGTGACTCTCTACTGATCCAGGGATTGAGTGAACCAAAGGTCACAACCAGGATCATCTAAACTTCTTGATTGCAAAGACTTTAAGTTTATAGAATGTAAAGATACTATACTGGTCATTGTCAAGATTGCTAACTTTCTACAGTGTGTTTTCAATTAAGTAAATAAAATGCGGTAATTAAATCAAGATTGTGTAATATGTTTTTGATTTGTAATCTCATTTAAATTAATTAACTGACTCAATCCTTGTTTCGGTTTTAAACCATCCTAGTTAGGGAAAGAGTCCCTGGGAGAAATCCAGTTTTCTATCTTTAAAAACAAGGAAAAGCAATCTGGCATACTTTAAAACTGAAAAAAAAAAAAAAAAATAGATGCACCAGCAAAATATAAATACAGAGGCAAGGGTGTTAGTGTAGAAGAAGGAGGAGTTTTATGGCATGGTTTTGACTAAAAAAAATAGATCTCACACTAGAGAGAAATAAACCAAAACATTATTTATTCAAAACATTTCTTTTCCAATTTTATGAAGATTGCATGTTTGTTGGAAGCAAAACATTTCCAGCTGTATTTTAAGTTTCTGAGGAGAGTTGTAAGATTTATAATCTTTCATAAATGCTGCCCATATCTTATAATATTAGAAGAACACGCCACTGCGTACTTTAGAAAACAATTTGCCAATGCACTCTGCCACATGAAAACAATGAAGCCCTTTCCAAAACTCCACCAGATCCAGGAGGAAAAGATGAGATGAATGTTCTGTCTTTCCCATCTGGGAAACATTGTGGATTTCAGCTATACTATGTAATATACTTTTTTTTCCCCCCTTGGAAACCATGAAACCTGCACTTTATAGCAAGGTATGTAGTGCAAAGAGAATGCTGGTGAAATATGAATCTGAAAATGAAAACCAGAATGTCATCAGACTCAAGAGCATAATC
The DNA here is from genome assembly GCA_006410635.1 of Cephalophus harveyi. Lineage (NCBI taxonomy): Eukaryota > Metazoa > Chordata > Mammalia > Artiodactyla > Bovidae > Cephalophus > Cephalophus harveyi. The sequence continues at coordinate 1,196,379 of SJYT01035616.1, forward strand.
GTGGAGGCAAATTGAAAAATCAATGCAAAATTTCAGCATAAACCAAATGCAACATTTGTGATCCTATTGGTCTGAAATGTTCTCTTAAAAGGAAACCAGGGCAAAAAACAAATGCTAATGTCCTGAACAGCACTGGATACTCTGCCTGGCACAGTAATTCATTATATGCTTTATTTTTTCCTGGGGCCTTTATGCGTTATTCTAAGTCCTACACATAGCACACTCTGGGTACAAATGGCCCATCCATGCTATATCATTTCTTGTTGTTATTGTTGAGTTGCTAAGTTGTGTCCGACTCTTTGCGACCCCATGGACTGCAGCCCGCCAGGCTCCTCTGTCTGTAGGATTTCCCAGGCAAGAGTAACGCATTGGGTTGCCGTATCTTCCTCCGGTGGGGTCTTCCCACCCCAGCTATCGAATCCCCCTCTCCTGCGTCTCCTGCACTGGCAGGGGGATTCTTTACTACTGAGCCACGCGGGAAGCCCTATATCATTTCTTGTATTTCTCTCAAACTTAATGCAGTATTGTTTATCTAGATTAAAACCAGACATAGGACTTTCTCATATTTTGCTGGCAATCTTTCTTCTCAGAGAACAGGACATGTTTTCTCACAACTGTTTGGAAAGTCAGACTCCTGGGTTCTACTCAGTAACCACCAATACCTGTGCTTTGACCCTAAGCAAGCCACTTCATGCCTGAATCACTTTGCATCTTGCCCAATCACTTAAAGCTGAATTTAAAAAAGGTAAGAGCTTTTAGCTTTAGTCACAATGAAAATATGCATAAATATTTGTGCGGAAATGCATTTTTTTAATATACTTTAAGGTTTAATTTCCCACACTCACCCCTCCCACTCCAAAAATAGCACCTAGCAAGTTGTCCTCTGTTTTCACTCTATACTTCCCCTTGAAAACTCTAACAATACAGGTAAAGTTCTGTGTTAGTGTTCAGGTCTCCTGCTGGAGTATAAAATTCATGGGATCAAGATCCATATTAGCCTTATCCACTGACTGGCACACAGTTGATGTCCAATCAATATGTGATGAAAAAAGGACCACTCTTTACAGTGAACTGGACCTTGATGGCTGATAGCTCTTAAAATACTTTTCATCTTTTTCAAACTATAATTGGCAGTCATCAATCATAATTTTTACTTGTTTGGTTATTATCTACATATAGTGTATTTTTTAGTGTCTGCAAACTCCCCACAAATACAAGCAAATGATGCAGTCAATGACCAAAGAGTCATATTATTTTTTCCCATGCTCATTTTATCACTGGCATATGTTCTTAAAAAGAAATGTTTCACTTCAACAGATTTCTTCTCCATTGTTGAAGGTAAAATATAATTTGCTCAATCATTAAAATGTTTATATTTAAATCATTACACGAGTTTAGAGAAAAGAAATTACTGGGGTTTTTTAACATGCCCTACTAGTTCTATGTCATCAATAAGTCATCCTTGCTTTATTATTAAATCATGGCTCTGAAGTCTATGATGATGTATTCATAAAAAAATAAATTTATATGTTTAATCAAAAGTGCATAATAATTAGCAGAGTAATAGAGTAAGACAAAGATGATATACATTCTAGCAAGGTACAGCAGATTTGTACATCGGACATTCATACTACTTTTGTTTATAAAATAACTTTATCATAATATTGGAGGGAGAAAAATCAGAGAAGTCACTTGATGAAATAGGAAGCTTGCTGATGTGGCAGATAATGGTATTAAATGTCCTAACAGTTCCTTGATAAGTAGTTCAAAGAACTTACATCCCCTTCTTTTCAGACAAAAGTTAATTTACCAGGAATAAAATTGCTTGAATAATACCATCATGTGAACTAACATTTTTCTTAAAGGATAAAATGAGGAAACAGATGAGGAGTACTTCCTCCTGCAAATGAAAACTGTGCATGAGAGGAAAGTAACTAAATTTTTTTTGATAAAATAAAAGCCAAAAAATACCCAATGAATATGATTTTCCTTCTTTTTTTCAAGACAAGGTCAGAACTATCCTAATAAGTGGAATAATATGTTTGAAAGAACTCTGAAAAGTTTATAACCCAACAGAAATATGATTTGTTATAATTTATGGGGCAATATTACTTCAAATGATCTTTTTTAAGAGGAAAGCTAAAAATGCAGGTAAATTTAACCAAGAATAATAAAAAGCCTATTACAGCAGCCTACCATGGAATCCAATATTCATTACTATGGTTACTTAGAAAATGAGAAAAAATGATGAGCATGCCCACGTGCTTAATCAATTTAAAGAAGGGAATCAGGAGTATAAGGACACAGAGCTCTTGACCATGTGCTCAAAATTCCTTCCATTTTGTCATTTTACTCAGTTTATCTTTAATGGAGATTCAAATGGACTCCTTATGATTCAAAAATCTCTAAGCTAAAGAATATGGAAAAGAACAAGTTTCTGCATAATGTCCCATCCATATGTCTTAGGCCTATATGGTATCAAACCTATGTAATTTTATACATCAAATGCCTTCCAGATGTGACAAAATTTTAACACAGACCAACATCAAGTTTTTCACTGCAGCCTCATCTCCCATGCTAACAAAGATTACTTTCACTGCACATAACACATGGCTAATGTTCAATTTTCCAAATCGATTATTATGCTGCCATTTCAAAACTGACATTGCCATCCAATCAAAAAACAAATTACAAACTCTGCCACATACCCAAAGCTCCAAGAAGCAAAAATCACAAAAGAACCAAGAAACCACATCATTATCTTCAAGTTGTAGACACTGCTTGATTCCAGGAGGAGCTGAACTTTTCCTAGTCCATTCTTAAAATCTCCCAAAGATAGAAAGGGAGAAGGTGCCTATAATTTTTTGTGAGAGCTACTAACTGGCATCGGAACAACTGAGCCTGTCACCTGTTGTTTTGGGTTTTAAAGACTGGCTTTAATTAGAAAAGATCAAATACTTCCTGACATTTACAGTATGTTAACATTTGAAAATTAACCAACAAGATCATTCGTAGAGAATTTTCAAAAGCATCTAACAATAACACTATGATGAAAAGATACAAGCTAAATTTTCCAGTAGGATTAAAAAAAAATTTAGTTAATTCAATGCCAGTAAGAAAACCTAGTATGATAAGGCTTTGGATAATATCCTGCAAACTTAATCCTTCTCACAAGATCAATGCTTTGAACTTACCTCAATTCCATCCCCCAACCCCACCTCCAAAATCAGAATTGCCATGTAATGGTAACGTGTCCTTGGAGACTTCCCTCCCTCTGTTCCTGCAAATTACATTTTCCAGCTCTGTCAGCAACTGGTTTCAAGTTAGAGGCACTGGTGAGAGCTGGGAAATGCAGAGTGGGAAGAAAGAAGGGGAGGTATCTCTTTCCTTCTGTCTGTTTTAACAAGTAACTCCAAGCAATGGCTGTCTCACCTGTTTTCTAGCTTTCTCTGTGGCCTCCAAGGACTCTGGCAATACCACACCTTCCCTTTATCCCTCCAGCCTTAGTTGCAGTAGTGGGTTTGTACAGATGCTAATGTCTGGGTTGCCTCTGCCATCTGGCTTTTCACCTCTTCTAACATCATTATAACTGGTCTCCTTTATCTTATTCTTTCTAGTGGACTCTGGTAGGAGCCGTATTATTCTGGATCCTGACAGATACATGTGTTTTTTGACATATTCATTACTTTAAAAGAGATGTAATGGAGTCATCAGTATTGGATTAAATATAATATCATTTAGAATATTAATACATTTCAGGTATTTGTTAGGATTCTCATTTTAAAAAGTGACAAAGTACCGTCACCCCTCAGTCCTACATATGAAATGCTATACTCCAGTCCTTTATAATGCACGACATTAACACATGAAGATAATCAACATTAAAAAAAGATTAATTTAACTAATTAGGCTTTCAATGCCAAGCTCTAAATCCATCTCTTCCAGGAGATCTGATATTCCCACCCACCCATCCAGGTCCCATCCAGGTGTACGATCTCAGAGTTAGTCTTCCTCTTACCATCTCAGAGTTAGTCTTTCTATCTAACTTTTAACAAATAACATGATAACTGGGTTTTTCCTTGTGTATGTGACTTTTCTATAAACATGACTGTCTGCTCCCTGACTACTAGATCAGTTTATGAGCCTGATTATTTTTATAGAACATTGTATATTTATTTCTGTCTCATGACACAAACAACTCTGACTTGCTTATCAATTATCTGAATAGCAGAGAGTATCATGTGGAGATAATGAAAAGGTTGTCTTAACTACAGACTGACATGTATCAACATATGAAATATATACTTGAATGGTGGCTCAGAAGGTAAAGAATCCACCTGCAATGCAGGAGACCAAAGTTCGATCCCTGTGTTGGGAAGATCCCCTGGAGAAAGAAATGGCAACCCACTCTAGTATTCTTGCCTGGAGAATTCCATGGGCAGAGGAGCCTGATGGGCTACAGTTCATGGGGTTGCAAAGAGTTGAACATGACTGAGCAACTAACACTTTCACTCTCATACTTAAAAAGAGAAATAATTTCAACATTACTTTCTCCCTCACTTGACATCCAGCATTTTCACATCAGTCATAAAATAAGAACATGCACAAGTATTTTCTTCAGTCAAGACTGCATAATCTATGAGGCTTTACTGGAATACTCCGCAAATAGGAGAAAACAAAGATGGTTATGTTTGTATGCACCGGGAAGTATATGCATACTTCTCACAATATCAAAATATCAAAACTTTGCAATCATAAAGGCAAATATGAATATGCTTGATATGTTACAGTGTGTTACATAACACCCCACTAGAGGGACATTATTATAGAAAATATAAAGCATTCATCCACATTAATGTTGTTGCTGACTTATAATCCATGTTGCCAACTTCTGATGAAACTATTAATAGGATGACATTGGTACCTGGCAGGTACCCTCAGCTGCCAGCATTGCACTGTAATACCATGTCCTTCTATTTCCTCTCAATCATTTTGAACTCTCCCACTCCTCCCCACCAAAGTTTTACTTTCATGCTTCTCTTGTTTTAGTTAATTTTTTGTTTAATTAATTGGAAAGCAGTTGCCATACAATGTTACATTAGTTCCTGCTGTACAGCAAGTGAGTCAGCTATACGAATCCATATACCCCTGTTTTTTGGATTTCCTTTCCATTTAGGTCACCACAGAGCACTGAGCAGAGTTACCTGTGCTATACAGTAGGTGCTCATTTATTTTCCTGTTTCTTAAACATTATTGTCCTGGTTTGCAATGCTGCTGCTGCTGCTGCTAAGTCACTTCAGTCGTGTCCGACTCTGTGCGACCCCACAGACAGCAGTCTATCAGGCTCCGCCATCCCTGGGATTCTCCAAGCAAGAACACTGGAGTGGGTTGCCATTTCCGTCTCCAATGCATGAAAGTGAAAAGTGAAAGTGAAGTCGCTCAGTCCTGTCCGACTCTTAGCGACCCCATGGACTGCAGCCCACCAGACTCCTCTGTCCATGGGATTTTCCAGGCAAGAGTACTGGAGTGGGGTGCCACTGCAATAGTTACCACCAAACATCATATGGCGAGTTCATCAACTGAAAATCATTGCTTATTACATTTTTATAAACCTGAGCCTGAAATCTATTCACTCAATCATTGTCATTTGAGGTGAAATTTGTAAATTTAATTCAATAAATTTTATTGAAAAAAAGAAAATGAGTTATAGTCTAAATAGGCATAAAATGAGCATGAAATAAGCTGGATAATAAATTCTACTTTTTCATTTTCCTATCCCTTCCCTTTATTTCAAATGAGAAAATTCTAGTACAATGAATAAGCCAAAAGACGACCTCCATAACATGACAGATGACACACTGCACAGACATTGAAAACTACAAGAATAATGTTGAGACCACAAGCTAGAAACAGTCCTTGAAATTCTCTGGAAACATGGATGAGGGGCAGGAAGCCTAATGCCAAATATAAATGAATCTAAATGTTAAACAGTTTTTTTTAATTTATTCATTTTTTTCTTAAAAGATAACTGCTTTACAGAATTTTGCTATTTTCTGTCAAACCTCAACATGAATCAGCCATAGGTATATATATAAATATCCCCTCCATTTTGAAATTCCCTCCCATCTCCCTCCCCGTCTCGCCCCTCTAGGTTGATACAGAGCCCCTGGTTGAGTTTCCAGAGCCATACGGCAAATTCCCATTGGCTATTTATTTTACATATGGTAATGTAAGTTTCCATGTTACTCTTTCCATATATTTCATCCTCTCCTCCCCTCTCCGCATGTCCATAAGTCTTCTCTCTATGTCTGTTTCTCCACTGTTGCCCTGTAAATAAATTTTTCTTTTTACTACATAGATAGTATTCTGTAGTTAAACTTTCATTGTAAGTTGCAATCCAAAAAAAGAAAAAATTATCACCAATTTTTCCCATATACTCTATATGTGGATTCTGTGATTTAAGAATCATCACATAGGAATCTATAACTCAGAGCCAAGATAAAACAAATGAAACTGAACTGACTATATTATGCCAAGCAGATAACTGACATTATGACAGAGGTAGTAATAATTGGCCCAGAAATAGGTGTAAAGAGGTGCCCTCCTATCAATGGGCTGATAGAGCAAGAAGAACTAATCTCCACCTTCAAACAATGCATCTTAAGATCTGATTGGAAGCCAATAAACAGAAAATCTCCATCCACTTACAAATGTCACAGCAGATATAATGGAACAGAGTAACACTGAAATAGTTCATAAGGAAACAATTTTTTAATACTGGAACGGGGCTGCGTCCCCTCAATCCAGCATGTGTGTGTCCTTTCTCTCTCTCCCATGGAAAGAGTAAATCTCTTAGTGTAACATCCTCTAAGTCCCTTTATGATGTGCTACAGCTGACCCAGATGGGAATCTTCAACCTTGGCATGTCAGTTGGGAATTATACTGCAGGAGCCAGAGGGCTAACTGTGGTGTCTCTCTACCCAAGACTCGAACTGAAACCGCTCATCTACTTCATTGGACAATTCAACTCCCAGAAGAAGAGGACTTTTGCTACAACTCACCTAAGCAGAACTAAAACCAACTAACAAAGACAGACAGCAAGGGTGAAACCAACTTACCAAGACAAGACAGCAAAGCTCTATCGTCTGCCTGAGAGGAGCACAGCCCCTCTCCCTCCCGTGACACTGGGAAAGAAATGAAAGAAAGGAAGAGGGCTTAAAAGAAAATGATGCCTGTCTTTTTACATCTTGTTGACAAAATATCCAATTTCTTACCAAACTGTATGTTTAAGGAATACTTTAATAAAGTAAAAACGGGATTTCAAAGAAGTCTAGCTAATTGTGCAAGGATGTGAAATAGAGAAATAATCTCTAAGAAAATGATAATTTCTGGATTTTGCTTGACAATATAAACTATAAAAATGAGAAGACTTTCATTGGGCTGCTACCTCATTGGTTGAACTTTATTTTCTATTCCCTTGTTCACATGGATTCATTTTCAGCTTAACATTCATTAAGCATTAAGACACAACAAGAAGTGTAATGATGACGAGATAGTCTCAAGGCCATTACTCTTCCCTTGAGACGCACAGGGAGGATCTATGATAAGGGAAAGATGACTTCATTTATGTGGGTTAGAGGAAAGAACTCGGAACTTACTCTAGAACTTTGAAAATCAAAAGAGAGCTTCAAAACATCACATATTTGTATTATGCCTAACTTCTCATTTTTCTCATTAGAAGGTAAAGTCTGATAACTGGGGGATGTTTCTGAATTTTCAGCTCTTGGTTGGGAAAAGAGATTCCTGTTCACAGGAGGAAATCCTACCACTCCTGACCCTCCCCAATACCAGTACAGAGGACACTTATAGAGCTACACCAAAATATGCCACTTTAATCACTAAGCAAACAATAATAATTAAGAACATCACATTAATTGTATCTCTTTCCCAGAGGATGTGACCTCCAAGGCTCTTTGAAATCAGATCGAAAGATGAGTAGCAATTTGAAATTAGATTAGAAGATGACTAGCAATTGTATGGAGAAGGCAGTGGCAATCCACTCCAGTACTCTTGCCTGGAAAATCCCATAAGATGGAGGAGCCTGGCAGGCTGTAGTCCATGGGGTCGCAAAGAGTCGGACTCGACTGAGCGACTTCACTTTCACTTTTCACTTTCATGCATTGGAGAAGGAAATGGCAACCCACTCCAGTGTTCTTGCCTGGAGAATCCCAGGGACGGGGGAGAGTCGGACACGACTAACGCGACTTAGCAGCAGCAGCAATTATACTCCCAAGTTTCCAATTCCCATTAAAAAATAGGGCTGAAATTCCTTAGACCCACCCTCAGAACTATAGAATCTATGAGTAAAAACTCTAAGGAAAGTCAGAACACTTAGATCAGCTCTTCGTTAAGTAGTTTATCTAACCATAGAAATTTTGATCATTGGCTTCTTAACTGATTCAAAGTTTGCTATCAATCCCATGGAACTTAGGCAGTTTAAGAATTTGTAAAGAGCTATAAAATGTTTAAGTGCATTATTTAATTCAGAATTATAGATGTAAGTTTTCATTAATCTTTCATTGATGATGGAGATGAATGGCAATTTGGGCCCAGTCAACCAAGAATTTGTAGAAATCCATGTCACAGGAGTTGGAACAAGTAGCTATTGACAGTGAGGCTCTTTCTTACCTTCCATTTGTACTAAGTGATAAAGATAGCAACAATGCCTTACAATTTTCAAAGCACTTTCACCTACATTGTTATGCAATCTGAAAAGAGGTTTTTTTAATTCTCAGTCTTTCCAATGGCCAGGAAAGAATGTAGCTTGATAACTTGCAGAGTAACAGGAAACCTGAATTCTTCTTTGCAATTGCCCTACTGACTTTTTTTGTGACCTATAAGATGTTACTTACGCTCTCTTTGCCTCAATTACCTATTTCAAACAAGCTATAATAAAACTTTTTTATCCTAGTCCACTGGGTATTACAACAATGAATTTGATAGGATGTCTCCAAAGTACTTTGATCTCTATGGGGAAAGCTGCCACAAAAATAAAGACATTGTTATGATTATTCTAATTGAGTTATTTGCAAATGGAGCTTCTTGATGGAGCCCAGCCTTCAGATATAGAAAAGAAAATTCTGCCAGTCCTCTGGGGTGCAATTGCCTCTTGGCAATTATACCCATAAGCACATTTCCTTATTACTGTTATAAAAGACTATGGTTTAAGGGGAAGCAAAGGGGAAGTTTAAGAAAAAATATGCTGTTTCTTTTCAATGGAAGATGCTGATGTTGCAAATTTGGAACCCAAGACTATCGGCACACCCTCATAGAACATGTGTTCCATATTAGTGGAGTGATTGTCCGTCATGTCAGAAAAGCAGAGGTGTCCCTGAGGCTGCAGCTTTTCAGCAAATTTTGGAAATAGTTTAGGGGGAAGAAAAAGGCAAAATTACAAAGGTAACCTGGGCATAATTCTAGGCATGCTACAAAAAAATGACTAAAAAAAAAAAAAAACGTTCAAGGCTATCCTTACCAAAAGAGATAGCGTATCAGAAGATACAGGAAAATTAAACAGAGCTTAGTTAGTAAGGAAATGCTATGGACAATTTCACATGAAAAGTCAAGAGAATACTGGGGTTTCATTGAACGTCCCTTGAATCTCCAGGCAGAACACACGGTGTTCCCTTAATTAAATGACAACAGCCGTGAGAATCAGTAGGTACCTCAGTTTTAGGCACTGTAAGAGCTCCATATTCCCCCCATAGAATCTTTTCAAATTAAAGAAAACCACTTGGAATTTTGAAATGTTGGCAACATGAACTTTCTTTCAGTGAGAGGTGTTTCTAGGCTCATCACACTATAACTCTGTAGAACATCAGAGGTGGGCTACAGGTGCTATGATAGCTGCTGCTGCTGCTAAGTCGCTTCAAGCGTGTCCGACTCTGTGCGACCCCACAGACGGCAGCCCACCAGGCTCCCCCGCCCCTGGGATTCTCCAGGCAAGAACACTGGAGTGGGTTGCCATTTCCTCCTCCAGTGTATGAAGGTGAAGAGAGAAAGTGAAGTCGCTCAGTCGTGTCTGACTCTTAGCGACCCCATGGACTGCAGCCCACCAGGCTCCTCTGTCCATGGGATTTTCCAGGCAAGAGTACTGGAGTGGGGTGCCATTGCCTTCTCCAGGTAAGATAGCTAGAGTTGTTCTATATACAACCTGTGGTGGCCCTGTGTGTCATGAGAAAAAACTTTAAAAACCTTAAAATTGAGGGTTCAAACAAGAGATAGTTATTTAGGTAACATTTCTTATTAGTATTTTTTAAAATTTTGATCTTCTGAAAAACATTTGTTGTTGTTGGTTTGCATACAATCTGAAGTTTCAAATTAAGATCTAGGTCTTCCAAAAGATCAACTGAAGGAAACACGTGGGACAATTTGCTGTTTGGTGACAATAAATGCTATCTGCCTTATCTTCATTTCACAGTCAGTGACACCTTCAGTCCACAAGTTAGTGAGCATCAGAACCATTAGTGATGCTTGTTAAAAATTCAAATTCCCAGACCTCACTCCCAATGGCTGTGATTCACACAGCAGCCCTGGGGCCAAGAAAGCGCACTTTCAACAGGCACCCCAGGTAGACTCTCTTGCGCACTGTTCTCAGACTGCCTACCAGGATGTTTCCTTGCAAACGGGAAAGCAAAAGTAGCATGTGACTATACAGAGTCCTAAAAACACAAACAAAATTGCAGCCCTCAAGCCAAGACCAATTTCCATTTTACTCTCTCTCTCCCTGCCACGAGATGCACCAGGAGACAGCTACAGCCAAAAATCACATGTGTATAGTGAATCCTAAAAAGCAAACTACATCCAAGTCCACATTGAACCATTCTGAACTCTATCACACTTCACAGAGCTTTAAATAGAATTCTACCAGAAACATCATACCCTGACTGGCCAAGGGATTCTTTGGGTTCTGTTGCTTTATCCAAGTGATCCAACGTGACCCCAGGTTCCACTCTCTGCATGTTCAGTTGTACCCTCTTCTCCAAGTTGAGCACCGAAACAGAAGGATTTAAAAGAAAACACAAATATTGGCATAGGTGACTTGAGGTTGCTTGACCTTTCCGAAGGAAGACTTTTGGCAGTGGTGTCTTGGCAGCTCCCTGGAAGGCAAGGCCAGGACACAAAGAGGAAGACAGGAAGCCGGGAACTGGCCATGTGTCCTTGGCAGGCAGCAGTGCAGCAGGGTGAACCACCTCGTCCCTGCCAAACCAGAAACAGTGGGGAAAGCCCAGCTAATTGGCAAGTCACAGACGGCCACCGTGTACATCCTTCACTTTAAATGCCTGATAAAATTAAATGGTATGCCAGACCCTAATCTACTTAAACAGGATCCAACTTTACTTTCGGAAACTTAATTTGCTTCTGCTTGTGCTTCCTCGAGGAAGTGGTGAAGCAGTATCTTAGGATGGTTAAAGGGCTGGAGAGATAAAACCGAGTAAAAACGTACTGGAGTCTAGTACATTTGGCTTTTTGAAAGGGCCATATATATTTGCACTTTCAATTTTAACTAATAAGCATTCTACTTGCTCATTTATTTTTATTCACAGGAAACTGTGAAGTTGACATTGCATGTTGAAGATGGACCTTGGCACATTTGAAGGCAACAGGTATTTTTAAAAAGGACTTAACAAAACCTGCTAAGATATCCCAGGAGACGGCAGAGCTGCACCCAGTTTGCAGCAGGCTATTGTTTTAACTTACATATTAGTTGGCAGATATTTTCTAATATAATCTAGCATAATATCACCATTTTCTGAGTCTTTTACTGCTCAGCTGGGGAGTCACACAGAGAGAACAGGTACAAAGGGGACTGTACAAATAAACCTCACTGCTGCAGTTAACAGGGTGAATTCTGGGACCTGGAGCTAGATGCGAAATTTTCCCCCAAGGGAATGTCTGAAGGCTTCGTAAGAGCAATTAAAGGGGCATGCTCAGAGGTTGGGCACCTTTTCTTTTATTTTCTGTGAAATTGTTCATAACTTCTCCAAAATCCACACAAACTTTCAAAGTCGCTTCTACTATTTTCAGTACAGGTAGCCAGTGGTGAAGTGAGATGGGGAAAAAAAAAAAAAACTATTTCCAACAGAATTAGGATATTTCTTAAGGTCTACAGAAAATTCATCCTTTAAGCAACCCAGGACCACAGTCTGACAATCTGTTTCACTGAAGTTACATGCTGAGGTGTAAAAGGCAAGGGCAAAACTTAACACTGCCTGACCACCATTTAAATTAAGCAAATAATAATCTTTATATACAATACCAAGCTCTCAGAATCAATAAGTACAGATGTATCCTAACTCTAAAATCACTGTTTCTATAAATTACAACTTGCCTTGACCTTCTCAAACTCTACCTAATTGACTTTGGACACTAAGTATCCTTAACTTCTAAAAATTCTCCTTCCCTTTTTCTCCAGGGAACTGATCCTTCCTTGTTCTAAGCCTGTCTTTCTGGGGTGTCTTTTCAATTGTTATGACCGTCTCCTCATTTGTAGGGTCCTTGCATGTTGATGATCTGTAAGACAACCAAGCAAGTGGCCTTCCATCTTGTCTTTATTGGTTCCCCCTGAACAAACTCAACAAGCTCCACGTTTACAAATATTACCCATTTGTGAGGGATTCTAAATCTCTATTTCTAGGCCTAACCTCTCTATTCAACTGCAAAATCCCCCCGGATGTTGCCTAGTGCAAGACTCATGCACGCTCAGCAACCCTTCTTTCACACCTCAATTAAAGGCTTCCATACCCACTCAGTGTCCCAAGCTGAAAACTCAGACATCTGGAAATCCCATCTCCCTAAAGCCTTACATTCAATCATTGGGCTAGACTCTATCTCTTAAGTCTACCCCATTGTTTCCTTTGGAAACGCTGCTAAAATCCCTCACTGAGGCTTCATGTCTCATCTGACAATAGCCTCAGCCTCCTCAAACCATTAGGATTTATTATTCACAATGAAAGCAGACTCCATCCTCTGCACTGCCAGCCAGGAATCACAACACTTCAAACTTTAAAACATTTCAATGATTCCTTATTACCCTGAACAATCAATAATGATGCTCTTCATCACCTGGCCCCAACCTAGTCTCATCGCCCACTGCAATCAAAAGACAACCTTCTTTCACCCCTTTTCTCATCTATGCCCAATTTCCCAATATGTCAACTCCAGCACACTCTGGAAATTCCTAGAATATGTTGTGCAATTTCAGGTCTCTATGCTTCTGCCCACATGGTTTCTCTTTCTAAAATATCCCTTCTTCAAAGTTATGAACTCCTAATTCATTCTCCAAAGCCCTTGAATTCTATCTTTTCTTAAACTTACTTTCTCCCTGCTAAGAAGGCCATCCCCAAGGCCTACCACTCCTTGCTCTTATCTCTAATCCATGACTTGAATACTGCACTATAGCTGATGGCACATATGCTGCTCTGCTGCAGAAGACTGTGACCTCTTTGACTGTGACAAGATTCCCATGTATCAACCCTTGAGCTCAATCTACAATAGAGACCAAAACACCATTTGCTCCGCTCTTCATGCAGCTTATAATTTAATCCACATTGTGCTGACTTCATCAGCACTTACTGACAGATAAAAGGGTTCTTTATGAAATTGATAAATAAACAGTATCCCCAATTATTATGCTTTGAAAATAAAATTGACATAATACACACATATCTTTCACTGTGACACATTTTTTTGTTTGATTTCTGTTTTTAATGAATGAAACACCTGACAGAATAAAAGCCATTGTAAATGCCTTGTTGAGCTGTGATAAGCAGAATGCACAAAGGTGATATGATAACAAAACAGCTATGGCAGCATGAAACAGAACTATAAAATAATGATACCACAGCTCTATAATTCTCTGACTTCCACCATCTCTCAGAATAGTTGAAAGGGATCTGTTGAGCTTTGGAAGCCGAACAGTCAAACACGACTTCAGATTGAAAATTACTTTACGGTCACACCCATAGATTGAATGGTGATGGAACCAGATTAAATGAGGGATTCAAAAGGAGTCCTGAGGCGAAAACATTATAAGAATGGTTTTCTATTAAGAAAATCCATCATTAAGAGGAAAGCTAATTTTTAAAAACCATAACCAAGGCAAAGTTTCTAAAGTGGTAAGACAGGAAAATACAACTTGAAAATCTTTTGTCTTAAAAAAAAAAAACTATTCATATGTATGGCATTTATATGGTATTCTCTAATCTATTTGAGAAACATATAAGCAAATCTATGCAAAGAGATATCCTGAAATGTGATGTCATATTCCTTACAAAAAAAAAAATACCTTCCTTTTTCACAATGTCAATTAAAACCAAATTTAGCTTTAAAACTCCATGACCTCTACCATTTTTTTAGGTTAGCTGAAAAGGATCTATTGACTAGCTTTGTGAGCTGAACAGTTGAATGCTACTTTAGATAGAAAATTATTTCTTTCACTCTATAAGAATAATTATCACGGCGATTACACAATTATTATAATTATATCTGTAAGAACTGTTATTGGGAATTTATTTCTTGAAACAGTCTCATGCCTTGCAGGGGACATTTATCTTTTTTAATGATCACCAACACAAGTGTCTTTTCTTGTAGCTATATAAGTGATTTTACCTCTTTCTATTAATATCCTCTTGCAGGCTTTAGAAGCCAAAGGAGACAGCCCCCACATTTTTCTCCTTAAAGACGTTGTTTCAGTTAAGCCAGGCCTGTGGCAGTTTTGGAGACAGAAAGCTTACACTTCCCCTTCATGGCAACACAACCTTCACCATGTGCTTTCCTAAATGGATGGAAAACCCCCCAAAAAAGCCCCTCCAATCTGTGTTTCATAAACTCTACTCCAAGAGAAGTAGCAATAAAGTTTATTACAGACCTAAAGTATCTGCATAAACCCGGTTAATTGAAAAGTGGGTGGAGAGGGCTGCCAAATTAAATGTTTACATTAGCACAGCTGTATTGTAAAAACATTCTGCCCCCTGTGCTTTGTAATTATAAGATATTTCTGGACTGCGTATCTCTACAAAGTTTATCTCCACTGCCAAGAGTGTCTTGGCACGAGCGGCGGCAGCTCTTGGCAGCCGGGAGCCTGCGCGCGGGCAGGATCTAAAATGGCTGCCAAGCGGCCTCCTGAAATGTCGCCGCCGGCCCGCCTCCCCAGGGCAGAGGGCACCGGCGGCCGCGGACCCGCAGGAAGCCAGGGCGCGCGCTTCCCACGGAAGGACGGCCTGCTGTCACAGCTTTTTTTTTTTTTTTAAGTTGCTTGAAAAATTACAAAGCAATATTGCAACGTTCCAAGTTATAACGTGGTGACTGGGGTCTTTTCTGAATCCCACTCACCTCCACGTGTTAGTGACGCCTGTGCCCTCAATGTTTGCTGCTCCTGAGAGGAACTCATGTAATTTTCTGGGGAAAAAAGTCAAGTCAGAACTCCCCACTACAGGGAAATACACAACAGGAAAGCTTGAGCAAAGACCACATTTTCCCATTTGCAACGCACGATTCTGACCGGATTTAGAGTCTGTGGCAAAGCATGTGTATATGCAGAATGAAAACCAAAAAGCTATTTAATTTGCTTCCTTCTCTTTCGTTAAGGAGCGATGCTTCTTTTACATGGTTAAAGTAACAAATTTGAAGGGGGAAAAAGTTTTCTATGGCAAATACCCATAGCACAAAACCTACTTAACTGTAAAAATTGAGACCAAATCCATAGTGACTGCAAGTTCCAAGAGCTGACCAAAAGGAGGGAGGGCTGGGAAAGAGGGACCACATGGAACTCCAGCCATCCAGTTTACTCGTGTTTGTGTGTGTGTGCGTGTGTGGTGTGTGTGTGTGTGTGTGTGGTGTGTGTGGTGTGTGTGTGCGTGGTATGTGTGTGTGGGTGGTGTGTGTGGGTGGTGTGTGTGTTCAGTCTTATCGGACTCTTTGTGACTCCATCCAGTTTACTCCTGTGTGTGTGTGTGTCTGTGTGTCTGTGTATGTGTTCAGTTTATTCGTGTGTGTGTGTGTGTGTGTGTGTGTGTGCAAGTGTTCAGTCATATCGGACTCTTTGTGACCCCATCCAGTTTACTCCTGGGTGTGTGTGTGTGTGTGTGTGTGTGTATGTGTCCAGTTTACTCCTGGGTGTGTGTGTGTGTGTGTCTGTGTGTGTGTGTGTGTGTGTGTGTGTGTGTTCAGTCATATCGGACTCTTTGTGACCCCATCCAGTTTACTCCTGGTGTGTGTGTGTGTGTTTTCAGTCATATCTGACTTAGCGACCCCATACTCTGTAGCCTTCCAGGCTCCACTGCCCATTGGAATTTTTCAGGCAAGAATACTGGAGTGGGTTGCCATTTCCTCTTCCAAGGGATTCTGACCCAGGGATCACACTCACATCTCCTGGGTCTCCTGCATTGGCAGGTGGATTCTTTACCCCTCAGCCACCTGGGAAGCCCTACTCCTGGTAGGAATGTACAAAACACTTGAATTATAAAAGTACAGCTAGATCGTCCAAGATGTGTACTGTCTCTGTCTTATTTTTTCTCTTAGACTTAAGTCCCAGCTAAAATGCTATGTTCACAGCTGCCAAATATTGCATAATGAGGTCACTGGATTCTTCTCTTTTAGGGTGTTCCACAATTATAAGCCCAGGTTGAGAGACACAGTAGGCCTGGTATACTATCCTATAATCATTATTGGCAGTGATTATGGTTCCGTAATTCTAAGCTTCAACTGAATCCAACATTGCCTCTGCCGAGAGATGATTCAGAGGTGAAAGATGAATTCCATGATGCTGACAGAGACCGGTGGCACTCATTATACTCACAGTGCTTATTCCCTAAATGCCCAGGCTTTCTAGCTTTAATTATAAGTCCACACACTCAGCACAGCCACACCAATAATTTCTACTTTATTTTTTTAAATCCCCATCATAAAAGAAGAAACTCCAATGTCTCTTTTATGGTGTATTCTGAATACTGTTCTTTCTCCTGTACTCATCTGAAATATATATAAAGGTGCCTATGTACACATACTTCTTGAGTGTTTTTAAGGTAGGAAATTTTCTCACCATTATTATAATCCTGCACAAAAAAACATATGGAAATTTTTAGCCATTGTTTAATTAGTTATCAAGAGAGTCAGTCACATGGCTGTACAATAGCAGGCCACTCTTTCGTGACTGGTGAACCAAAGTTGGTGTGTTCAGAAAATATTCACTATTAACTTACTAATACTTTTAAAACTTGAGCTTGGTTTTTTTCACTTTCAAGTAAGTTTATGGTTTGATACCATTAACTTCTTTTTTCCCTGAGAGTTCCCAAATTCTAAAATGACAAACTATTCAACAACAGAGGAATTTAACAAATGTTGATCTATCACCTACTACATGTAGAGACTCTGCTATAACATACAGAAATAGGAGATTAAGACATGTTTTACACAAGACACTAAAAAATAGCTTCAGATTTTTTCTTATGTGAGTCATTTCAGGTACATATTGCCAAGTAGATATATTCTGTATTCCCAACTAAAGTACAAATGTCTAAAAATCATACACTTTATGTCTCACTGAGTACACAAGACAGTGAAATACATATAAAATAGATCCCTACACTGGAAAGGAACCTAGTGAGGATAAATGCAATTAGTTACATAAAGCACCAGTGCCTCATATGTTCTATGTGTTTAAATGTTCTATACCCTCTCCTTCATCAGCAGATATCTTCTGGATAAAGAGCAATAAATAATGGTAAGGCATTTGTTTACTTGTCCAAGAGTGTTCTCAGTACTCTAGGTGGATTTCTTCCTTGCAATAAACACTGTGTGATAGGTATTATTATTATTAGCCCCATTTTCAGGTAAGAAAACTTGCCTCAGGCTATTCCACAAACAACTAAAACAGCCAGGAATTAAACTCAATCAAATCTGACTGCAGAATCTCATATAAATCTGCTAGTTTCTCAAATTAGAAGTGTCACCATCAGACTGAAAGAGAGAGGCCACATAGAGGTTACTCCTCTACAATTACAAGGTTTTTTGGGCAACCTTCCTAATTTTTGACACATAATGTCCCAATTTTCCTGGCGGAAGCCTCACTGGAATGAAGGCTGCTGACTGTAGTGAGTTTATGTTGTGGTTTGGTAATGTGCACAGGCTGGGAGAAGGATGAGACCAGAAAACCCTTTTTGCCTGTGGCAGGCCACAAATTGAGGACTAAGTCGCTGCAGCAGTTGAATGGCAAAGGGCCAGTTCAGCATGAGCAGCTCAGTGCCGTGATAACACGTGACCACCAGACGCCCTTTTCAAAGTCGCTGCCCTCTTCGCTCCCCACAAACCACCTAATCGCCCACCAAAGTTCCAAGACTTCACCACAGGCTCAAGTAATTCCCCCTCTAAGCCACATCTTGCAAATGACAGTCTGATTTCTCCCCCTGTGCCCTTTATCCCTTGAATGTTACTTCAGGCTTAGTTGCACTTAACCAGGGTTTGGGGTCTGATCTATTTATCTACAGATACAACACGGCGTCAGGGAAGAGCCAGCTTCCGATGCCACCTGAAAGAGATCCGCCAATCCCGCTCTCACCACATCCTCCTCCTCCTCCTCCTCCTCAGATGAATGAGATTCAAAGAAAAAGTACAAGCGCAAAATGCTTCTTTGCTTCAGTTTAGGTGGTTGGTTTCAACACAGAGCACAGAATCATCAAACTCACAAGGTCAAGCAACACAGGATGATGTCTCCAATTGAAAATACAGCCAGCCACACCCAGGATTCAAAATCTAAGATGAAAGATTATTTCCCATCCCCCAAATAGTTTTATTTTCCCCCCAAAGTCACTTTGAATCATCTTTCACATTTTATTCTCTTATTTGTAATCTTATTTTAATAACCTCAAGATAGATCATTTTTAGAACTCAGGGCAAAGTTCTGGCTCATCTTTAAGAGAATAAACTGCTGCTGCTGCTTCTAAGTCGCTTCAGTCGTGTCCGACTCTGTGACACCCCATAGACGGGAGCCCACCAGGCTCCTCCATCCCTGGGATTCTCCAGGCAAGAACCCTGGAGTGAGTTGCCATTTCCTTCTCCAAGGCATGAAAGTGAAAAGTGAAAATGCTACTAGGTGTTAAATTCAATGGCTGTTTGAATTTTCATTGCAACTGGCACCCATTCTAACATCAAGGTTAAACTGTCAAAGAGAAATAAATTAAGCATATTTCTAAATTTGTTAATTGAAGAAAATTGAATTACTCTCACTTCCACTCCAGACAAAACCATAGATGAACTTATGTCTCAGAAACTTTAGTATGAATTAAGATCAGAGTTACTCATGCTAACTTACTCAAATCCATAAAAACAAACATGGCCTAAACTTATTCTACTGCCTTGCAAGGGTAATATACTAACATTCTCTGGGTAGTTTTACTCACCCAAGATTTCTTTAAATAACTGTTCAGAAAAATTTCCCCATATTCCCCATATTATGGTCACTCCAATGGCCATAATATAAAAATCATTTTGCCAAAAAAATTTCCTGGAAATTTTCCTCATTTGAGGTGCCTGCGATTACTTTCACAAACTGAAAAAGACTACTCAACATTCTTTGAAGGTGCACAGTATTCTATTTAGGGGAGAAAGTACATATTTCAAAACACGCAAAAATATTCATCATTTTTCAAATAGCTGCAGCATAAAATTTACCTAGACCTGATTCAGTCTATTTTTATATTTATTTTCATTATGATATGATTTCTGCCCTCATTCCCTACTTGAAACACTCCACCTTTAGGGTGGTAGGGAGAAAATGTCAAAAGTGGAAGAAGAATGAAACTGTATGAAAATAAAAATGCTTTCTGATTAAAAAAAATTTTCTGATAACTTACATGTCAGAACAGACAGGAAAAAAACATTTAATGCTGCTTACTCATAGATTTCTTTCCCACATAATCTGTACAAAATTATGTTATCTCTGCCTTTTGAAGAATTAGTAGATCATAGACTAATTTTTTTTTTTTTTACAGAAATAATGAGAAAATGCTGCAGATTATGCTTCAGGCTGTTTTTCATCGAGTTGTTGTTGTTGTTTTTTTTAATAGTCATTCTTACCACTTACTTACGAATGTTCCTTTCATCATTAAATAATTGTTCATCTCAAATACTAAGCTGGTATTTCTTTAAACAAAGGCCATGTTATTACACTGCTGATAACTTTAGGTTTAGAAGAAAAAAAGAATAAAAACTGATCAGCAAATGCAATGACGAGTCCTGACAAAGACTCAACATTTATTAGAAGGCAACTGCTAGAGAACGTGGCCTTAATTGTGCATACATATTTTTACTCATTAAGATGAATAACCAATAAAATCCCACACTATGGTGTCCCAGTCTTATAACACATTAATAAAGTTTCTTAAAGGTTCTGGCAGGGGGCCAGCACAGTCCATTAACTCTTTGCAAGTTGTAAAAAGAAGGAAAGTCATTTCAGTCTGTTTTGTGGTTATGAATGAAACAGCAGGCAGCCTGTATGGAAACGTCACTTTGAATATGGTATTGGTAATGGATGCTTTGCTGCTCAATCAGAATAGTGTGGGGAGAAGTTAATGCACCCCACACATCCCAAGCCCTGATGCACTGCAAAGCTAATCTAGTGAAAGGTGGAGGGAAAAGAGCAGAAGACTTCAGGTTCAGAAGATCTGTTTATTCCGCTAGTACGCACTGCATCTGGATAATTGTGCCCACTGTGAAACACAAAATTCTCCTCGAATACATTTGAAGTGACGAGGACTGATTTTCCCTGATTATTCTTTTTCCTAACAAAACGTGCCTTCTGGGGCATCCACTTAGTCAAGTCTGGGCTGTAAATTAGGAAAACATCTTTAAGTTAATGTAAGAGGCAAAATTCTACCTTGTAACTCTCTGTTTGGCACACTTGAATTGAGTCATACAAATCACTGCAATGATTGGTAGCTTGTGTTTGTCTCTGACTTTGCCTAACAATTTGAATTGGAGAGCGATATTCTCCCCAAAGCTTTGCAGGGCCATCTGTTCTCATTTTTCGTGACACTACAAACATTTTCCTTTGGAAAATGGATTCAGTATTTTGCTTCCTTTTAAGAATGAAGAGTGGAAAACTTGAATGAAACTAAATATATAAAAAGGCATCCAAGTTGTACAACTAAAGTTGTAAATGTGGAGGGCATTAAAAACATCTTTCTTCTGGTTAAGATCTCTACCCTTTTATCTGCTCTAGGATCAGGAGTAAAGTTCCTAATTTTTCTTAAAAATAGGTTTTTACAAAAAATAATTTGAAGTATTTACAAGATCGGAAAAAAAAAAAAAAAACCCTAAGAAAAGATTAACAACCTTGAGTTTGAGAACACCAAAAATTTAGAATAGCTTTACAAATTGTTTTTGGCATTTCAATGGTGAAGGAAATACTAAAATATAAGCATACACAAAAACGCACACACACAGTCTTCTTAAATTCCCAACCCAAATATGAATAGCATCATTAGTCAGTTACTTCTGATTGTTAAAACCACAAAGTGGCTGTAATGATCTGTCACTTCATATGAGGCCAAAATATAAAATTTCAAGCAGAAGAGGTAATACAGTCAGTACAATAGAAAACATCTTCATTATTTTAATTTTGCTCTGTTTAAAATTTTGCTACGAAAAAGAAGAAAGAATATTTTAAACTTTCACATGCAAACGTTCTTGAATGAGTCCTAAAAACTTCCCATTTCAAATTTCATTTATTCAGAGTCAGTTTTAATATGTATAAAGATAGCTGTATCTCTTGTACACTGCAGATTTTCCAGGAAGTTATTATGTAATGTATTTCTGACTCAATAAAACTAAAGGAAATCCTAGTTAACAGGTTGAAATTGTACTGAAATCATACATCTGCATGTACATGATTATTTTGTCTCTGTTTAGACTAAAAGCCAAATACTTAATAATCATTCCCTAAAGTGAAAGAGGAGAGTGAAAAAGTTGGCTTAAAGCTCAACATTCAGAAAACGAAGATCATGGCATCCGGTCCCATCACTTCATGGGAAATAGATGGGGAAACAGTGGAAACAGTGCCAGACTTTATTTTTTTGGGCTCCAAAATCACTGCTGTCTTAGAATATTTATAGCATACATATATGTCTACCATGTTAGGAGTCACTCCAACCTGGGAAAAACCCAAAATAAAAATGCAATCTTTCATTTAAAAAAATACTGCACTTAACTTCATGTCCATGATATTGTATTTTTAAAATATGTATTGTCTCTGTTTAATAGCAATATTGCCTGTGTTAATTTTTCAATCTGGAATTAGAATTAAACAACCTGAATTCAGGTATTAATGGATTTGGGAGATTTCTTAAAAGGAATACACTTCATTCCCTAGAATACTAGTATAGAACTAAACAGAAATGTACAGAAACACAATATATGGGCTATAAAGATTTATCTACATTAGTTAATTTAGAAAATAAAATAAAATAATCTTAGTAACTTTAAAATGACATTACTATAAAAAGTAGTGCAAATGGAGGAAAGCTTTGACCACTCCACTGTCTACTTCTAAAAATATTAGGGTAATCCCTTAAGGCAAGGAACCAACAAACTGTAATTCAACAGAAGACACAGAGTCCAGAGGCAGGAGCAAAGCAAGGTAAAGGGAGTAGGTGATGAGGGTGAGGTCAGAGGTTTGTTCATTTATCACTAAGATGCTAACCACCCAGCACAGCCATACTGATAATCTCTCTACCTCTCACACCACCCCAGCTTGGGGGCACCCTTCAGGTCAGGCCTCTCCTGGACCCTACAATGAAGTGTGAGTTGAACCATACGGTGGCATGTTATCAAAACGACTAACTTTTTTTATGACAATGATATTGCCCTTAAAGGAAAGGAAGTGTGTACTTTGGAAAGATCTTCAACATCAAATAATGAAAAAAGACTAAAATATTTAAAGAACTGTCTCTCGGTCCCCATCAAAGGAATATATCCCTGGGCTTCATAGATAACTGCATTTTAGCTGGTATTAATTAACACTACTGCCTAGTGTAAATGCAAATAAAGTACCACTTTTTAAAGAAGTGCCACCTCTAGAGGTAGGCGTGTGTGTGCGTGTGTGTGTGTGTGTGTGTGCACGCGTGCACACTCAGTCATGTCCAACTTTTTGAGTCCCCATGGACTGTAGCCTGCCACATTCCTCTGTCCACGGAATTTTCCAAGGATACTGGAATGGGTTGCCATTTCCTACTCTAAGGGATCTTCCCTACCAAGGGATCGAATCCTCATCTCTTACGTCTCCTACATTGGCAGATGGATTATTTACCACTAATGCCACCTGGGAAGCCCAGAGGTAGGTAGGTGGGCATTCCTAAAAAATGAACTGTTTCCATGCTGCTGCTGCTGCTAAGTTGCTTCAGTCGTGTCCGACTCTGTGCAACCCCATAGACGGCAGGCCACCAGGCTCCTCCATCCCTAGGATTCTCCAGGCAAGAACACTGGAGTGGGTGTTTCCATGCTAAAGAGACATAAGTATATAAAATTTCAGAGAGATCCTAGCATACATCTACAAAGAACTTCTAGAACCTGCTTAAATGAACAAATCAAAAGACTCATATTAATAACCACTATACTATTTAATTGATGAAAGCAAAACTACTCCAATTCATTTTAAGGTGTGATGAGTCACATAAACCACTCATTGACTTAAATTACTCACACGCTTTTGCTGCTGTTCTGTAAGGTTATATAAATAATTATACCCTCATTTAATTTTTAAGCTGAATCACCTCTTAAAGGACAAAATTAAAAATATTAAAGTAGAGTGCACCTCACAATGTGTTTGTTAAGTCTCTTTAGAAAATAAGAATTAAGAAAAAGTCAGAAGGAAACTAACAACTTAAGAGTCAATACAAAACATTAGGATTTGAAGTTTCAAAGCAAAAATTTCCTTATTAAAACTAAGTGGGTTTCCTACCGATTAATTATGTGAATAATTTAGGAAATCACCTTAAAATATTGTAATTCTTCCAAACAAAAACACATTTCTAAAAAGTCTATTCTTATAATATTGCCTATAACATATGTTTAATAAATGTTTGCTAGATAAATGGACTTAAACTCTGCAATAAAAACAATATCACTCACATTTATAAAGCTTTACAACCTACAAAACACTTTCACATAAGCTTCCTTATCCTAACAACAGTGTTGGTAGTTATTATTAACCCCATTTCATAGATAAGGAAATTAAGGCTCAAAGAGATTGAATGTTTTACCCAAGGTCATAGACCTAATAAATTCACTGCTTAGAGAATAATTAGCTTAAGTTTAGAGAAGTCACTTCCTTCTTCCCTATTCTATTCTGAGACACACAAACATAACATTCATTGCATGTGAAATATACAAGTAAATATTAAATATCAGTCGCTGCATACTTAAATTATTTGCCTATTTCCATTTATACTTTTGTAGACACTGTTTTGAAAAGGTAATATAACATAATTATATCTTCCTTTCAAAAATTCTCTGATAATCCTCTCACTGCCTAGGAAGTTTACACAGCCTAAAGACAGAGCAGAGTCAGGAGACTCATGTCTTAATTATCAACCACCATTAAGTTCATCTTTGATAAGTTACTTATTCACCCCAGCTCTCAGGTTCATCATAAGTCAAATAACAAACACTTTCTAAATTCCTTCTGTCATCCATGCTCCACAGCAGTGGTTCTCAAGCTTTAACATGCCTACAAATCACCTGAAGAGTATGTTCTAACCCAGTTTCAGGCTTATCTTCAGAGATCTGATTATTAAATCAAATCAGAATGGGGCCCATGACTCCACCCTGCTAAGAAGCCCAGGTCAGACTGGATGCTGCTGGTTTGGGAACCACACTTTATAAACTATAAATTTGTATTCTTTTTCACATTTTGATTCTCCACCTCTATTTTCTTGGCCCTCTTCCCTAGTGGTTCAGATGGTAAAGCGTCTGTCTGCAATGCAGGAGACCGGGGTTCGATCCCTGGGTTGGGAAGATCCCTTGGAGAAGGAAATGGCAGCCCATTCCAGTATTCTTGCCTGGAAAATCCCATGGACCGCGGAGCCTGGTAGGCTACCATCCATGGGGTCGCAAAGAGTCGGACACGACTGAGCGACTTCACTCACTTCATTTCACTTGTGTTTACACATTTGAAATGTATTCTTATTTTACTGAATATAAAAGTCCTGCTTAGACCTGCTTATTCAGAAGTGCAGTGAGCATAGAAGGAGGCATGCACTCTAAAGATGGTCATCATCCTGGACAATTTAAAACTTGAAAAGACACTATTACTTAAAATATGTACATACATTGCGCCTATGCTTGTATGTCCATTAAGAAAATCTGGAAAGAGAAGAAATTTAGGAATGAGTGAAGGACTAAGAGAGAAATAAGGGGAAGAAGGACATTTGCTTTTCATTTTTACCTGTATGTGGTACATAATGATTTTCTGTAAATGTATTACTTATTAATTTTTAAAGTAAATAGGTGTGTAAAAATAACTCATGTCAAGCTCATTAATGGGGTTCTTAGTAAAGCAAGAAAAGAAAAATAATGGCTGGCGCAATCTTTATTTAATCTCCAAAGACACCAACTAGAACATAAGTTTCTATAGACTCTGTAGTATATTTGTAATTGAAAAAAAAAAAAAAACAGGAAGTAAAACAGGAGCTTAAAAAATTTTGTCTCTGGTGTACATTTAATGGTGGTCAATGAAAAATAGAAGTGACAGCACTGAACACCTGCAAATACTAGTTGAAGGCAATTTTATGAATAAATGATTGTTAAAAGTTAACTAACAAGGAAAGATTTGGGTATTTGAGAATAAAAAAATATCAGAAAACAAATGTGTGAAAAGTTATACTGAAGTGAAAATTTTGCCTATTCTAAATTTATAATGCATTCAGATTCAATTGTAGAGAAAGTAAAAAGTACATCAACAAAAAGTCATAAGAAAAAGAATTAGAAACTGTTACTTTAAAAACTATCAGATAAACTTCAAGGATTACTTTCAAGAGTCAGATAAAGATGGACCATTTGTTAATGGAGATTTTCTCTGAATGATATACTGAGATGGAGTCTAACTTCCTACCTTATATACTTCTATAATACAGCAATATTAATACAAACGCAATTATTACTCTTGTTATCTAAGCAAAATTTAATAAAGAATTCTCAACCTGCTTGTCCCCTTATTTGCATTGTAACTTGGATGAATGGCCCAATATCTCAAAGCTCCTTTAATCAATTTGTAAAAGATAAAAAAGTAATCTCTTCCAAGCAGGCCTGAGGTGAGAATTGAGACACTACATGTAAATTCCCAACATAGTGGCTTGTTCGTGGTGAGTGTGCAATAAATAATAGGTATTATCATTGCTCTTAGTAATGACGATAAAGCTGGTACATTTCCAATTCTATCTGACACAGCAGAATTTCAAGTTAGTCACATATAATATTCAATAGGAAGAAAACCACAGATGCTTCCCTGGTGGTTCAGAAGGTAAAGAATCCGTCTGTAATGCAGGAGACCTGGGTTTGATCCCTGGGCTGGGAAGATCCCCTGGAGGAGGGCATGGCCACCCACTCCAGTTTTCTTGCCTGGAGAATCCCCAAGAACAGAGGAGCCTGGCAGGCTACAGTTCATGGGGTCACAACGAGTTGAACACGACTGAGCAACTAAACACAGCATAGCAGCGTATGTTTAGAAAAGACAGAATGCCAAAGGTGAGCTGAGAAGCTAATGGTCAGCGGTCAGGAATTTTTGCTTTTTCATTTTTCTAAAATGAATTTAAATAAAAAATAAAACACCTAAATCATTTTAAACTAATGGTCATCTGCAAAAAATATATATATATATATAAATTGACAAGCAAGCTGGGGTGATGCCACAGGGAAGGTCTGTATTAACATGGAGGCATCTATTAGTTTATCCACTCTGCTGACCCCTCAAAAAGTCCTGTGAATATGGGGCAGACACAAAAGAACTTCAGGTATGAGAAAGGCCAGAAGCAGGATTCAGCTGGGTGCCACCAAGGTTTATCTGTATCCAGTGGTAGGAATGAAGATTCTGTGTCTGTGTGTGTAGAAAGTTGAGGAGGAGGTAAAATTCCACAAACATAAGTGAATCCCAGAAGAAAGATACTGTATGCTCCGAAGGGTTTACATTACCCTTGCTACAACACCAAGGTCAAGGCCACATTAACAGTCACTTCAATTCCATCACACTCACGTGACACTATGAACTATGCTGTATTTGCCAAAATTGCTTTTAGAGTCATGCTAAAGAAAGGAAAATAAGTATACTTTCCAGTAAAAAATCTGCATCCGGCAGCCCAGCAACTAAAAGTCATTTATTTCACAAGGAATACTCTGGCCTGTTTGTATAGGACATGATGCTTTACACTACAAACTAAAATAGCTATCCCATCCATCTTCTAAAATATTGCCATAGCAGCATAAGTAAGTTATGAATAATTTTTGGAAAGTGCTGTTGGGCAGAACTCAGTAAAATTAAGTGGAAAATATGTGAAATGATTTAATATCTGAATTCTTAAGTATGCTATACGCAAAAGTCATATTCCATGTATTGAGCTGACCGTTTTGATCAACTGCCTTATAATGCCCAAAGGAAAAATAGTATGAATAGTAATTTCCAAACCTTCTGGGCAATAACTTGGCACAGGTTACGTCTTTTACATATATTATATGCAACCCACACTAATTCCTATTTAAAGCAGACAGAATCTAAATTAGATTGCCTTACAAATTATTTCAGGAGTGTGCATGAACAACCAAAAGATTAAGATATAAATTATCTAATTATTTAATAACGTTGGGAGATAGAAGAAAAAGATACAAACTAAGCAAACTCTAAATTTACATTATTTTGGAAGACTCATAAAATCCTGCTTGAGTGGTCATATTGCTAATTATTTTATTTGAGGCAGATAAAACAAATAGGAGGGTCACTCTGAGGGAAGAGAAAATCAGAGGAAGAAAATAAAACATTTATGGGCAGTGAGGGGTGCAACAATGTAAGTCAATAGATCCTGCTGTGAGTGAGTGAGTGAGTCCAAGTCGCTCAGTCCTGTCTGACTCTTTGAGACTACTTTGCCAATAAACTGTATTTTCTTTTTCTTTTTTAAGTTTTGGGCTGCACCATGATGTATGCAGGATCTTAGTTCCTGGACCAGGGATCGAACCCATGCCTCGTGAACGAGAAGCATGGAGCCTTAATCTCTGGATCACCAGGGAAGTTACCTAAACTGTACTTTCTGAAGCAAACGTAGTCTCCTCTGTAATTGCTGAGAGTTCTTCTATTACTTTGTGGCACTAACAGCATTTTTAAGAAGAAACCAAAGATTGCTGAACCTAACAAGGGAATAAGAATAATGAGGTGTGAACGACAAGGCAGCATTTGGAAGGAATACATTTTCCCGAAGGAAAAATACCAAAGGAACAGGCCAGTTGTCCAGGAAATACAGATAAACATGATCACCATATTCAAGCCAAATATAAAATGAAGTATTTTTTAAAATTTACAATTGTTTTGTTTCCATTATACATTCAAGAATCTGATTCCAAATTACAAACTCCAAACTGTGTTTCTGATTTCACTGCTTTTCTTAAACTACCATAAATGTTTTTCCTCAAACAGCACCTGATAAAACCCAGATTCTACCCATTGGCATTTTATCCAAGCCAGCAGATCTTTGAAAAGGCTCCTGAAAAGATTTTTCGTACATTAATCCGAGACTCTGAAGGTCCTGGGCAAGCACAAGTGAAGTATTATAGAACCCTGAGTTGGACTCCTAGCCACCAGAGAGACCAATGACTATCCACGTCACTCAGCTAGTCTACAGAGATCCCTTCATTTCTATATTTGATTTTGGTATTTAGTTTATTAGAGATTTTACCAAGGGCCACAAGAGGCTATTACTACTGCCCAGAGTTGGTCAAGTGTTTGGCATCTGAAGTGCATGGTCTCTTTTTCCCCATGAGTCTGAAGTAGAAAAGTATTTCTTTCAATACATTTATCTTATCATAGCTGATGATATAGTTGTATTAGCCTGTAGTCTCATAAGTTCAGGCACTTTCAGTTACTGATCTACCAGCCACTGCCATCATCAAATGACACTTATTAAGTACTTGTTTGTTTACACTGCTCTTGGAGGCATAACACCAAGTGACTGTTTTTTAAAGAAACACTTTCTACCCTCTAAGGAACCTAAAACCATTCCTCTCTTAGTCTATTACTAGCTCTAACTGGACACCATTAAATTACCGCCTCAGTCTCCAACTACAAAACATTTCTTAAGTGCTCGGTTCAGTTCAGTCGCTCAGTCGTGTCCGACTCTCTGCGACCCCATGAACTGCAGCACGCCAGGCCTCCCTGTCTATCACCAGCTCCCAGAGCCCACCCAAACCCATGTCCATCAAGTCGATGATGCCATCCAGCCATCATCCTCTGTCGTCCCCTTCTCCTCCTGCCTTCAATCTTTCCCAGCATCAGGGTCTTTTCCAGTGAGTCAGCTCTTCGCATCAGGTGGCCAAAGTACTGGAGTTTCAGCCTCAGCATCAGTCCTTCCAATGAACACCCAGGACTGATCTCCTTTAGGATGGACTGGTTAGACCTCCTTGCAGTCCAAGGGACTCTCAAGAGTCTTCTCCAACACCACAGTTCAAAAGCATCGATTCTTCGGCGCTCAGCTTTCTTCACAGTCCAACTCTCACATCCATACATGACCACTGGAAAAACCACAGCATCTTAAGCACTAGTTCTTCATTAAAAGGTGGCTAATGAAAGAGGAGAGTGGAAAAAGGTGGCTTAAAGCTCAACATTCAGAAAACGAAGATCATGGCATCTGATCCCATCACTTCATGGGAAGTAGATGGGGAAATAGTGAAAACAGTGTCAGACTTTATTTTGGGGGGCTCCAAAAGCACTGAGGATGGTGATTGCAGCCATGAAATTAAAAGACGCTTACTCCTTGGAAGGAAAGTTATGACCAACCTAGATAGCATATTCAAAAGCAGAGACATTACTTTGCCAACAAAGGTCCGTTTAGTCAAGGCTATGGCTTTTCCACTGGTCATGTATGGATGTGAGAGTTGGACTGTGAAGAAAGCTGAGTGCCAAAGAATTGATGCTTTTGAACTGTGGTGTTGGAGAAGACTCTTGAGAGTCCCTTGGACTGCAAGGAGGTCTAACCAGTCCATCCTAAAGGAGATCAGTCCTGGGTGTTCATTGGAAGGACTGATGCTGAGGCTGAAACTCCAGTACTTTGGCCACCTGATGCGAAGAGCTGACTCACTGGAAAAGACCCTGATGCTGGGAAAGATTGAAGGCAGGAGGAGAAGGGGACGACAGAGGATGATGGCTGGATGGCATCATCGACTTGATGGACATGGGTTTGGGTGGGCTCTGGGAGCTGGTGATAGACAGGGAGGCCTGGCGTGCTGCAGTTCATGGGGTCGCATACTTTGGCCACCTCATGTGAAGAGTTGACTCACTGGAAAAGACTCTGATGCTGGGAGGGACTGGGGGCAGGAGGAGAAGCGGGCAACAGAGGATGAAATGGTTGGATGGCATCACTGACTTGATGGAAGTGAGTTTGAGTGAACTCCAGGAGTTGGTGATGGACAGGGAGGCCTTGCATGCTACAATTCATGGAGTGGCAAAGAGTCGGACACAACTGAGTGACTGAACTGAACTGAACAAAACTCATGTAGATAAGCCAGTTTGGAAGAAATTTTTATTTTTAGCCTTTTTTCATCCCTAAGATGTTACATCTGATGAAGTTTTGTACAACCTGTTATCTCCTCTCTGCCACATTTAAAGGCTTTTTCATTTTTTAAAACATTTTATATTTAGGACTACCAACATTTTCAATAAGAATAGCAAATCTAAGAGCCAAATAATGGTATCATTTATCATCTTGATATAAACATTACTATTTATTATCTATATATAAATTTAGGTTGTTGGACAGATGGGCAGAGCTATACTGTGTCCTGAGAAATTTTAATATAGAGTCATCTTGTGGCACTAGGTTAAAGAAAAGTTTGAGTTGAAAAGATTTTTCCAAATAAGATGTAATTTAGGGTTACAATGTCAAAACTATAAACCTCAAATTAAACTTACTAACTATTTTGGTTTGCAGACTCATTTACTCAAAATCACAGACGACGCTACATTTGTTGCAAGAGAATGAACTCAAGGCGGGATCTTATTCATTCACATGTTATTCCTGTTTTATGTCTTAAGGAGGAGGCCTGTTTGCTGGGGTTTGTTTTGTTTTGTTTCTTTTACTAAATGGTGAGTAATGTTACAGAGATAAATGTAACTGCCTACCAACACTCCAGGGCAGAATTCAGGAAGAAAGCTTGAGTAAATCACACTACATTTGACAGCATTTAAATGGCAACCCACTCCAGTATTCTTGCCTGGAGAACTCCATGGACAGAGGAGCTGGTGGGCTTCAGTCCATGGAGTCACAAAGGGTGGGACACGACTGAGTGACTTTCACTCTTTGATGAGATTTAAGAAATTCAGGGTTCTTCAGATGACAAGAAAATGGCATGTTCTTGTTTATATGGTGGAATTAAAGCTATGGTGAATAAAACAACACATCAAACATTCTCCTAGAAGCCAATATTTTGACTTGCTATGTCAGCATCTACCCTGTGACTCCGAAGGCCAAGCTTCCATGCCTGGGAACTGGGGCAACTTCCCCATGAGAGGATGGATCTGCACATCAGCAACTTCATCTCCAGCCCTGAGAGAGCATCAGAGCAGCCACCCTCGTCTGTGGTAAACACTAATGTCAGCATGCCATGCCTTCTTCACAGTGAGCCCAGGAACAGCCGCCTTGCCCCCAGAAGCCTGGGGTCTGCTGGGCTCATGAGCCTCCTTTCCAGGTGGCGAGAAGGCAGAGTCAGGGAACAAGATCCCCTGACATCTCTCCACCCAGGATTACCAAACACATGTTCTAAATTTTTCTCATTAATTATTACTGATAATAATGACCATGTAGGTCCATTGCAAAGTCTTACACCACAAAGAGAACACAGTCCTTTCTAATTAGTACATGCATCATAAACAAGGTAAATGCACCTCTCTGAAGCTGTCGTAAAGCCCTTGTTGTGGTTCTCAGGCTCAGAGAGAGATGCTTTGATTCTGCTTCATGCATTGGAGCAGTAGAAAGACTTAGCATGTCCAAGTACTAAGAATCTGTGGCGGGGGGACAATTAAGAGGTAGATTATTGTGCATAAGGGGTCTTCCTTCCTACCAAACCTAGAGTTCTAGGGAAATCAGAAGCCCTGCTTCCGGGAGCCTTGGTTTCTTCTTGCTGTCACTCTGGATGCTAGGCTCACAGTGTCCTGGCCAGTGGACCACAGCCGACAGACCTCACATCTCAGTGTGCCTGTTACCTCCACACCCTCAACACTAACAAATCTCAGCCCTCCCCTTACTTCCTCCTCTTCTTCTGGCCCCTCTCCCAGCTCTTCACTCTTCCCTAAGAAACCCTCATTTCCTTTCCAGAAAACTTCCTTCATCAAAGTGTCACTTCCTCGTTTTTGCCCCATCTCATTACTGAAACTCCGGCAGGTCCAGGCGATTTTCCAGCACTCACAGCTTCTGCTCTTCATCCAGTGAGACCTAGCTCTGCTCCTTCCCCCGTCTCCCCAACACAAACATACACCCCATCCCTGTCTTCCTTCCTGGCCCTCTCTGCCCCTCCCAGGGACAGTTTTCTGCTCTGAACTAGATTTTATCCTGCCTACAGCCTATTTAGCTTCCTCCCAAGTCTGTGAGCTTTTCTATGACCATAATTCACAGCAAGTTGCTAAACTCTGTGTGCCCAGGTCAAGACAAATATCGACACAATCAGAAATTCTTCTGCCCTCCTGATTCAATCTTCTGATTGATATCCTCACATTTCACTTGAAATCCAGAATCTTCTCCCTTGTAACCTGGCTACTATTCTATATCTCAAAGTGAAAGGCTTCTCTTGGCTTGAAAGGTTAACCCGTCCACCTAAATCCCAAAGTTTGAAATCTCCTATTTCTTGAATAATATTTCAAACCAGTGTTATACACTCAGTACTGATCATATGCTAAAGTGTGTTAGTTGCTCAGTCGTGTCCAACTCTTTGTGATCCCATGGACTGTAGCCTGCCAGGTTCCTCTGTCCATGGAGTTCTCCAGGCAGGAATACTGGAGTGGATAGCCATTTTCTTCTCTAGAGGATCTTCCCAACCCAGAGATCGAACTTGGGTCCCCTGCATTGACAGCAGATTCTTTATCATCTGAGCCAGGAGGGAAGCCCAGTTGTAAGCTAGGTACTATGTAAAGATGCATTATCATACCCAGGCCTCACAATAACCCTATCAGATATTAATAGATTAGACCGAAACATTTACGATTTAAGATATTCAACTGGTTTTCACCTATAGAACTGTTATTAGGTATTTATATGTGCAAAATTATTGGCCTCATTTCACAGTAAGAAAAACTGAGGCTCAAGGAGACAAAACAATTTCCCCAATGTCATGCAACCAAGACCTCAGAGCTCAGGTCTCACTACCACACTGTCTCTGGAACATGTCTCACACCCAGCTTTGCAGACCTGGCCTTATCCGCAGATCTTTTCTTAGGCAAAGCTGATTTTTCCCTCCATTAGTTCCTTTAATAGCCAGACTAAGACCCATTTCCTTCCTTGAAGTTTTCCTAACAAATCCGGAACCAAGCTAATCCCAGTCTCCCTTGAACCCATGAGACAGTAACATGAACTCACCCACTTACGCTCTCTACCCCTCTCCTCATTCTTTACCAATGGGCTGTTTCTTCTCAAACTAAACATCATAGTTGACAAGGACAAGAAACCCTAAAAGGGACGCCCTTTCCCCTCCCGTGCCACTATCTGCTCACGCATAAAGTGAAGGCGTTAGGAAGGACTAGCAGTCCTCAAATTGGCTTCTAGATAAAACAATGAAAATGAAAAAATTGAATTTAATTTAAAAGTGAAGTGCCAGTATATAAAATAGATCAAGGTGAGCCTGATTTAGAGGGGGAGGCACAAAAAGACCACCTACTTAGCATCACCCACTATCTTTTCCTCCATAAACACAAATGAC
Source organism: Cephalophus harveyi (assembly GCA_006410635.1). Classification (NCBI taxonomy): domain Eukaryota; kingdom Metazoa; phylum Chordata; class Mammalia; order Artiodactyla; family Bovidae; genus Cephalophus; species Cephalophus harveyi. The sequence goes on from SJYT01035616.1 coordinate 1,230,591, forward strand.
TACAAGCTTGGCTTGAAACTGGAGGTAGCAAGTTGTCAAGTCTCTTTGACCGTTGGATTCCTCTTTCCAATGCTCTGAAGAAGCCCTTCTCGGGCTGAGCTGTAGTAAATCAGTACAAAACAGGGCATGCATGCGTACTCCTTCTCCAGGGTTCTCCCCACCCTAGGGATCAAACCTGTATCTTCTGCATTGACAGGCAGGTTCTCAGTGGTAACACTGAGTCCCCAGAGAAGCCCAAACAGGACATACACAGCACTAAAGCCCTTTGGATATCACAAAGACTTCCTCCCACGTCAACTGCTTCCAGTCTCTGATTTTTCCCAAACATTTTCTACATTCCACTATTGTTAACTTTCTAGAACACTGCTTGGAGTCCATAACTCTCTTGTTCAGACAACTGCAGTAGATCCCTATTACCTTCCGTGGAAGGCAGAATTCTAAGTTGGTCCCTTAAATGTCCTGCCTCTTGGTCTACACACACTGCGTAGTCTCAGGACTGTGAATGTGAGAGATTTTAATTCCAAGATTAGATTATGTTACATGACACAACTGACCTTAAATTAGGGAAGTAATTCAGGTGAACTTGATCTAGTCACATGAGCTCTTTAAAAGTAGAACATTTTCTCTAGTTTGTCTCAGAGGGTAAAATCAGAGAGATTCAAAGCACAAGACAGCATTAATGTGCCGCTGGTGGCTTAAACATGGAGACAGCCACATGGTAAGGACAGGGGTCAGACCCATGAGAGCCCACAAAAAAATTCAGACCTCAATCCTCCACCCATAAGCAGCTCAATTCTGCCAATCATAAGAATGACCTTGAAAATAGATTTTTCCTCTGAACCTCCAGAGTAGACCTCACCCCAGTGGACTCCTTGACTTCAGTCTTACAATAAGCAGCATAGAGAATGTAGCCACACTGCACTGGTCTTCAGACCAACAAAAGTGCATACTAATAAACGGGTGTTGCTGTAAATTGGTGGTAATCTGTTACACAGCACAAGAAACATATACACCTACTGAATAAAGTCACTTCATGCAGTGTTCAGGGTCCTCAATGACCACTTCCTAAATTCTAGGTTCAGCTCCCCTGACACAAAGTCAGACACTTCAAGACCCAGGGAGCTGAACCACTGTGCTTTTGCCCATGCTACTGCCCCAAGTCTGTCCTTCTCTTTATCCACAGCACTTGGGAACCAGTATGCCACACAGACCAGATCAAATGCCATTTTCGTCCTAGAGCTTTTCCTAGTCTCTGGACTCAGCATTAATCCTGAATTTCTGCTGCCCCCTCAGAATATTACCTGTAGCTCCATCGTGTCAGTTACACAGCTATCCAGAGGCTCAGAGGGTTATTAACTCTCAGAGGAGTTAGGCACTATGCCTGGATCATAGAGCTGCAGAGTAGGGACTTGACCACAAAACTCTTCTCTTCCTAACAGAAGCCGGGCTGCACTTTGGGTACTTTGAGCAGCAGAGTGGATCTCGGACCTAACTACTTTAACTGGGCCCTCCACTTTCTAATAAGTGACTACACTAGATGCCAGTTCAAACTTGTGATACTAATTAATTTCTATGTTGCATTACTTTTCTGAATGGCAATCTATTTGCAATAATTCTAGAATGCATAACTCCCACCCACAGTTCCCAGAAGAAACACATTTAGATACGAACACTGTTAAAAATTAGCGTTCCAGAATTTTTTTTTTAATTTTAGGACATTTATTTACAAAAATGTAACCATTCATTATTTAATAATTACACTGGCTTCTTTCCTACTTTGAGTACTTTCCCTGTTGTACAATTCCATGGGAGAGAGAAATCAAAAAGGAAAAATTTGAAAAATTACGTTGGACCTCACTGTTTAAAGAAAAGAAAAAAATGAGGAAGCTGTTAAAGGTGTAGGTTACAGCCAATCTAATTTCAGTGAAATGGAAAAAAGAGAAACTTTCCTATCAGTTCTAGCTCAATTCCTCTACACCTCCTGGTAAGGAGACGGCGGTGCCTATGATTGATAGGGGCTTCCCTGGTGGCTAAGAGGGCAACGGAAGCAGTAGGAACCCACCCAGTCCCACAGGCTCTAGCTGTGGCTTCCTTCCCAGGCACCCTACATTCCATCAGCCCCTCGACTACGCTCCAGTCTGCCAAGAAGCCACCAATGAGTGTTCTGTATATCTTCTAGGATTTTGTCCTTCTAGTAAATAGGCTTCTACCTAACCCCATCAACAATTAAAAAAATACTCAAAGACATAAGCTCATAATAAAATGAAACAAAAAAAGTCCCTCGTTAAATCCAACTTCATCCCTTTTAAACAACTTTTTATTGAGTAGATCTTTCTGACATACTCAGAAGGCCATATTCAAAAAGCATAAAGTGGAAAACAAGCTATAAAAACTACACCACACTGAACAATTATATGCCAACAAACTGAACAACCTAGAGAAAATGGATAATTATTAGAAACATACAGCTTACCAAGACTAAATCAGGAAGAAGGAGAAAATCTGAACAGACCAAGGAGATTGAATCAGCAAAGAATCTTCCAGTGAAGAAAGGACCAGGACCAGACGGCTTCCTTGGTGAATTTTACCAAACATTTAAAGAAGAATGAACAACAATTATTCTCAAACTCTTCCAAAAGACTGAAGAGTCAAGAACACTCTTAAACTTCTTTTATAAGGCCAGCATGATCCCAATACTAAAATCAGTAACTATAGGCCACTATTCCTGATGAATATAGATGCAAAAATTCTAAATAAACTAGCAAATCAAATACAGCAGCATGTTAAAAGCATCATTCACCATATGCAAGTGAGATATATTCTTGGAATGCAAGGATGATTCAATATATGCAAATAAATCAATGTGATACATCACATTAATAAAATGAAAGAAGCATATGATCATCTCAACAGATGCAGAAAAAGTATTTGACAAATTTCAACATCCATTTATGTGAAAAGCTCTTAATAAATTAGGTATAGCAAGAACACGTCTCAACATAAAAAAGGCCATACATGACAGTCTTGAAGCTAATATCATACTCATTGAGGAAAGACAGAAAGTTTTTCCTCCAAGATCAGGAGCAAGACAAGGAGGCCCACTCTCACCACACATATTCAACTAATTAATAATACTAGAAGTTCTAGCTAATCAGGCAAGAAAAGAAAGGTACCCAAATTGGAAAGAAAGAAGTAAAACTGTCTCTATTTGCAGATGACATGATTTTATATTAATATACAGAAAATCCTAAAAAGTCAATAAACAAACAAAAAGCTGTTAGATCTAACCAGTGAATTCAGCAGAGTTGCAAGATACAAAATTGGTAGCATTTCTATGCACTAACAATGAATTTTCTAAAAAAGAAATAAAGAAGTCAATACCATTTACAATACCATCAAAAATAATAAAATACTTATGAATAAATGTCGGAGAAGGCAATGGCACCCCACTCCAGTACTCCTGCCTGGGAAATACCATAGGCGGAGGAGCCTGTTCATGTTCATGGACAGGAAAAACTAATACTGTTAAGATGTCAATACCACCAAAATCATCTAGAGGATTAATGCAATCCTTATCAAGCTTCCAAAGGTATTTTTTTTTTTTTACAGAAGTAGCAAAAACACCAGTAAAATTTATAAGGAACCACAAAAGACCCTAAATAGCAAAAGAATCCTGAGAAAGAAGATCAAAGCAGGAAGCATCACACATCCTGATTTCAAGCTATACTATAAAACTGTAGTCATCAAAACAGGAAGTTACTGGCATAAAAAAGAGACAAATAGATCAGTGGAAGAAAATCAAGAACCCAGAAATAACCCCAAGCATATGCAGTTAACTAATATTTGACAAGATGGCCAAGAACACTCAATAAAAATAAAAACAATCTTTTCAATGAGTCATGCTAAGGGGTAGTAGGGGAGGAAAGGATTGGGAGATTGGGGTTAGCAGATACCAATATTATATTTAGAATGAATAAACAAGGTCCTACTGCACAGCACAGAGAACTATATTCAATATCCTATGATAAACTATAATGGAAAAGCATACAAAAAAGGGTGTACACATATGTATAACCAAATCATTTTCCTGTACAGCAGAAACTAACACAACATTGTAAATCAACTGTACATCAATAAAAAATTTTTTAAAGTTAAGTGGTACTGAGATAATTAGCTCTTCACATGTAAAAAAAATGAAACTGGCCCCATATTTTATACTACTCTCCAAAATCAACTTGAATTAAAGACAATGTAAGGCCTGAAACAATGAAACTCTAGAAGAAAACATAGAAACAAAGCTCCCTGACATGGCTCTTGGTAATGATTTTTGGATATGATATTTAAAACACAAACAACAAAATCAAATTTAAACAAATGGGACTACATCAAACTAAAAAGTTGCATAACAAAAGAAATCATCAACAAAGTAAAAATCATATGTGTGATAAGGGGTTAATATCTAAAACATATAAAGAACTCAGGTTTTATATTAATATACAAAACAATTCAGCAGCAAAAACAAAAAGCAATTTAAAAATGGACAGAGGAACTGAATAGATATTTCTGGAAAATCAAAGATGATGCATGAAAGGCCAACAAGTATATAAAAATATACTTATCACTAGTTGTTAAGAAAATGAAAGTTAAAACCACAGTGAGGTATCAATCACCTCATCACTGTAAAAAAGACCATCATCAAAAAGAGAAGAGATAACAAATGCTGGTGTGGAAGTGGACAAAAGGGAATACATCCAAAGGTAACGAAAACACTAGATAGAGAAGAACAAATATTGTATGACCTCACTTGTATGTAGGATCTAAACAAACAAACTTACAGAAAAAGAAATCACACTTGTGGTTACCAGAGGCCAAAGGTGGAGAGTGGGAGAACTGGAGGCTGGTGGTCAAAAGATACAAACTTCCAGTTACAAGGTAAGTTAAGTACCAGGGATGTAACATACAACATTGTGACTATAGCTAACACAGCTGTATGACATATAGGGAAGCTCTTAGGAGAGTAAATCCTAAGAGTTCTTAATCACAAGGAAAATATTTCTTTCCTTTTTTTTTATTTTATCTATATAAGAAGATGGGTGTTAGCTGAAACTATTGTGGTAATCATTTCACAATATAAATGTATACAGTGAGGTATGTCAATTATTTTTCAAAACTGGGGTTGGGGAGAAAAAGCCACACTAGCATTTTCTGAGACCTCTGTTCCACTGATACCACAGTTGTTTTCTGGTTGCCACATCATACCTCCATATGGAGACCTTATTTCGCTAATCATGGAACACTATGACCTCACCACTAAAAATAAACAGCTAAGAACCAAGGAAAGTAACTGGAATTGAAAGAGTCCTGAACAAAAATCAAGCTTTATATGATCTCAGTTTAATCATCTGCCCTGTCTTGCTCTTTTCCAGAATTATATATTTTCCATTATCGTATCTACTTTACCACTAATGTAGGTATATAGTTGCTTCCCTTCAAGGATATTAAGTGGTTTTTTAATTGTATAAATTCTCCTCTGAGAGCACTTTTTACATATGACCTGTAGGGTTTGTTTATTTGAATGCATTTGATTTGGATATTAAGAATTCAAATCCTAAGGAATTCTATGAGAAAATAAATAAATATAAATTCTGTTCTCAAGAGGCCAGAGACTGTTCAGTACTGGATTCATCCTTACGCTATATTCTTCCTCAAGTAAAGGGCACTTTATATGATGTATTCGAAAGCAATAAACTGAACTTGGGATGGAACAAAGTGATGGATTGTGTCTGGGGTTTTTGTGGTTTAATGGCTTTGGGTTTATGAGGAAATTTTGTTTTATGAAAACAACATGAAAAGGCTGTCATTGTTTATGATATTAAAGTCTAATGTAAAAAAAAAAAAGTAATGTTTTCCAGCTTAATAAGCAGGCATTATGCTCAGAAGCAGATCTGGCTCTATCGAATTCTCAGACTTCAGTCCCAAAAGTTTCTGTAACCCTCTATGAAAAGATCCAAAAAGTATTCAGAACAAAATATTTAAAGGTCCAAGACAATACATTTGTTTCTATTGAGTTTTTCTTTTACATTGGTTGTACGTAATATTTGGTCATTGTGATGAAATACATGCTATTTCCTTTGGAATAGAACTAATTTTAACAAAATTGATTAAAACATGACTTAGAACATTGATTGGGTAAATTTTTAACACTAGTTCATAAGATTCAATTATTGTAATCTTAAATTGGTTCTCATTGTTCAATAAACATTATCAAAATAATTAATTGCTGTCTCTTATACACATCTAGATGTGTATAAGAGACAGGGGCGGAGGAGCCTGTAGGCTGTTAATCTTAAATTGGTTCTCATTGTTCAATAAACATTATCAAAATAATTAATTGAGAAGGTATGGACTCTACATTTTAAAGAACCAGTTTTATTTTTCTAAAATCATTTAATGATGACAATTTGGCTTTGTAACAAGAGCTGAAAACATAATTCATTGAGAGATGAATCATCCCTCTAACAGTAAGCCAATAAGAAATATTTTAAGAACATTTCTCATCAAAATCTATTCAGTAAAATCATCTTTAAAAAAAGCAATAAATGTAAAATCTATGAGTCTCAAAGAACAGAGAACAAAAAAAGTTGATATAACTTTTGGTAATTGAAGTATATGTTTTAAAAATTCTTCCAGATAATTGCTAATCACATTTTAAAAATAAACATTAGATTAAGACAACCAAGCACACCTTAAAAATGAACATTCGGCTAATTATATCTTTGCCATGGACTAAAAATTAAAATGGACTTTTTGGTTAACATTTTAAATGGCTTTCTAACATCATAAACTCAAGGTGTGTGTGTGCATTCCTAAAGATGCCCAAAAAACTACTACAATTTTAAAAGATTGATTATCCAATCAAAGCTTTCTGCCACTTACCATTGACTAATAAATTACCATTCCTTGGTAATATTTTATTCCTAGACTGTGACATCCCTGTGGAAAGAGCCTATGCTTTTTATTCCTGCTGCTACTGCTGCTGCTGCTAAGTCACTTCAGTCATGTCCAACTCTGTGCCATCCCATAGACGGCAGCCCACCAGGCTTCCCCGTCCCTGGGATTCTCTCCAGGCAAGAACACTGGAGTGGGTTGCCACTTCCTTCTCCAATGCATGAAAGTGAAAAGTGAAAGTGAAGTCGCTCAGTCATGTCTGACTCTTAGCAACCCCATGGACTGCAGCCTGCCAGGCTCCTCCGTCCATGGGATTTTCCAGGCAAGAGTATTGGAGGGGGCTGCCATTGCCTTTTCTGGCTTTTTATTCCTAGAGGTTATTATAAAACAGAGAATATTAGTAGGTACTCAGAAACTGTTTAGTGAATGAATGAAAAATTGATGAATTTTTTAAATCAATGAACATTGTTCTGAAATGTCCCTCTTTATTTATTTATTAAAGTCTTCATTGAATTTGTTACAGTATTGATTCTACTTTCTGTTTTTGGGTTTTGGCCATCGGATCTTAGCTCCCTGACTGGGGATTGAACCTGCACCCACTGCATTGGAAGGTGAAATCTTAACCAGTGGACCACCAGGAAGTCCCTGAAATGTCCCTCTTTAAACTTGAAGTGTATTATATCATGTATTATAGGAAAAAAAAAAGGGGGGGCAGAGATCCTTTGGATTTTCATGAATTGGATATTCTTCCCTGAACTTAAGTAACAGGAATAGTATCATGAGAACAGTATGATAATTTAACAATACACCATGACTTACTAGTAATCATTTCTTAGAAATATCTTTCCTCTATTGCTACATAATGGTTGATGGGAAGAGCTACAGTGTGAGACATCTTAGATAAGCAGGCATTTGATAATAAGCCTCACAAAAGTTGGTTTTAATTCTCAATACAAACTGTCAAGGTACTATTATTACTAGCCCTATCTTAAAGATAAACCTTAAAGAGAGTCCCCAAGAGGTGAAGTAATTTGCCCAAGTTCATGCTGCTGTTGAACTGCAGAGAAGGGCCTCCTAGGTTTCCAAGCCTGTGTTCTATCCACTGAACTACAGGGTCTCTCAGCACTTAGGAATAATCCATATCTATGAATTTAATTTTGCGTAATTTGTTTTTCCAAGTTTACTTTAACGCTGGGCTGGATGAAGCACAAGGTGGAATCAAGACTGCCAGGAGAAATATCAATAACCTCAGATATGCAGATGACACCACCCTTATGGCAGAAAGTGAAGAGGAACTCAAAAGCCTCTTGATGAAAGTGAAAAGAGGACAGTGAAGAAGTTGGCTTAAAGCTCAACATTCAGAAAACGAAGATCATGGCATCTGGTCCCATCACTTCATGGGAAATAGATGGGGAAACAGTGGAAACAGTGCCAGACTTTATTTTGGGGGGCTCCAAAATCACTGCAGATGGTGACTGCAGCCATGAAATTAAAAGATGCTTACTCCTTGGAAGGAAAGTTATGACCAACCTAGATGGCATATTCAAAAGCAGAGACATTACTTTGCCAACAAAGGTCCGTTTAGTCAAGGCTATGGTTTTTCCTGTGGTCGTGTATGGATGTGAGAGTTGGACTGTGAAGAAAGCTGAGCGCTGAAGAATTGATGCTTTTCAACTGTGGTGTTGGAGAAGACTCTTCAGAGTCCCTTGGACTGCAAGGAGATCTAACCATTCCATTCTGAAGGAGATCAGCCCTGGGTGTTCATCTGAAGGAATGATGCTAAAGCTGAAACTCCAGTACTTTGGCCACCTCATGCGAAGAGTTGACTCATTGGAAAAGACTCTGATGCTGGGAGGGATTGGGGGCAGGAGGATAAGGGGACGACCGAGGATGAGATGGCTGGATGGCATCATGGACTCGATGAACGTGTGTCTGAGTGAACTCCGGGAGATGGTGATGGACAGGGAGGCCTGGCGTGCTGCGATTCATGGGGTCGCAAAGAGTCGGACACGACTGAGCAACTGAACTGAATACTTTTTAAAGAAAAATTATATTCTAATTCATTCTGAACCACTCAAGTACTCTTCCTTTAATCAGGTTTCTTATCCAACTTTTCGTTTCTATGTATCTTTTAAAAATAGATATAGGAACAGTAGAAGCAACTGTAAATATACTGTGTTGAAACTGACTTAAAAATAAGTACATAGCAATAGAAGCATATACATCAAAGACATTAGACTCTTGATATGACCCTTATTTGTACTAATAGTAATTCCGTCTTAACCAAATAATCTACATGAGCCCATGTATGAAAGCCTACTTATTCTCACTACCCACTCAAATTTAGTAGTCAAAACAGCAAACATTTCATTGCTTAATATTTTTGAGATATGTCAATTACATACAAATTCAAACCACTTGTAAACTGGGGTCATGCTTAGTTTTGGAAATATTCCAGTGAAAAAGATTCCTTTCTGGACAGGCTTTGCCATTATATAAGAAAGGACCTCACAGTTTGCCTCTCTCAGTCCATGTGGGATCTCCCTTGTGACCGTGTTTTAATTTTATTAGAGTTCATCACTAATGTGGTTTCTCTTCCACTTGAGCCCAAACCCAAACCAGTTTAATGTCATGTTCCTAGTGATTCAATATGAAACAAGGGCATATCAAAAGATCTTGTATTTGTGGGATCTTAGAAATTATTTTTTCCTTTCACTTTTTTAAAATCTTTTTAGGTGATAGCTTTTATTACTATCTTTATTAGGTATACTGGGTACTCAGTTGCTCAGTCATATCTGACTCTTTGTGACCCCATGGACTATAGCCCTCCAGGCTCCTTTGTCCATGGGATTTCCCAGGCAAGAGTACTGGAGTGGGTTGCCATTTCCTCTTCCAGGGGTTTTCCTAACCCAGGGATTGAACCCCCGCCTCGGCAGGCAAATTCTTGACCACTTGGCCACCTGGCAAGCCCATTAGGTATACTGCTGCTGCTACTGCTACTGCTGCTAAGTCGCTTCAGTCGTGTCCGACTCTGTGCAACCCCATAGACAGCAGTCCACCAGGCTTCCCTGTCCCTGGGATTCTCCAGGCAAGAACACTGGAGTGGGTTGCCATTTCCTTCTCCAATGCATGAAAGTGAAAAGTGAAAGTGAAGTCGCTCAGTCGTGTCCGACTCTTAGCGACCTCATGGACTGCAGCCTACCAGGCTCCTCCGCCCATGGGATTTTCCAGGCAAGAGTACTGAGTAGGGTGCCATTGCCTTACAAAAAGGCTTTAGGGAGATTTGTGGGGGGGAAAAAAAAAAAAAAAACAGGAAAAGACAGAATCACTTAAACTCAATTAGAAAGGAAGCATCCTAAGTATTACAAGGAAACAGAACAGATGAGATTTAATTTCATATAATTTCTGCATTCTCATATAGATAATCCCCAACTTACTAAGGAACAGAGCTCCAAAAGCTCATAGGTGAGTCAGTGGTCTGGAACCCACACTGAAATCTCCTATCAAAACAGTATCATACAAAGTAACTAGGCTTCCATACCAGTCTACAAAGCCCAATTCAACCCTGAATGCACTTCAACTGTGATACCAATAAGAAATCTGAGTCGAGGGAAGCTGGCCTGAAGACTCATGCCAAAATGGAGAACATGTTTTTATACAATAAAGTCATTCATTCATAAGACATTGAGAACCAAGAAGCTACAGAGTGTCAGTTTTACACGTTCTAATTCTAGAATTAAAGAGACTTACTTTTTAGACATAAACTGGAGATAAAATAGTCCCTTAAAAGAAATAACATATGGAAAGTCCTTGGCACATAAAAGATTAACTAATTTTAGTCCTTCATTTGTTTCCCAAAGGACAAAATAGAAAAGGGAGGACTTAGCTTTCTCTCTTTAAATTCCTGAAAAAACCCCAAGTTTAACTTCTAAACCTTCTTCTCTTTCTGTGGGCACTCCCATCACCCAGACACCCATCCTCCCAGGTCCTGTGCCCCATGCCCTTCGACTTCCCACTGTGCCAAACATTAAAAGTACCACCTCTCAACCCAACCTCGTCCCCATTCCTGCAGCCAGTAATGTCCACCAGGTGATAAAAGAAGAGCAAATGATATCAATTAAAGCAACTACTTCTGGTAATTGACATTTATTTTTTAAGAAAAAGTCTATCAATCCCAATAAATCTCTCATTAGTGTAATGTTTCAGAGAGTAGAAGAATGATGTAAACGAATTCAGAAAGATGTTTGGGAACAGAGAGATAAAGGAATAAAGCCCTTCCTTTATTCCTTTAGTGTGAGGAAATAAAATGAAGAATCATAGAGTTCTATGGAAGTGCAGCCTAAAGTGGGCCCACATGGGTTGGAATGTCCAAGAAGACTTCTTTGTGGAAAGCTTCTCCTAGGATATAAGCCCAATCAGAGTAGGAATGTCATCTGTTCAAATTGACCCTGAATCTCAAGGACCTAGAATAACTTCTGGCCCATCATTGGCCCTGCATTGAAGAAAATGTGTAAAAATGAAAGGCCACTGGCTTAAATATAGACCTGAAGAATGAGTCAAAATTAGCTGGGAGACATGGAATTAGCAGAAGTGATGGCCTTGGGTAAAAAGGAGCAGGGGTCTTTGGCCAACTTAGAAAGGAGATTATCAAAATGATGAGTCAGAAGCTCTAGGGGAATAAGTGAGAAATGAATTTGGAGAGGTGGGCAAAGGCCAGGTATGTCTGAGCCTTTCAGGATGTTTAAGAGTTTGACCTGTCTCATCTCAGAGCCCCAGCTTGGACTGAACATTCCACAGCCAGCACAGCTCGGACAGGGGGCAGGGGACAGGGGGCAGGGGGCAACGAGACTCTGGGGTGGGAGGCATGGAGGACGAGCGGCAGCAGCCTCTGTCTGTTAGGAAGATGAGTCCCTGGAGTGTACCTTCAGAGCTACCGTATCTGCATTAGGACTCACCACAGATGAATAAACACACCAGGGATACTCGAGTCCTTCGCCTGAGGTGCTTTCATGAAGGAAAATCATACTTGGAGTCATTGTTTAGAAGTTCAGACAGTTAGCTAAGCATGCTGGGATCATTCACTGAAAGAAGGACATGAAAAATGAAAACATTTTGCTCGTGAATCTGTGTGTGTGTGTGTAGAGAGAGAGAAAGAGGGAGAGAGAGGAAATTCTGTCAGGGGACTGACTTTAAAAGAATGGAGGATTACACACTTCACTGTTCAAGGGTGACAGAGAGAAAACGAGGCTGGCACCAAGCAGGAAGCCCAATCCTGTCTGAATAAAACACTGCACGTTTATGCAATCCCTGGTACCCGATCTTTTATCACAAAGTATTTTGATTGCAGAGAGAGAGAAGTGCTAAGTAAAAATTATTTACTCTGGGTCTATTATGAAAAGAAAAGATTAACTCTCTAACACTTCGTTCATTTTGAAGGTGTATTTTCTACCTTCCCAGTATGATTTATATTAATGAGAGGTTTAAAACAGGTTTTAACTTAAGAATGATTGCTGATGGTGAAGTGAGTAATTATACACCTTCTGACAGGACACGTGAATGGCTCATACAAGGGAACTGCATAACATGCCAGGCTAATCCTCCCTGCATAAAAAGGGAGAATGCTTTGCAAGCTGGCCGATTTTAAGCTCCAGTTAACAAAAACCCTTTTTGTTGGAGCCTAAAACAAGAATGGGTTAACAAAAGCAAGGAGGGAAAAAAATCTTATTTTTTTCCCGTCTTCACAAAATATAGTATTACAGGACTTAAAGGTTTTGAAAGGCCACGATGCGGCTGGAAGACTTGAGAAAGGGGCAAGGTCTGGGCCAGCAACAACAAACTGAAAAGATCCCAAGGAAAATCAGAACCTCTTATCAGTAGGGAACGTTGTGCTGTGATTCCAGTTTATGGCTGGTTTTGTTTTTTTTTTTAAACGAGTTAAAGGTGTAGAGACCAGGAAGGTACCAGTGTTCCCTGCCTAGGTAGAGACGAAACCTAGGGTTCATGGATGTGAAAAAGAAAAACCGTAAGCCATGGTGGGCGAGTCAACAGTGTGTGTGCCGTTTCTGCATGGCTGCGTTTTCTCATACAAGAGCCACTTCTGGACAATAATAAGACCCCGGAAAGCATCTGCTTAGGGATTACGACCCGGCTACACTGAGAAATGTTCTGTTAACATAGAGCGACCGTGGGCTTAACTCTGTGCGTGCCTGGCCTGCCCACTGACAAACACACAATACACACAGTGGTCCTAGATGCTTTCTGAAGATGACACTCAGCTGTGGGCACCACTCACCTGCTCGAGGGAAGGGAAGGAAGAAATGAAAGCCGCCACATTTATTGCACATGATGAGCACTGAGAAATGGAAGACCAAGTTTTGGCAGGTGCCAAGAAGGAAGCCCGGAGAAGCAGATGATGTCTTGGAGGATGAGGGAGCAAGCCTCAGTACTGAATTATTTCCTAGGATGGACATCACCTTAGAAAATCTCAAATTAGAAATTCAAGGAACAGAATCCTTACATTTGTCTTCTATGTCTCTTAAATGATTCAGAGAATCCTAAATTTGGACAAGTTTCTAACATGATTTGAACCATTCGTCTTACTTTAGATATTAATATGGATTCACTGGCCTGCATGGTGAATCCTGCCCCCACAGTGGGCTATGATCACAGAAGTCAGGAAGGCCCTTACCTACCTGCAGGGTCCCCTGATGCAGTGCCCAGGACGGCCAGGTCTCATTGAGCAAATCAACACATCCAGCGGGACAGGTCAAGAGGGCAGGCCTGCCTCTGGCTCCTTCCTTCTGCTGACACACACTGCATTTGCTCTTGACAGGATGGAGCAGAAAGTCTTCACTTTTTAAGAAGGCCAAGGCAAAGAACAGGAAGCTGAAGCTGTGGCATTTCCTAAGCTAACTGTATTACTACTGCTCTTCAAAAGATCCTTTACAGACATGTAGTTAAGCCCTAAAGATAATAAATAATGCTGCAACTGCTATATCCACACAAATGTAGTTTTAAAATACTCTCTTTCCAACTTACAATAATAGGTAAACCATTTCTGTTCCTTCATGGGTATCTGGAAGCTGGAATTTCTAGGTGTGGAAAAATTTCTTTGAAAGTGATCCCAAAAATTTTCATGAAAAATATCTAACAATTTATCATAAAGAGGGTTGTAAAGTTTGAGGTTCAGCATTTGGTTCTTTTGCAGTTATTCTTTAATACCTGTTTGCAAAAGTACATATATTGCAAAATAAGCCTATATTCAAGGCAGAATAAATTAACTAGTACTGTAAACTTAAATACCTGTTTCATTCAAGTCTATCAATTTTGATCTGAAATCAAACCAGAGGACACTATTGTCTTCATTAGCACTCTTCCCAAATACGCAAAAGGACAACTGCTCTGAATTTTATATATCATCTAACATATATAAAGCATCTATCAATTACAATTACCAAAACAAGAGTCAAAGGCAATGCTTTATTATTCTATTACTTGTCAAGGAAAGATACCTCGAGAATTTCTGTGACTCTTGGAAACATAAGTTTGGAGTCTAGAGACCTCTGTCTCACTGAACTATCAAACGTAGGAGAAATTATCCCACAGAAAATGTCAGAGGATTACTCCCTAGATAGGATGGCAAAGAGATTCAAGTTCTTAGCATCAAACACATTACAAAATGCACAGGCAAGGAAAGTCCTGGGAACAAGAACCCAATACACTTACACTTATCCTGGTGTAACAGGATAAGAATAAGATGAGGAGAAGAGGCGTGCGAGGACTTTATTAATCTAATTTCAAATTTTTATTTCTTTATTCACACATTCATTTAAACTTTTAATTATTTTAAATTTTATTCAAATAAATTTAAACAAAATTTTAAACTGGCTGATGCATGCATGAGTTTGTAGAAATATTTATCTATTTTTGTATGTCTTAAATATTTCAAAATACATTTTTAAGAAACTGAACCAAGGGAATTAGGACAGGAATAATGAGGTGAAATCACCAGATCTAAGAATTATAGGGGAAAAAAATAGCTTCAAGGATGTACACTTGGTCTTTTTGAACAGACCAAAACAATCTAATCTTTTCAAATTTAAATCCTTTACTATAATCAGGGTTCAAATGTGGCAGTCTTACTACATAGGCCTTCACAACTGATAGGTACTTAATAAAGATATGTCTGTTGATGATAATGATAATTTTACTCAAGCAGGACATTACAGAGAATGTCAGATGATTGAAAACCAATATAAAGAATAAACACTATGCCAGAGAAAAATTTCTCATGCAGTTTAAGAACCTCCAATGGAAACTTAGAAAGAAGACTGTCAGACTGATTCATTTGTGGGATTCCTAAAACCACCTTTACTAATCATTTCCAAAGCTGAGCTCTCTGAGGCTTCACACATGCTGTTCCATCTTCCTGGAACACCACCACCTCCCTTCCCCTGGTTAACGTTCATTCCAGCTGCCTTCACAGATCTGGTACATGGGTCTGTCTCATTTTTGTCCCCATAAAATTCTATATTTCAATATCATAGTAGTAGTGAGTAGTAGTGAATTCGCTCAGTCGTGTCTGACTCTTTGCGACCCCATGGACTGTAGCCCACCAGGCTCCTCCCTCCATGGGATTCTCCAGGCAAGAGTACTGGAGTGGGTTGCCATTTCCTTCTCCAGGGGATCTTCCCGACCCAGGGATCGAACCCAGGTCTCCTGCATTCCAGGCAGATGCTTTAACCTCTGAGCCACCAGGGAAGCCCAACTTCTCCCATATTTCCATCAAACTTGGTTGGCTATCTCCCTATCAATACCTTACAGTTACTTTGATGATGTTGTTCAGTTGCTCAGTCACGTCCGACTCTTTGCAACCCCACAGACTGTAGCACGCCAGGCTTCCCTGTCCATCACCATCTCCCAGAGTTTGCTCAAATTCATGCCCTTTGAGCCAGGAAAACCATCCAAACGTCTCATCCTCTGTTGTCCCCTTCTCCTCCTGCCTTCAATCTTTCCCAGCATCAAGGTCTTTTCTAATGAATCGGCTCTTCACATCAAGTGGCCAAAGTATTGGAGTTTCAGCTTCAGCATCAGTCAATGAATATTCAGGGTTGATTTCCTTTAGGATTGACTGGTTTGATTGCCTTGCAGTCCAAGGGATAGTTACTTGAGGTTTATTAATTCCCATAAAATCAAGAACAGAATCCGTTTTTTTGACCTTTGCATTCCTACTATCCATACATCTACTGTGTTAGTCACTCAGTCACGTCTGACTCTTTGCCACCCCATGGACTGTAGCCCCACCAGCTCCTCTGTCCAGGAAATTCTCCAGGCACGAATACTGGAGTCGATTGCTATTCCGTTCTCAAGGAAATCTTCCCAACCCAGGGACTGAATCCAGATCTGCTACATTGTAGACAGATTCTTTACTGTGTGAGCCACCAGGGAAGCCCATACTTCTACTGAGTGATTGGCTAAATGAGCGCTATGACTATTCTAAAATCTTTCCACTTTCTTCTTCAATTTAAAACATATACAGAATATTCCCACATATATCCATTCTCTTACATCCAGGAAGATATAGGTATGTAAATCTATGTACATATCAAATATACGCGGTTGTCAAATGAAAAAGTGACACAGAACAAATAACTTTCTCATACAGCTTGACAATATATACTAAGGTATGTGTTGAATGTTGAAAGCAGCTGCTGACACCAGATTTTTAGGAAATAATCACTAACTTTCTACCTTTTATTCCTCTGAATTCAAGCTCAGGAAACTTAAAGAAAAAGATCTGGGAGGCAGCCTGGTGGAGGAGAATGAGTTCTGTATTTAGGAACTCGGTTCTTTAGAGTCTGCTTCCTCCCTAGCCGAGGTGAGACTAGCTGTAAAGGCCTCAGGTTCCTTATCTATAAATGATTAGATTAGATAGCAAGGGCAACAACCAATATTTATAGAGCTTTCAGTTGACGACTTTGACATAGGCTTTCTTATCCTAAAAGACCCCTTTGGGTTTTCATGTGCTGCATTGTTAGTTTTACTCAAAATTTTTATTTGGTTTCATACCATTTACCTAAGTAAATCCAAGAAGTAAATTTGTACAGATAATTAATTTCTTATTAAAAAAAGAAAGCACTGTTGTCCTGCAGTATCTAGAATGACTGGAAATGTAATCCTGCATAACAATTAGCTGCTAAATTGCCTTCAAAGAACCCACTACCTTTTGTTCTGCTGTTCCCAGAAGCAACACTGGGACCTACCTATTAGTAAAGATCAGGGGCTGGCTTTACTTGTCCAGAGAGAAAAAAAGCAGTCACTTCTGCCAGAAAAGACCCATCAGAAAGAATGCCTCTTCCGACTAGATCACACCATTTCTCCCCAGGGCTTGAACTTGAACTACTTAACTCTACAATACTCATAAGATTTTTAATATGATTACTACTGAAGTTCAGTTCAGTTCAGTCGCTCGGTCATGTCCAATTCTTTACGACCCCATGGACTGCAGCACACCAGGCTTCCCTGTCCATCACCAACTCCCAGAGTTTACTCAAACTCATGTCCATTGAGTCAGTGATGCCATCCAACCATCTCATCCTCTGTCGTCCCCTTCTCCTCCTGCCTTCAATCTTTCCCAGCATTAGGGTCTTTTCCAGTGAGTCAGTTCTTCACATCAGGTGGCCAAAGTACTGAAGTTTCAGCTTCAGCATCAGTCCTTCCAATGAATATTCGGGACTGATCTCCTATAGGATGGACTGGTTGGATCTCCTTGCAGTCCAAGGGATTCTCAAGAGTCTTCTCCAACACCACAGTTCAAAAGCATCAATTCTTCAGCACTCAGCTTTCTTTATAGTCCAACTCTCACATCCATACATGACTACTGGAAAAACTGAAAGCTCAACACATTTATTCAAACTCACATTTAAGAGCAAATGACTAATATTCTATGATTTCCTGAAAGCAGGTTTTGATAGAAGATAGGAGTCAGCTCCAGGGGTATCTGGGCTCTAGTATGAAGAGTACACTGGGTACTTTCAAATGCAAATTCAAACCATAAAAATAATACCACAGTAACCAGTCTATCTCCATCTAACATTTCTATAGCAAAGCTTCTTCACAAAGTACACATATACAGTATAGATAATGACTTTTGAATATGGGACTGCTAACAGCTAAAGTAAACTGATATACTTATGAACATAAGGTTCTCCATACTGTTGATTATAGCTACTGCTTTTGAATTTATTTTCCAAAGTTGAATGACCACAAAATAAAAGCATCTCTTTACAACTTCTCTTTCTCCTTATGTTTGCCATCTCCCAAAGAAGACTCTTTAATTTCATCTTGAGAACTTCCTTGTCAGTAATTGTCAGTGATGGAGATAGAAATTAAAATTATTTGAATTCTACAAGCTGCTTATGCTCGTAACTGTCATAAAACAATGTTATACCCCAAATGCTCTAGTCCTCTGGGACTGTGGGTGAGGGGTTCACATGAAATAATCCATTTACGTCTCTGCAGGTTTAGGCCAACGCATGGAGAGTTGTATGGGAATTCAGAAACATATCCTTTCATGCTGGACTAACCAAGGCAGGAAGTCACTATCCTCTCTTAGTAGACCAAACAATTCTCACTTCATTGCTAGAATTAAATTCCAGAGAATTTTTTGGATTCTATTTAATGAATGAGGATATATTTTTCATGTGGTGTCATTGTTTTACTACTTCCCATGTTTATTTGGACAGATTCATAGCACTGGGTAGGAAATGTATTGGTTGGCAACTTCAGTTTTGGAAGAGAAAGTAAACACATGCTGATTAGCAAACAGTAAACTCTACTGTGTTTAATTTTGGCTTCTCTTTAAAAACACACACACACACACACACACACACACACAAAACCACTATTTGGTGTTGTGTTCCAAGTAGGAGCATTTGTCCCTAAGTTCCTTCCTAACCCCTTACTGGAGGGCTTCCAGAATTACTCTCATTTTTTTTTTTTTTTTCCCTTCTTCCCCAACACCAGTGGCAAACGCCAACATTATTTAAGAAAATACTTGTGCATATGGTATCCTCCTAGCACAGATTTGCCATCCAGTTGAACAGTAGGGCCACTAACCCACACAAACTAAACTGCAAAATTCTGAACTGCATAAACATAAACAATTGTTTTCAGCTCTGATACATTCAAGGTAAAATCACACTTCAGAAAATCCCAGAAAGGTTACTGACTGAAAACTACCATGTCTGAAAACGGAAGGTGGTAAATATGACAACAAGCTAGAATTTCAAATGCTCTCTTTAGAGCCAACTTCTTTCATCGTCCTCATTCGCTTGCTCTATTATGGCCCCCAAATTATCTTTCAATTTTAAGTTTATACTTAAGCTTATCCTTAGCTTTCTCCTCATCCATCCTTAGAGGCTTATCACAAGCATTATCACCGAAAAAGTGTCCAGGAACAGCACATACATACACAAAAAATCCTGAGCATCTTAGATATACCCCTTCCCATTTGGCACACACCCTTTCATTATTTCAGGGCTCCATTTCATAAAAACTCTGTTTGAGCTTTCATTCTTCATGACTAAAGCTCACTTGCCATTATTCAACTTCCCATGAAGCTTTGTGAGGTGCACAAAATGTAGCCCCTGCTCATCAAATGGGAAAGCCAAGGCACCCAGAAGTACAGAACTTGCCAAATGGCCCAATAGCAGAGGTGAGCACCATCTCTGGCAGGTCTGCATTGCCGGTTCCACAGACGTCATTACCAATCTGCAAGGTTCTGTACTGTGGTAGGTACTATACCTATGATCTAGTATGTTCTAGGCCCAGGCAGAAAGCTGCTAAATGATCAATGTTCCAACCCACAAAAGGTTCACAGTCTACTGGAGGTGAGAAGCAGTACACCAGGAAACAAGTGAATATAAAATATGTCAGGGAGCCAAATGGGAAACAGTCGAACGAGTAAGGGCAAAGGGGCTTGCTGGGGGGAATGGGTAGAAATGGGTGGAGTAGTGGGAGAAGGCCTTTCTGAGCCCACCTCTGGATGATAATGGCAACCCACTCCAGTATTCTTGCCTGGAGATTTCCATGGACAGAGGAGCCTGGTGGGCTACAGTCCATGGGGTCACCAAGAGTCAGACACAACTGAGTGACTAACTTTAACTGTCTGGATGTCCTGCAAGGACCTGGGAAGAAAGGCTTCTCAGCAGCAAGAACAGCAAGAGCAAAGTGCCTGAGGCTCAGCTATGCTGAGTGGTGAGATGGCCAGCGCCGCGGGTGCTAACAGAGCAGGTGGAGTGTGACCTGGACAGGAGAGGGAGGCAGGGGCCAGGGTTTACAGCCCTCGGAAGTCACCATGAGATGGGGAGACTGCAAACACAAATGAGACCAAGCGAGAGAGAGGGAAACCAGCGTGATGTTACAATGAAAACGCCCTGCGTGAAAAGGAGGGGGTGCCATCGGGGAGAGGCCACATGGGCACACACATACAGAAGGACCCCGCTCTGAATTTTCTACACACTAGGAAAACATTTTCACACTGGCTGACCCTATCAAATATAAAGAAGTGGCTCAACAGCATCCAGTACCTAAGAAAGACCAAAAGCATTTCCTTCTGTAAAGCTCTGCAGCTGAGGGCTTACATCCGCCTGGTCCAATCAGTTCATTTCCAAACAAAGGTAGGAAATGGCTGCATCCTAGGATTTCATTGTGGGCTCATGAGTCAGTGCTTTGGAACTTGGTATCTTTGGAAGTGAGTGTCTATTCTTCACGTCTCTTGCCACAGGGGGAAAATGATACAGATAAACAGTAATACAACTTCACCCTACTGAGATACAAATCGCTGGGCTTTTCCACCCCTTCTCAAAAATAAATGAATGAATGACAGAAATTTCAGGTCCCACTATTTTTTTTTTCTTTCCCTCTCTCTTTTGTTTCCTAATTCCCAGTCTCCCATGTGTTTCCTAAACAACATAAAGTCAACTGATGGTGAAAGTATGCTACAAGATAACTATTCAAAGGCTGTTATGTTATACTATGTAGTTTATAAGAAATTTGTATTCTATAAAAGTGCCCAATAATGATTCCCCATAAGGTAACTCAAAAGATCTGTGGAATTTTATTTTCAAAATGTTCGAACAGTAATTTAACTTTGAAAACTATTTTTATAAAATAGTCACAAAGATAATATATAAATTGCAGCTATATTTTTGTAAGGTGTTCCCATCATTTCTGCATGCACAGTGTACAGTGAGCAAAAGAGAACAGGGTGTATGTGTGTACAGATGTGTCTATGTATATATAATCATACACACACATATTTAAATGTACACGTATACACACGTTTTCTGCTTTATTTTACTAACTCTACCATGTACCTGTGTGTGTGAGCGACTGAAAGCCTATGGGAGAAGCATGTGTATGGAACTTTGCTTTCTCAGTCAGCTTTTCCTGGTCTCTGACCATTTTGTAACTGCCTGGCACTTAGAACTACTATTACTAAATTACTATTAAGTTTGAACTACTAATTATTACTATTAAATTAGAACTACTAACCTAATCTGTCGGATTACAGACTTTTGAGGAACTTGTGATCCATGTCTTTAATGTGTACTTTTATTTAGATCCCCCCAAGCTTGGGCTTCCCTGGTGGCTCAGAGGGTAAAGAAACAGCCTGCAATGCCAGAGCGCTGAATTCAATCCCTGGGTCAGGAAGATCCCCTGGAGGAGGAAATGGCAACCCACTCCAGTATTCTTGCCTGGAGAATCCCATGGACAGAGGAACCTGGTGGGCTATAGTCCACGCGGTCACAAAGTCTGGCGGGGTACAGAAAATGGAGTCACAAAGAGTTGGATATGACTGAACAGCTAACTAACTAACTATATATATATTCTAGGAATATTATCCTAAATAAAAAATGCTTCAGAGATATACTTAACCTACATTATATTTTCTTCAGGAAAAAGTATAGTAACACCTGGATTGACACAGCACTCTCATTTCCAATGAAAGTTATAGAAGAAATTATGTATTATATCTGAACTAATATTAGAATCTTATTATTATCATATTATTATCTATGATGGAAAAGGAAAAAAAATAAGGTAGACAGGTTTAAATGAGAATGAGAAAGGGGTCCCTGGCATAACATAAATATACATAAATATATCAATCCAAACATCAACCAAATTAATTGATAATAATATTCTTTGTGAGCAATGTGGCATAACCACAAGAAACTTACATGGTTACAGTGAGAAACTTCAGAAGCAGGGTATTTTCATTTAAGCAAAGTAAAAATTATTTTCAGAATACTGGAGAAATCTGGTGTTTTTTACCCAGGCAGAATGGATTATGAAAACAGTAAAAAGAATCTCCAGAGAGACAGAGTGAGTTTACGTGCTAAGGAGAATATTATACTTCATTTTTCCAATGTAGAAATAAACTGAGAAAAAACTGAGGGGCAAAGCAAAAATGGAAAAAAATAAAATCACCCCCAAAATGATATAAAATGTAATAATAAAACAGGGCTAGTTTTAGCCTATATTAGTTTCTGTCCTTCCATTAAAAATACCTTAAAGTGCATTCCTCTTGGCTATATTGTCAATTTCTCAAATAATACACTGGTAAATTCCCAAAATCTCATTAGGCATATAAATTACATGTATAAAGGTTCTTGTATAGCCTGTGGAAACACTTTAAACTTCTTCTGTAATATTATTTTCTTCAGCAAAACTGGGCCTAAACTTTGGAAAAATTCCTAGAGAGTGAAACATCCCCTTCTTCCTTCTTTCTTTCTGCCTCCCTTTCTCCCTCCCTCTCTCTCTCACTCTCCCTGCCCCCATCTCTCTCTCTGGATAGTATTACCCTACTACATACCCAGCCATATATCTTTACACTCCAATTTCCTACCTATTCCCCTATCCATACATGTATAATGCTTCCATTTTGAAGCATATGGCTGGGGAGCCAAAAGAATTTAAATTGCCTTCAAAATGTGCATCGCATTATAAATGGTGTGAAAAAAGATCTCACTATTCAGCTCTCAACTTGGAGCAGAAAGCAAAGAGGAAGCAACACAAGACTGCTTCAAACTTTATCCAAAAACTCAACAGCTTCACTTGTTTATAGAGGTACAAAAAGTATGCGACACAGTTTATAAAACAAGAACGGCGTACTGTACGCAAAAGTAAAGTTAAAAGCAAAGTATAGCAACAGCCCTATCTCGTTACAAACACTTGGCAGAGTGTCTAAAGTACCATGGTCAAAAACACGATACTGTCTGAGCTGAACTTCTGCCAGAAAGCACTCCCTAAGTCCAAGTCTCTTTAGCCATCATCACCACCTCATTTGGCAATCTCTCCCACGCCTCAGTTCATCTCCTAAAAATGACTCCACAGAAACACAGAAAGCAGACAATCTCTCTAGCTATACAGGCTGCAAGTATCACAAAGTGGTAGCCCTGGCAAGCCACGGTGTAAGAAGCAGTTCTAAGGTTAGAAAGCCAGGACCAACTGCACATCCTTAAAGCTAATTTGCATATCAAGTTGGGCAGGGCTGTCTTCATTTTTGGTAATCCAGGGCTTCTTCCCTACTCTCATAGTAATTCCAAAGGGTCTTTCTGAATCAGCAGCAGCTGAGAAAGAAGGCACATGGTAAGAATACAGTCAGGCACCAAACATAATACATTTTAGGCAAATGAGGGGCAAATGTATTCAGAAATAACCTGCCATTTAACCGCTCTAGGCAGAGCCTTTGAATAATTCCAGATCATCAAAAGACTGTACCCCTAGCTAGATATGCATGGCATACTAGGCAATACCAAGGCTAGAGAAACATCGAGACTTAGGTAGTGAGTAGATAGATAAACAGAATATGTCAATGTGGACATCTCTATCTACATTTGGCACTTACAATGAAAAAAATGGCAATGTGTAAGACAAAAGTACAAACATGGCAATGAAAAGATAAGTGATGGGAGAGAAAGAGCTGCATGAATTATTAATATTCTTTGGGCATGAAGAACTGGCTTCCAAATTTTTCTTTAATTCACTTTTCTCTTAGCATATTACCTAATTCAAAAAACACAGATATTCTGATCTTAAGTTTACAGCTTGCCATATTTTCTAGAAAATAAACAATAATTAACAAATCTCATAGTTGTCCACCCCCCACTTCTCTTCAAGAAACTTTATACTTTGATATGTAGATACATAAGCTACTTTTGGATCAGGGCCCACAAACATATGTTTCCAAAGGAATAATATGTACAGGTTAATCTGGTGTGTACCAGATGTAAGAAAAAGGAAATTCAAAACCAGAAATATCAGTATTCAACAGAAAAATTTCTAATTAAATCTCATTCTTCCCCTCCTTATAGGTATAAGGTGAAGTTGCTCAGTCGTGTCCGACTCTTTGCAACCCCATGGACTGTAGCCTACCAGGCTCCTCTGTCCATGGGATTCTCCAGGCAAGAATACTGGAGTGGGTTGCCATTTCCTTCTCCAGGGGATCTTCCCGACCCAGGGATTGAACTCAGGTCTCCCGCATTGGAGGCAGACACTTTAACCTCTGAGCCACCAGGGAAGCCCTCCTTATAGGTATAGGATCTAGGAAAATTAATCACAGGTATAACCTTTTTAACTTTCATCTGAAAACGAAAAATTCAATTTGACCATGAATCTCAGTTTCTTATATACATACAGTTGCAAAAATAAGATGATCATTTATAAATGGGCTTCTCTGAGTGGACTTCCAACCATATGCTGATATTGACAAAAAGCATTTGAATGAAATAAGACCAGAAAACTGCACAGAACTTACAAGGTAAACTAGGCAGAAAAAAGGCTGCAAAGCCCAGGCCTCCATCAGACCTTTAACATATTAAGCTTCAATTACAAAAACTTTAGCCTTCTCAGTAAGTGCAGCAGTGAATCTCCATTTATCAAACCATTCTGAATGCAAAGTGCGCACACTACCTGCACACTGGAATAATTTATGCTTTCTTTTCTTAGATAGTAGAACATGCATGAGAGTATTAAAAACCAACAACAAATCCCCCCTCTCTCTAGAAGTCTGAAGAGTCTAAAGTTAAGTTTGTATTTACTTTTTTTCCTGTGCAAGCCTACAAGGATTTGGTCAGACTTCTGAAAGTTATTAGGAAAAGTTCTGCAGGAAGAACTAGATCAAGGATTCATATCGCCCATGTCTAACCTTTTCGGGGCACCATGATCTCTCCCCTTGTTCTATACATCAGAGATGTCACTGTAGTGAAAGCCAAGTTTTAATTTAGAATTTAATAAAAATTGATTAAGCATCATGGAACACAAACAAAGCTGCTCCATAAATCTTTCAGCCCTTTTTGTGCTAGGAAGAAAGCAAGCACTGTCTGCTGAAGCAGATGACAGATGCTGGCTTAAAGATAAGTATTATTTATACTTCTGTACCAGATTTCTTCTTACGCATATCTTATCATGTATGGGTATATGATCAACAAAGCAATTTTGTATCAGTCCAAGACATTCGAATGTACCCTGGCTCCATGGGAATGCGTTAAAAAGTTCAGGTCTAGGGTTCAATTAAACCAAGATGGAGAGAGAAGAAAGCTTTGAAAGGAAAACAAATATCAAGATGGTTGTTATTTGAATGTTCTTTCACACACAGGCTAATGAATATATATGCACTGAAAATAACTTTGTTCTGAACATATGCCTATGCATTTTAAATAAAAGATGCATGTCGGAAAGATAAGAGGGTTTACCAAATCTAACCACATCAAGATATCTCTATATTAAACTGCAGTTATTTGCACAGTATGTCGGTAAGAAGACAGCACCTTGAAAGAAATCCAATACTTATGTAAAGAGATCATGGATTTCACCAAGTCTGCGAATATTTTAGTCATCTTCAGTTTAAAAACTTCGATCTCATTCTTTCCCTCTTTATAGACACAGAAACTATGAAAACCAATCACCTGATGAAAATTCCAAGAGGTTTTCTGACTTCTAACAGGGTGGGGACAGCCATGATTGGAAGAAGTAGAAGCAAATTTATATTACTGTTTCAAAAAGGATCATATTCTGCATCACAAGGCGTTTGAAGGTGGAGAACCTGGCATGTGACTCCGAAACATTAACTCAGAAGCCACCAGGTGGATAAGAAACAGCAAGCATACCAGTCTTGACCCGCCCCCCCCCCCCGCCCCCATCTCAACCCCAATTCCTCATCCCTTCCAGGATCCAGAATAAGGGCAGACTTTCACTTTTTGCTTTTGGAGGTTGTTTGTTTTGTTGGAAGGAAAATAAACTGGGCATAAATGAGTCTTCAAGTCCAGCCTGAAAACCAATCTGTGGTTAGATTCACCTAATTAAAGTTCAAAAATCAAATGAACAAATTTGTGTTCGTCCATTTCTCTACACAGTATCATGTTGTCCTTCATTTCCCTTACTGTTTTCCTTATAACAGTTCTTCCTGAGAAATCTCAATCTCATTTCTGATGGCCTGAAAGCTGGAGATATTCACTACTCAAAACATAGGAAACCACAAGTGGTGAGGCTGGGGTAAGAGTAAACTGTCTGGGTGAGCCCAGACCATAATCCTTGCTGCTCAAACGTGTCCTGCACAAGGATGAGATGGAGCCACAGCTACAGCTGCAAACATATGCCAATGCTTTAACCTGACACCAGTAGCAAAATTAAACTGTCTGGCTTCTTAGAAATTACTGTATTGCTATCTCTTGAGAATTAGCAATGCACTAAAATAGGATACACAAATCCTATGTTTTATGTGGTAATACTAATCTATCATATGCAATAATTTTTCTTTCCTGAATTATATATGAAAATGCATCCATAAGAGTGCAGCAATTATGAGCCAATATTTTCAGGAATTGCTACTGTCTATGTGTCTTATGTATACAACTCTACATAAAAGCACTAAACCACATAATTGCTAAAAAATATCCAGGTTTCTCTTTCTAATTAAATGATGCCCTTTATTATATAAAAAGTCAGGCTGTAGAGTAAATGATAAATAAGGGCTATTTTTAAATGAACTTATAGTAGAAAACAAAGTTAGGGACTTCCCTGGTGGTCCAGTAGCTAAGATTCTGTACTCCCAACGCAGGAGGGCCAGGGTTCAATCCCTGGTCAGGGAATCAGATTCCACAAGAAGCAACAAAGAATTCACACATTGCATCAAAGATAGAAGAACCTCTGTGCTGCAACTAAGATCCGGCATAGCCAAATAAATAAGAAAACAAAGTTAAAATAAATAGCACATATATATAACTGAATATACACCTGAAACTGATATAACATTTAAATCAACTATACTTCAAAAAATGGGCATATATACACATATATGCAACTGGATGGATATATTTTCAATCAGCTGATTTAACATGAGAAGTTCAAAAAATGTTACTAAACAACTTACCCTCTCACCCAAGAAAGAATTATATCTCTTTTGAGTTAACGAGAATGACTAAAGTAAGTTTTTCAGATAACTTTCATCCCCATACTATCTGTAGACTTGCTTCCACCAAAGAGTAAAATAAAATTAACTGCTTAGCATGTTTTGCAATATTTCTAAGTTTGCAAAGCATGCCCAGCTCCAGTACTTAGCTGTTTGACCTCAGATAAATTATCCGAACTATCAGTTTGATTTTGCAAGTCTACTTAAGGATAACAGGCATAAGGTGTGAATTAAATAAGATGCAGGAAAAGCATTTAGCAAAATGCCTGGAATACAGCAAGTACTGAGGAGACGATGAGGACTATTACTTTTAATTCTTGCTGCTGTTGTTTTTCTTACTATTAAAGGATTCATGATAAAAATCACTGGCCAGAGACAGGTCTAGCTTGTGCCCCATTTCTCATCTCTTTAATTCTATGACACTGAGCTGTCCTGATTCTCTTCCTACTTCTGGGACTTCTCACTTCCATTCTCCTTTGTTAATCCCAAAGTTTCTTCCATTTCCTTAAAAGTCAACATTCTGCAAAGCTACATTCTTGGCCCACTTTCTCACTGTCTGCAATCACAATCAAATCCTTGGCTTCAAAGGTTTGAGATAATGATCAAGCTAAATTCAGACCTGTATTTTCATTTGTCTACCAGACATCACCACTTAGAATGTTCCTAAGTAACAAAAAGAAAAAACCAAACTCATTCTCTCACCTCCAAACTTTTTTCATGTTCCTTAATCCCATGGACAGAAGAGCCTGGAGGGTTACAGTCCATAGGGTCTCAAAGAGTCAGACACTACTGAAGCGATTTAGCACACACATCTCTGTTGGAAATGACATTTACCCAGATGACCAAGTTAGAAGCATCCAGAATCATCCCCAGCTCGTCTTCTGACACCCTTAGTATATCTCTGCTTCCTATTCCCAACAATGCAGCCCTTTTCACTTTCTTGCTACTCTCCTGATTTTCACAGCAGCCTTAGTGCAGCTTCGTCGTGTTCAACAAATACGATGTGGAACACAGTCAAGCACATCTACGATGTACCAAGCACTGTCCACTCTGAATGCAAAACAAAACAAATGCAAGTCCTTCTCTCAAGGTCCTTCATCTCAAGAAGTGGGATAGATTTGTAAACACATAATTATATAACATTATGTGTTATACAAGCCTGTTATAATAGGCCCCCATAACCTATAGGAGAAGGACACAGGACAGAGGGATTATTCTGTTTGGAAAGGTCAGGAATACCTTTACTGTGGACACTGCTCCAGAACAATGTTTTGAAGGCAAATGGACACAAACAGCAGGAAAGGCATTTTACACAGCAGAAATAGCACATGCTAGACCTCCAAGTGTAGCCTCTAAATCAAGTTATGTATTTTCAAAATATGCCTGACCAAAGCTAAATGATACTTCCCTTTTCCATAAGACCTTCCACGGCTTTCCATTGTTTCTAAAATAAAATCCAGATGAGCAGGCAGTTGAAGGACTCCAAATTCTGACTCAATTAGCTGGGAGACAGCATTCACTGGTCTCCATACACCATTCCTTGGGTGCAGCAGGTTTTGTCATACAGGACTGTGTCCCAGCCATCAGAAAGCCTCTCTGCCCTACACCCTTTGAAATCCCATTTATCCTGTGACACCAAGATTCACTTTTCTGAAGCCGCCCACCCCACCTCGACCGCCCCGCACACCTACCAGGGACCTTGGATCATTTTTAACTCTGAGTTTTCAGACCCTTTAAGTTAACACTTCTATTTCTATACATTGCACATCTGGATTTGTAGAGTGAATGCCCACATGTTTGTCATTTTCTAAAACGTGTTACTCTAACTGGGAATATCCATGAGCAATGTTTAAATCCCTTTACCCAAAAGAAACAAATAAGTATTAGGAAACACGAAGTCTAGGTAGTACAGTGGTGAAAAATCCTCCTGCCAATGCAGGAGACACTGGTTCAATCCCGGGTCAGGAAGATTCCCTGGGAAAAGAAATGGCTACCCACTCTGGTATTCTTGCCTGGGAAATTCCACAAACAGAGGAAACTGGTGGGCTACAATCCATGGGCTTACAAAAGAGTCAAACACATCTGAGCACGTGTGTGCGTGCCCACACATTAGGAAACCCTCTCGGGACTTCTCTGGCAGTCCAGTGGTTAAGACTTCATGCTTCTACGGCAGGAGGCCCTGCGTGCCATGCGGCACAGCCAAAAAAAAAAGGAAATACCCTATACCAAGTCCTCCTATTCAGTGCCATTAACAGACATAAAGGGTTAGAGGGAAACAGCAATGCAGAAGTGTGGTTCATACAAAACCACTAATATCTAATTTCCTACTGACTGAATGGGTCCCCCCAAAATGCATACACTGAAACCTTAAACTCCAAAGTGACTGTATACGAAGACAGGGCCTTTATGGAGGTTAAGTGAAAGTCGCTCAGTCGTGTCTGACTCTTTGCGACCTCATGCACTATACAGTCCATGGAATTCTCTGGGCCAGAATACTGGAGTGGGTAGCTGTTCCTTTCTCCAGGAAATTTATGGAGGTATTTGAGGTTAAATGCGGTCACGGGGTGGGGCCCTTATATGATAGGATTAGCGTTCTCATAAGAAGAGACCCCAGGGAGCTGCTTCTCACTCTCACTGACACATGAGGACACAGCAAGAAGGTGGCCTCCTGCAAGCCAGGCAGAGAGCTTGCACCATGTGGGCACTATGATTTCTGATTTCCAGCCCCATAAACGGTGAGAAAATAAATGTCTGTTGTTGAAGGCACTCAATCTCTAGTATTTCGTTACAGCAGTAGGAGCTAAGTCACTCACCCTAGCCAAAATAACTGGAGCAGTCCAGGACTGAGTGTTGAGACCGATTTTTCAAATCTCTGATGTGACAGTCAGTACGTGTAATTTTGCAAATCAATTAATTTCCCAACACTGTAAGAGTTCTGTCACCGATTTACAGAGAACACTGAGAATGTGTGGCCTTCCATGAGTCATCCAGGGAGAGACGGTGCCCGTACCTGCAACACAATTCTAAAGTCCTGGCTCTCAAAACCTTGTCCTGGAAAAGAGTATTCTACATCCACAGGAAAATATGCCAGTCATCTAGGTACGACTGGCACGGCTCTGTGCTGCCTTGGGCCTGAAGGGCTACCTGGCATGGCCTGGGCACCACTGCAGGTGCAACAAGAAGATCAGAGATCTTATGCCTCTGAAACATGGGCTCTGAAGTAGGAAGCTGGGGGTAACGCCTATATCCACCACTGACTACCTATTCCGTTTTGAACCAGTTACACAGTTTCACTGGATGTCAGTTTCTTCATCTATTGAAGGAGGATTTTAACACTTACCTTATAGGGTTATTGTGAATATCAGAAGTAAGATACAGAAGGGTACAGCTTGCTGCCTGGCATATAGTCAAGACTTAGCAGGTTCTAAGCCTGGATGTCATCTCATCAACAATTCCACTCCCACCCACATCAAAAGCAGGAATGTGAAAAGGGAAAGCTGTTCAGTCATGTCTGACTCTTTGTGACCCCGTGAACTGTAGCCCACCAGGCTCCTCTGTCCACGGAATTCTCCAGGCAAGAATACTGGGGTGGGTTGTCATTTCCTTCCCCAGGGGATCTTCCCGACCCAGGGGCTGAACCCAGATCTCCTGCATTGGAGGTAGCTTCTTTACTGACAGAGTCACCAGGGACGCTCCAAAAGTAGGAAGAAGGGTGGTTTAAACTTTCTTTTTATCTGTAAGTGGATTTCTGCCTCTGTTTGTTTGATCTGGGTGTTTTCTGTACATTTACTACTTCCTGGTAGTAATATCACTAATCTTCCTCTGGGAGCCATTCACCCCACTCTCTGAGATCACAGCCCTTGGATGTCCTGCCTTCATCCACTAGCCCCAACAGCAGGCTAGGCGAGTTGGGCTTTGCTGATAACAACAGGGTGCAAATTCAGTGACTGGCATGGGGATCCAATGAGAGCGAGCCCAAGAACTTTTGCTGGAACTACTGGGAAGGGACCACTCTCCTCCCCACTGAAGGTGCTCAGCTGACGGAAGGTAAACTGCAGCTCAGCCACTGCGAAGGGGAACCCTGCCCAAGATGGAAAGTAACCAAGAGGTGAGCGGAGGAAGGCAGAGAACCTTCCTTGGTACATCATCAGAGCACCTGAATCAAGCTACGCCTGAGGATGCTGAACTTTTCAACTATATCAGCCAATAACTCCCCTTTCTCTCTTCAGTCTGCATGACTTCAGTTCCTGACACTTGCAATCAATATACAGCCTGAATGCCAGCAAGAATTTGACACTTTTCAATGACCAAAAGGATCCCTGGAAGTAAACAGAAAGAAAGGTTAGGAAAGAGAGACAAAACTATGGGCAGCATTTTTCAGAGAATATCCCTGAAAATGTCAACAGGTTATTACACACCTCAAAAGCATTAGCTACATTAGTGAACGAAACCACGGCAATGTCCATATTAGTGTGAAGACAGCTGGAGACACTGGTTCACTTCTTATAACATTTCAGTAGACAGGCTGTGGGAACAATGGGGATGCGCTAAACTAGGCTGTCAATGGTATTTTAATGACAGGGAAAAATAAACCCACAGGGTATCTTTAATTTAGTTCATTGAACTACAGCATTAATAATAACAGATAATTTTGTTAAATTCTGTGTCAACCAAATGCTTCAAAATTAGTATTTCCAACCACATATAAACTCTGGGGAGTGGATATGATTATCCTCATTTTACTGATATGGAAATTAGGACTGAAAGAGCTTAAGTCCATTGATCAAGCTGAAATAGTAAATTGTGGAGCTGAGATTCAACCTCAGATCTGACTTCTTGATTTTCTGAAGTATTACCACGAAATGGTCTTACCCAGAAATCTCCCTGGTATACAGGAAGATCCCCTTGCTTTCTGCTTTCCTGCTGTCATCTGCCTCTTCATCAAACTACTGACTATAATTCTTCATTCCGTGTTTATTTTTATGATCATTTGATTAGAGGCATCTTTGTCTCCCATGAGACCAGGAACTCCCCGAGTGCTAGACTAGCACTGTTTTTGCTCTTCACTGTGTACCGCCTGGTGAAACCAGATGCTCCAGTAAGTAATGCTGAGAAAACAAAGGAGAGGAAGAAGGGCTGGAGGGAGGGAACAGAATGGAGGGAGAAGGAAGGAGGCCAGAAGAAAGCGAGAGAAACAAGGAAGGAGGGAAGGCAACTCACCAGTCCCAAGTCCATTCTTAGATAAAAGAAGGCCTGGCGACAGTGGTGACTCTGCCCCATACAAAGCGCTAGACAGACGCGTCCCTGAACCGTGCAGGAACAGCATCAGGAATGCCAAAGTCTTGTATGCATTTTCACTGGGCTGGTCCCCCAAACCACACCTGGTAGGAACAGACGGACTCAGAAGTTTCACCTATTTGTAAATTCAAAACCCCTGAATCACTTGCATCTTCTCTTGGTAATTCTTAGGGTGACAAGCCAAATTAAAAACTCCTGAAAATGTTCCTTTAACCTGGCAGGTTGTCACTCAGTGTTTAGCTGTGCTGTGGGGGAACGGTTCTTTTGAAGCGATGGCCTGTGGAGCATTCCTGGGCTGGGGGAAGCGAGACAGGAAGTGCTGGGACCAGAAAGAGCTCATTAAACAATATCTGTACCTATGTTATCTTTCTGCTCCCTTCCTATAAATTCTCTTGTGGACAATAATGTCCCCAGGTTGCTCATGTCACAAATTTCTTAAACATGAGAGAGGCATTGTACTATTCCTCAAACATGGCTTTTTGGGAGAAAAGATCAGAGAGGCGTCAGAATGAAAGAGTTGACCCGGAAGGAAGAAAGAAGTCCAGAACGTCAGTTTTTGCCACTAAAACTCCCGCTGTGGACCAAGATACACAACACATCACTGGAACCGCACTCCCTCGGCAGCACCACCACAAAGGCCATCTGACCGTTTAAAGATGTGGTAAAGGCCGGAATTGTGGTGGCCAGCTGAGACTGTCACAGCTACTCGGGAAAACAGAGTGCCTCTTAGGAAAAATTACCAGCATGAAGCATTTAGTCCGTAAGTTGTGTCCAACACTGTTGCAACCCCACGGACTGCAATCCACCAGGGTCCTCTGTCCATGGGATTTCCCAGGCAAAAATTCTGGAGTGGGTCACCATTTCCTTCTCCAGGGTATCTTCCCAACACAGGGATCAAACCCATGTCTTCTGCACAGGCAGGCGGATTCTTTACCACGGAGCCACCAGGGAGGCCCAAAGCAAGCTTAAACACACCAAACTCATCACCAGGAGCACAGCATGTAGAATTATTTGATCAAACTGTTTAACGCTACCAACTGTGTTTTAATTTAACAGGAATAAAAGATACGAAGGCATCGCCTTTTCCAGAGAAAGATGATAAGCACCTTGAGAAGTCAGGTTTATCCCCCAAAACAGGTCTCTCTGGCCTAGGACACACCAACTGCAAACAGTTTCTTTCTTCTCGAAAACTCTGAATTATCAAGTTTTATTAGAAAGAATATGTATGGATATATCAATCATAATAAATAAATATATTAAATGTTCATAGTTTTTCAAAGGCTTCTCTTAGGTAATATCCATTCCCAAGGGATGGTTAGCATGCAAATCTGACTTTTTGCATAATTAAAAATGATAGTATTTTGCTTGAAAAATAAACCAGACTAGAAACTTCAAGGAAAACTCATCCACTTGGCATTCCTTTGGAACATACACATAAAGGGCTTTATAGTAGTCCTCCCTGCCTATGGGTATTTGTTGTGCAAGACAGGAATTCCGTGTGTGAGAACTGAATGAGGAATTGAACTTTCCCTCTAAAGTTGTACCTAACTGCATGCCATGATATATGGACAGTAGCTAAAGAGT
This sequence comes from Cephalophus harveyi, assembly GCA_006410635.1. NCBI lineage: Eukaryota > Metazoa > Chordata > Mammalia > Artiodactyla > Bovidae > Cephalophus > Cephalophus harveyi. The sequence goes on from SJYT01035616.1 coordinate 1,264,897, forward strand.
TAATCTTTAGCAACTCTGCTCAAAAATCCTAATGGCAGACTGCCCATCATTCTTTTAGACAGAGCTTGTCAGGAAAACTAGGGCAGCTTGTCCAGCTCAGCAGTCAACTGATTACTAGTGAACTCAATGGGGCTCCCAGCCAACCCCTGAGATCGCTGCCAGCCCCTTGGGTATTCAAAGGCCAAGTTCCAATGTGGTTTACTTTGCCAGAATCACATGATGTCAGTGCTATTTTCTTCTGACCAGACTAACCAGTCATTCAGGTTCCTGCGAATGGTATCAGTAAGCTAGGCCGGCACTTAACTGGTAGAGGTCATAGAGACACGGAGGTGCTGGGCCTGTCACCAGGGCCCAGGGGCCTCTGGAGTCTCTTGTGCAAAAGCAGCTGATTCCAGTTTGTCAGCCCCAGAGACCCAGATCCTGCACTCTGTCCCATGCCCCAGAGTCCACTCCATGACCAGGAGTGACTCAGGCTCCCTGCACGGGGACACTTAGAGCCTAAAACCGACAGATGCAACTTTTATAAACAAACAGCCAGGTAGGAAAAAACAGAAAACGGGCCCTGGCTTTCACACCTATGACATTATTTGAGGTTTCACAGGCGAGCCGCACACACTCTGTGGGATTTAGTCAGCTTTATCCACATGTGCCCACATTCCCTGCACGGTGCTGTGCTGTGCTTAGCTGCTCAGTCACGTCCACCTCTGTGTCCCCATGGGCTGTAGCCCGCCAGGCTCCTCTGTCCCTGGGGATTCTCCAGGGAAGAATACTGGAGAGGGTTGTCATGCCCTCTTCCGGGAGAATCTTTCCAACCTAGGGATCAAACCCAGGTCAGCGACACTGCAGGCGGATTCTGTACAACCTGAGCCATCATTCATGCATGCTAGGTCGCTTCAGTCGTATCCAACTCTGCGCGACCCCATGGACTGTAGCCTGCCAGGCTCCTCTGTCCATGGGATTCTCCAGGCAAGAATAGCAGAGTGGGTTGCCATTTCCTTCTCCAGAGGAACTTCCCAACCCAGGAATCAAACCGGGGTCTCCTACATTGCAGGCAGATTCTTTACCAGCTGAGCTACCAGGAAAGCCCTCCCTGCACAGCAGTAAGACATTAATTCGTTTTTACATCTACCTGGAAGTTTTTCAGCTGTTGCAAGATTTGCAAGAGTGCCTGCATCTAAGGGGTAGCCAGTTTTAAAAACTGTGGCAACCCCTAGCTCTCAGTAAAAGAACATTTCACTCCCCAAAACACAAGGTAGAAAATTAAAAATGAGACCCACTTTTTAACCTTTCCTTTCTTCAGAAGAAAGTATAAGTGTCAGGGCAACTGTAGCCTATGGACTGCACTTTCAAATTCTGGAAGTTATTTTCCAATGCTTTAAGTACCTTAAATTATTTCTAATTTTCCTCTTTATGATTTCCTTCTTAGGGTAGCATGAGACCTATTTATGATGAATTCACTTAAAAAAAAAACTTACTTTTAAACAGGTTAAGTCTTAAAAAATATTTTAAAGGCTAAAAATATTATACATAGAATTTCTATTTTATCATAATATTTAGCTTTTTCCATCCTTTCTTTTCCCTGCTGGTAAATAAAGTCATAAAACTGCTAAGAAAAAATATGCACTAATTAAGAATTATGGCCAGTTTTAAACATTTACAATTTTAAAAGAAAACAGAAACTGGTTTGGTTTTAACAGGCAAAAGAAAAACAAAGATAATAATTCTACAAACTCTACTATAAGCATAAAAGACAACACATGTCTGATATATGAATGAATATTATTCACTGCTGGGTACATTCTTAGTAAGTATTACCTTGGGGAAGCCTCTGAGTAAAGTGACTGAGAAGACGAATATGAGGACAAGGTATCTTAAGGTTTACTAATGGAGTTTTCCATGTTCCTTTCTGCCACAGCTTTGTTGAGGGGATGGATGGCCTTTCCTTTTCCCAGCAGCAAAAGACTGCACCCATGACAATCACCTGTATTAGATCCAGATAAGCATTTACAATCAGAAGTCAATTTGTCAAGGAAGTTGCTCGATAAGAAAAGACTGGAGACGGAGGGAGGGTGGGAGGCTGGAAGGAAAAGGAAAGTTGATTCTTAGGACAGAAAGAAGAAAAATAGACCCCCTCCAAAAAAAATTATTTTACATCAATGCTTCATAATTTTCATTCATTCCATCCATGAAAAAGTTTAAGCAGACTGGAAACAACTTCAAAGCCAATGTGATCACCAGTTATTCAATCAAAATCAGGTGCTATAGTTAGCTTTCCCTGATGGTTACAGCTCATCTTTGACTATTCAACTTGTCTTTTGTCCTGGTCTTTTCTTTCTTTCTCAGATGCATCATCACAGCATACCTCTAACATAACATCTTTAATGAATGAACAAATGTTTGAAAAAGAGAATCTTGCTAGATACAAGTTCTTTGGTGCAAAGGGACTAAGCAGTCACCACCAATTAGATTATAGCTGGATAATTTGACAGTTCTCAAGATGACTGTTTCAAGGAAGGCTGGAAATGTACAAAGAGAGAACAGCCCGTTTGCGTGTCATGTGCGCTCTTCGCTGCGAGGACAATAAAACCAAAAAGTCCCAGGAGGAAGAAAGAAAGAGAAATTCTGATCCTTTTAACAGTGAAGAAATAACACATAAATAAGATGTGTTAGGTCAAGTTGGCTGAAATTCTCTTTTGAGAATAAGTAATATCCTGGTGGCTGCCTCCAGATATTTTTGAGGAATTAGTACAGTAAGTACACATTACTCAGGCCAAAGTTCAAGGCTCCCCAGGAGGGAACCACACTGCATTTTTCCCACATGGCTCCTGCGGCACCATGCATGGGTTCTGTATTCTAGCCACACTACAAAACTGCTCCTGCATTTTCCTGCCCTTTGACTTTTGTTTATGCACAAAAGGCGACTTTGGTTCACCTGATCCGAATGCCTCCCACACATTTGACAAAATCCATGTCTTGCTGCTGCTGCTGCTAAGTCGCTTCAGTCGTGTCCGACTCTGTGCAACTCCATAGACGGCAGCCCACCAGGCTCCCCCATCCCTGGGATTCTCCAGCCAAGAACACTGGAGTGGGTTGCCATTTCCTTCTCCAATGCATGAAAGTGAAAAGTGAAAGTGAAGTCACTCAGTCGTGTCCATGTCTTGAGATCAATTAAAAACACCACCCCTCTGGGTGTAGAGACAAGAGAATCTTCCTACACTGTTGGTGGGAATGTAAATTGGTGCAGCCACTTCCTTAAGTACAGAAGATCCTTTAAAAACTAAAAACAGAGCTACCATATGATCCAGCATTCCCACTCTGGAGCATATATCTGGAGAAAACTCTAATTCAAAAAGATACATGCACCCCAATGTTCATAGCAGCATTACTTCCAACAGCCAAGACACAGAAGCAACTTAACCGCCCATCAACAGATGTATGGATAAAGAAAATGTGGTGTGGGTACACACACACACACACACACACACACACACAAACATACAAACAGTGGAATACTACTCAGCCATTAAAAAGAATGAAATAATGCCATCTGAAGCTACATGGATGGATCTAGAGATTATCATAAAGTCAGAGAAAGATAAGTATCATATGGTATCACTTATTGTGGAATCTAAAAAAGTGACAGAGATGAATTTATTTACAAAACAGAAACAGACTCATAGACACAGAAAACAAACTTATGGTTACCAAAGGGGAAAGGGGCAAGGGAAGGATAAATTAGGAGTTTGGGACTAGCAGTACAAGCTACTATATAAAAAATAGATAAACAACAAGGACCTACAACACAACACAGGGAACTAGATTCAATATCCTGTAAAACTATAATCAAAAAGAAACAAAAAACACAACCTCCTCCCCAACCACCAGCTGAGCCCCTCCTGCACATCTCAGTAGCTCCACATCTATTTACCAGCATGATGGGTGCTCACATACTTGCCAATCTATCTTCTCCACCCAACCTAAACCTATAAGAATAGAGACTTGACCTTCAGGGACTTGCACACTAATGACTGTCTGCTGACTGGAAGCGAACAGATGAGGTACATTGATTTTACTGGGCTCCAGTGCATTGGTTTTCTAATAGCCACCAAAAGTCTTTTCATTCATCCAAAGGCTTAGCTGCTGAAATGCCAGTGTTCATAATAACACACAGGTATCTGCACCTAACCTGCCTCTTGAGAAATCTGTATGCAGGTCAGGAAGCAACAGTTAGAACTGGACATGGAACAACAGACTGGTTCCAAATAGGAAAAGGAGTGCGTCAAGGCTGTATATTGTCACCCTGCTTATTTAACTTATATGCAGAGTACATCATGAGAAACGCTGGACTGGAAGAAACACAAGCTGGAATCAAGATTGCCGGGAGAAATATCAATAACCTCAGATATGCAGA
>SJYT01035616.1:1269387-1396444 GCA_006410635.1 Cephalophus harveyi
CTGGAAGAAACACAAACCGGAATCAAGATTGCCGGGAGAAATATCAATAACCTCAGATATGCAGATGACACCACCCTTATGGCAGAAAGTGAAGAGCTAAAAAGCCTCTTGATGAAAGTGAAAGAGAAGAGCGAAAAAGTTGGCTTTAAAGCTCAACATTCAGAAAACGAAGATCATGGCATCCGATCCCATCACTTCATGGGAAATAGATGTGGAAACAGTGGAAAAAGTGTCAGACTTTATTTTGGGAGGCTCCAAAATCACTGCTGATGGTGACTGCAGCCGTGAAATTAGAAGACGCTTACTCCTTGGAAGAAAAGTTATGACCAACCTAGATAGTGTATTCAAAAGCAGAGACATTACTTTGCCGACTAAGGTTTCCATCTAGTCAAGGCTATGGTTTTTCCTGTGGTCATGTATGGATGTGAGAGTTGGACTGTGAAGAAGGCTGAGCACCGAAGAATTGATGCTTTTGAACTATGGTGTTGGAGAAGACTCTTGAGAGTCCCTTGGACTGCAAGGAGATCCAACCAGTCCATTCTGAAGGAGATCAGCCCTGGGATTTCCTTGGAAGGAATGATGCTAAAGCTGAAACTCCAGTACTTTGCCCACCTCATGAGAAGAGTTGACTCATTGGAAGACTCTGATGCTGGGAGGGGTTGGGGGCAGGAGGAGAAGGGGACGACAGAGGATGAGATGGCTGGATGGCATCACTGACTTGATGGACATGAGTCTGAGTTAACTCCAGGAGTTGGTGATGGACCGGGAGGCCTGGCGTGCTTTGATTTATGCAGTCACAAAGAGTCGGACATGACTGAGTGACTGAACTGAAATGAACTGATCTGCAAACAAGTGAATTATCACAGTGTCTGTGATTATTAAACACAGATTAATATTATTAGATTATGAGGTAAGATTATTAATGTCTTACCAAGACTAGAATTATCTCTTCATTGCAATAAGGTTTGTTTTGCCTTTTTTTTTTTTTTAATGTTGTTTGGTTGGATTCTGTGTACATGTGTGTGTAAATATGTATATGTGTTTTAACAGGCAGGGACTAGAGGAATAAGTGGTAACAATGAGTTTTATCCCTCTTCAGTGAACTTCAGACAAACTATTAAGTTATAACCCTCAAAATATTAGCATATGAAAGGACCAATCTTGTTCCCGAATTAGAATATGAAATAAACTTGGCTGAACCAGGAGGGGTCAACTCTTGGGTACTTTTTGTTCTATAGCTGCACAAGTTCTATACCCAATGTGGTGACCATTCTGCCCCTAACATATAAAGGGTACATCCTTAGTGTAAAACCACATGCAGACTAAATCTCAATGATATTACATATCAAGGACTTTGAGCAACTAACTGCCTTGTTTTACTCTTCCCACTAAATGAGCATGTACTCAGTGACTGGGGGGTGAGGAGTGATAACCTCCATGTTAACCAAGCATGATCTAAAAGTGTAGGTCATACTAATGACCAGGTAGGGGTGGTAAGATTTGGATCTAATATAATTAATACAGACAGAAATGTGCTTCAATTTCTATAAACTATTTCAAGGGTAGAAACAGATTAACCTTCCTAACATCCTTTAAAAGGTAACAAAAATTAGGATTCACTTTTACTGATGAAACAGCGGAGCATAGAGAAGTTATACAAGGTCATTAAAAATTAACTTTAAACAATTCAGTTCATTGATCAGTCTTGGTGTGCTTTATAGAGCACTTAAGTGACCATAAGGATGTCACACGTGAAAAATGATCAAATGATGCTCTGATTGCCGTTCCAAAACTTCAGACTCGACTCTACCTGTTCAAGATATCGCTAGATTCCTTTAGCCTCTGCGCCGCAGTTATGCCAATACAGAAGTGGTGAACTACACAGATTCTGAAATCAAAGCACCTCATCTAAACCCACCACTCATTAGCTGTGTGATTTTGAAAAGTTCCTTGATGTCTCTTATATGTAAAATGAAGCTAATAATGGTACCTGCTGCCATGTGGCTGTTGTGAGAATTAAAAAGAAAACATACTCTGTAGCTTCTGTTTTACCAAAAGCAGTCATTTTGACCTACATTTTCCAGAAGCCTCAAACCAACAAAAGTACAGATCAAACTCCAGAGAGGTTGGATTTGAGGGTAACAGAGTTCTTATTGAATTTCTTGTCTTAACAATCTAGCTTTTCATCTTTCATCTCACACCAAAACATAGTTACAGAGGGAAACACTGGCCAAGAAGAAAAAAATGTATTAAGCATATACTCATTTTGCATTGTTGCTGTTCAGTCGCTAAGTCATGTCAAACTCTTTTGGATTCCATGAACAGCAGCATGCCAGACTTCCCCATCCTTCACTATCTCCTGGAATTTGCTCAAACTCATGTCCATTGAGTCAGTGATGCCATCCAACCATCTCATCTTCCGTGGCCCCCTTCTCCTTTTCTGTGTATTTAGAAATAAAACCATTTCCTTAAAAATTTTAACTGGACAAGTTCCCCTCCTTAAGAAAGAAAATTTTCCCTTTAATCCACACTCCCAATTTCATTGCTATAAATCAAGAGGAAAAGATATCAGAATGGGATAGGAAAAAACAAAAAGAGAGAGAAAGACTCATACAAAGATACAGAGAAAGATAGGAAGGAAGGAAGGGAATGAAATCTAATATTCATATTCCTGCCTTGACTTCACAGACTTCCAAAAAGAAAGAGAATATGCCATACCATTAACACCGTTTAGAAACACTAGCCTGCTTGGCAGCCGCAGTTACAAAACTGCAAGCATCAAGGTTACTTAATAGTCATGAGCTCATAAATTGGACCCAAGGTGACAAGACCAGTTGGGCAAAAGGGATCAGGTTGGGGGGTGACTTGCTCTAACACTTGATAGATTACAGAGGCTGTCTTCAAAACCTGAAGAGACAGACAGCATTCTCAGGCTAACTTCCGGACTTGCCTTCTAAACAGAACCAGGAACCAAGTCAGTCCCCACAGCTTGGTTTGACCTGGCTTCACCCCGGTTCTGAGGAGATTCTGCCTCTTCAGAACTGAGCAGATCTGAAAGAACCCTGAAAGGAAGAGCCCAAATTCCTAACAAAACCTCAGTCACTCACAGAGATCGAGAAGTTTTGCCTAAATGCTTAGCAACAAGGGCTCTAACGCCAGACTGCCCTGGTTCCACCTGACTGGGACAACTCCTGGTGGTGTGGCCTTGAGCAATCAGTTCCACACAGAGCCGCAGGTTCCTCCCCTAAACATGCGTGCATGCTGAGTTGCTCAGTCATGTCTGACTCTCTACGCCCCCATGGACTGTAGCCCACCAGGCTCCTCTGTCCATGGGCTTTCCCAGGCACGAATACTGCAGTGGCTTGCCGTTTCCTTCTCCAGGGGATCTTCCTGACACAGGGATCAAACCCGAGTCTCCTGTGTCTCTTGCAATGCTGGTGGATTCTTTTACCCACTGAGCCACTGGGCAAGCTCCCCTCAATGGGAATCAAAGCGAGATTACTGTGAATATTAAATGAGATGATACACATGTATAACAGGCCAGTCTCAAGTCGTTGTGGATACAAGGTGCTAATTTACTCCAGCTACTGCACAGCTAAAGAACCCGCCTGCCAATACAGGAGATGTAAGAGATGCAGGTTCGAGCCCTGGCTTAGGAAGATCCTTTGGAGGAGGGCACAGCAACCCACTCCAGTATTCTTGCCTGGACAATCTCATGGACAGAGGAACCTGGTGGGCAACAGTCCACAGGGTCACAAGAGTTGGACATGACTGAAGGAACTTAGCACAACACAGCTGCAAAGCCTGTGAAACGCTGGAGGTGGCTCTCTCGTGAGCTGGATGTTAGAGTGAATGCCCCAGGCAGGGCCAGCAAAAACCAGCATCCCTGGTGCTTCACTCAGCGTTAAATGAACAAGGATTAAAACCTCAAAAATCCTTGAGTCATAAAGAGATAAGTCCAGAGATGACGCCTACAGTGCACCTTCTATGGTGTCTTTGTCTGAATTTATCAATACATGTAGGCACAATTATTGGTTGTACTGGTAAAGGAAGATTTTTTTAAAGGGACAATGGTTTTTTTAGAGCCTTATATCACTTTACATCTCCAATGATTAGGTTTTGTTTAATGCAGTCCAGTAAACTGTCTGAAAAGTGTGGGCTTTTTTTCCCCTCCATTTACATTTTTAGTGGTGGTGGCTGCTGCTGCCGTCAAGCATCCTGAGTGCTCTTTTATGGACATGTGTGCTGAGTCACTTCAGTCATGTCCAATTCTTTGCAATCCTATGAACCATAGCTCACCAGGCTCCTCTGTCCATGGGATTCTCCAGGCAAGAATACTGGAGTGGGTTGCCATGTCACCCTCCCTTTTATGGACATAGTAAGCTGTAAAAGACCCTCTTTGATGACTCATGTTAGAATATAAACTCAATGGACAAAGGTACCGCTTATAATGTCTGAGAACTTTCATTCAGATCTTCTCCTTTTATAACTGCTGTGATCTAACAGGGCAATTGATTTCAACATACAATTTAACCAACAGGCTGGTTAACCTTGTCTGCTTATTAGTAAAGAAACAATGCTTTCAGAATTATGCTGAATAATGTGGTGTGGCCCTTCAGGTCAAAGAGCTTTGCAGGCAGGTGAGAAGAGGATGGTTTTAAGTACCTGAAGACCTTCTCCCTACCTGTGCTGCCCTTCCAGACCTGCTCTCTTTGCCAGGGCCCTCTCCTGCCACAGAGCAGGCAGCAGGCATAAAGCTAGCCCATACTTCCTGGACGAATCCTGATGAGGTCTCACCACTACCTGCCTTATGAAGTCTCTTTCTGCTGCAGCCACCAGCAAAATATTTTCGTGTTTGCCCCTGGATATCTTATAGAGGAAACCATGCCAAATGAGTTTGCTGATCATTGATGTGAACCAGGAAACTACGCTGAGCAACAGTCCCACTATTCCAGCAGCTTACTTTTTTATAACACCCTCATTTTGTAAATACTCTTTTTAGACAGTTTTACACAGTGGCTTCATATATCAGGTTAGAAAGGACGTCATTCCATTTTAAAACACATTACATGGAAACATTATAACAATAATATATACACATGAATCTTTCTACATTCACATCACACACACACTTGCTAAACTTGAAATTCCCCAGGACTAACAACAAACACATTATCCCTGGTTCTTTCTATGATACCTTTTTTCTAGGATCTGCTTTCATTCAGGAGCTCCTACAAAATATCAGTGCTTCCCCAGACCATGTTCTAAAGTACATGAACTATTAACAAAAGCTCCTTTAAGGAAAGAAATTCTACAATCAAATTTGTCATTTTTCTGAGGACAAATCTGATCCACAGGCATGCAAGACTGAAGAGAATCACTTAGGTATTGTATGAACCCGGCCAACTATTCAACAGTCACATCTCGGAGCAATTTTGTTCCTCTCTCTCTATTCATTGTTACATAGAAAGCTCATGAAGTGATAACACTGTTCCTTTGTTTAAAAAATAAAGGCTACTGAAAAGAAAGGCCAATTACTTGTGATGGTGACAGAAGTTAAGAGAAAGTGAAAAGGCGTATGGAAGTGGTGCTTCTTGTCCAAATACAGACACCTGGGGAAGACACTATAGTCCACCGGGCTGCCTGTAAATTTAGAAATTCATGATCATCCTTGAAATATCTCTTAGAAGTATCAAGGGTCTACTATACATTGCTCTAAGTGTTTAGGCACCATGGAAATAAACTGGACATAACTGTAGATGTCTCCTGAACAAGATCCTATCTTACATTTGATTGAGGAGAAATTTCTCACACAAGTGACTTATGAGGCTCTGGAAAAAGGGGCCCAGGAGTACTGTCATATATTATGATTGGAATGGTCTTCTGACCGAATGTTATTTAGGGATCCCAGGTATTTTAATCAACTGGGGTTGAATTTGAGAACTAGACTCCAATATCACCTCCAGATAGGGTCACATTGGTTCGTGTTTTGCTTTTGTAGAAGAGCTTCTGATGGCAACATGAAGTGGGAGGCTCCAAGGAAGCACTCTCAGGGACAGGTGCAAGACTGAATCGCTGGATCCTCTAAGGACCCACAAGACACTGGGCCAGGAGAACAGGTAGGAAGAAGTCAAAGTACATAAGGGTTAAGTGAGCACCCATGGACTTCAGAGGCATGGATCTAGTTACTCCCAGACAGTGAAAGCTAAAGGCAATGGAGCCTCCAAGAGAATCTGGCCTCCTACTGAACAGCTCCCTTGGGCAGTTCAGCTTCCCAGTGACTGCACCCAGGGCCCGACTGAGGACCCCACACATTAAGGAATGTGTTCAAAGTCTTCCAAACACAAAATGCTTCCTTTTAAAAATCACGTAACTTTCCTTTTAATTTGTGTTCTTATTTAATTTATGGAGCTTTTGTAAAACTCCCTGGTCGTTCTCTAAAATTAATTTTATTCATCTCGCAGAAGGATAGTCTAACTTTCCCCCAAATCTCCCTAAATCTCATGGCGCTTCAAATACTAGGGACTTTTCCCCTCTCCTCTAGAGTTTTGATTTCCCATGAAAGATAGCCATTCAGGAAAGACACTAAGGAAATCAACCTGAATATTCATTGGAAGGATTGATGTTAAAGCTGAAGCTCCAATTATTTGGCCACCGGATGCGAAGAGCCAACTCATTGGAAAACAGGCTGATGCTGGGAAAGACTATGGGCAAGAGAAGAGGGAGCAACAGAGGATGAGATACCGACTCAACAGACATGAGTTAGAGCAAACTCTGGGAGCTGGTGAAAGACAGGGAAGCCCAGTGTGCCGCAGGCCGTGGGATCACCAAGAGTTAGACACGACTTAGTGACTAAACAACAGCGAGCATGCAGACACGAGCTGTCAAACTTTTCTGGCTACACAGCTAAGGCAACATGTAGGTATGTGAGTAGAAAACATCTAGTACCAAGACTACTGCTGATTGTCAAGTAGGATGACCAGCAAAATGCAGACTCTTACAAGAGAGCTCAGACCCTGCCATCGGAAGACCAATCACAGGTTGCCTAGTTTCACACAGAGGCCTACACTTATCGATAGGTACATAGTATGGCCCCATGGGACCTGATCTTTCTAAACTTGCGTATAATCAGTCAGAGAGCTACTCAGATGGTAACAAGAGGGAGCCTGCATCGCTGATTTCTGTTTCTCCGTCACAGTACATTTTGCCCTTTCCATGGCAAGGCACGTGGGTATACTAGACTGATGGATCAAGGAGAGGAAAGATTAAAAAAAAAAAAGCCAAGACAGCAGAACTTAAGACTAAAAAGAAAACTTGATGAAGGGGAAGAAAGAAGGAGCCACATCTCAAGCTTTTGTTTGAAAGTGACTATAGGACATTCACATCACATGTCAGCCCTTAACGAGGTGGTTTAGTTGAGTAGATCACATTTGTCATTTTTCCTCTATCTGTTCAGTTCATCTCGACGAATTGTACCTACCTTCCAGGGCTCCTCCTTCTTGTCACCCTCCCCACCTCGGCCTCCTAAACAGAGGCCACCAACTTGATGGTATATTTCAACTCTGGCTTTGATGAAGAGGGTCAGCTTGGCACACAGGTAATTTCCCTGTAGATTAAGAACATTTACTTTCTTCCTGCTGGGTCCCTCCCAGAGATACCATCAAACGTCTACCTACGCAATTAGTTTTCACAGGTGGCTGTTTTGCCTCCAGTAAAACTACTTTCTTTCCCCTTCTGCAAGTCAAAGCAAAGCGAATGCACATGAAAACATTTCAGATATGAAATAAACACTTTCATAAAGGCAGCTATGATGCAATGATCTGTTCCTGACTGACCCAAGCCACGGAATGAACTCCACACACCAGGATCAAAGTTGAAAGGAATTATTTCTGGGAGAAGAGGTAGAGGAAGATTTGGAAGGGAGGGAGGGAAGGAAATAAGGAGAGGAAGAGAAGCCATAATTTCAGCTGGTTCATAATCCAAAGGGGTTTTCCAATGTCTTTTTTGCTTTAGCAAACTTCCCGTTGCGAGTCTGTGCTCACCTACACAGAACTGAAAGTGGGGGCTACAAAATGTCCATGTAAATGTCCATACACATGAACAGCAGTGGCCGATGAGGTGGTTTGTACATATTTGTTCTGTTTCTGTTGCACCGGGACACTTGCAACGTGAAACTACGAAGTTGTGAGATGTCCTTGTTTCTCTGGTCCTTTTTCTAAGAAAAAGCTCCGGTTTTAGAGGCAGCCATTTCCAAGGGGGAAAAAATTTTCAATGTCGACATAAATCCCTTGAACTAAACATCTGTTTAAACTGTTTCTAGGTCAGGGGTCTAAAACTGTGAAACACTAGGGGTGCAGACATGATTTCTTTCCCAAGGCCTCCAAGAGCTGCAGTCTGCGCACCGCTTGCAATATTGTTTAAACATCTGGCCCTCTTCCCCTAAAAGGAAAGGCATGATAGGGTAGATTGCCATGGCTTTTTGTTTTAACCTATAACATGATTTTGTTATTTGTGCAGCCTCTAAATAAACTACCGTTAAACAAGGTAGGCCTTTCCTTTAAAATATTATTTAAGTGTTTTGATGTTTCGATGGCATTCTGTATGGCATGAGGAGACTGGTTTCACAAAAGCTGCAGACTCAAGGATGAGCATGAAGAAATGGTTGCCAGCAGTTCTTCCCTGTGCAGAAAGTCTCTTCCAGGATAGATTTTTTTCTCCCAGCATTCTCCTTCATTGCTCTGACAAAAAAGAGCAGATACCCTGATTTTTAAGTCAACACTTGTATTTGACTATGGATAAAAAATTGTGTTTAAAATATTAAAACATAAACTCATTCCCAAAAGATGCGGGTGGGGCAGGGAGAGAAAAGAGGGGCACAGCTTCCCATGTGGCCTGGCTGAAACCTCAGAAATACATATATATGAAATTCAGCACTGGTGACAATAATGGGCACTGAGGGCCATACACAGGTTTGTCACCCAGATTCCTCGTATTTACAGCTCCAATCATCCAAAGAATCTGTGTTATGTATTCATTAAGGAGAACAATTATGGATCTCAGTGGTGGAAGAGCTTAGGGAGAGCAAAAGGGAAAGTGAGTCTTAGACAAACGGAGCAGCCCATTCAGTGAAAAGTGAAAGCAAACAATGCAAGCTATGAGCTCAAATATCAGGGTCTGTACTCAAGCACTCACCCCCCAGAAACCAGTATTGCTCCTGTGTCATGCCTCTGCCCCTAAAACATGCAGCCGGTAAAGAGGCAACCCTAAAAAACGCCCAGTTCAAGTGCGAAAGAGCGATTTTGCTGATGCGGTACAGGACAATAGTCCATGGTTGTCAAGTATCATAAAGGGATTAGAGCTTTGTTTTGATTTATTTTAATGTACAAAGGAAGAAAGGAGACACACTTCAAAGGGTTTGCCTCTGGCCCAGACTTCCGGCCTTAGGGAAACAAATTTCCCAGCAAACATTATAGAAATATAGAAATGCCCATTTTAAATTGACCAGAAAAAAAAAAAAAAAAACCAACAACAAATCTTTCTACTAAGACTAGATAGATGTTGTATACAAAAAGTCAAATGCTTTTTTTCCTCCCTCTCTGATACTAGGAGACACGATCCATCACACACCCCAGCCTTATTCCATCTGCCCAGTCAACAGCCATTCTTATATCCAGAGAAGGTTATTTCTATACTTAAGTGACTTTTCAAAACTCAAAAGTGTATGCCAATAATAACGTTAAGAATAAAGAAAGTAACTATAAGAGGTTAAATAATTATCAAAATAGAGAAACCAAAGGAACTGCTAACGTCTGTGTATACAGGACCATTTAGGTGAGAATAAAAGACACATTATCGGTTTCTTCAGGAAAATAAAAATGATCAGCGATGAGTTTTTATGTGTCTCATGTGTCTTATAGAATAAGACAAGTATTTTCATTAATTATTCAAAGATTCTGTTATGTCTTCTGCTACAACTCTATAGAGATACGCTTTCCTGACTATGCCTTATTTTCAACAGACAGTATTTCTAGGAGATGGAGAAGACAAGAATTTCAAATAGTTCTGAAAAATATGAATTTTTAAATTCCAATCAGAGGATATGAAAGCCAGTAAGAAACTTAAAAGGAAATCTGGGCTATCCCCACACCTAAGGCAAAGCCACACCTAGAGCAACCTAAGCAGATAATCATCTAATTTTAAAATAAATCAGGCTCCATAAATTCCCTCCCTAAATTCCTGAGCCTAACACCCTTCTACTCATGAAATTCCTTTCAAGCTACAGTCTAAGCACATTCAGTCATCACCAAGTGAATAAAAAGACACATGAAGTGGATATCACGAGAAACTCTGCAGGATCAGTCATAAAAATTACTGGATCAGAACTGATTTACTGCAAGTAGGTATATATGTGGATTGTCCCAGCAAAGTCCTTTGGATCAGAATTCAGAGCAAAGGTATACACTTTCCACTATGGATCCGATGTTATATCATACTTTCAACTAGGAATATCTACTTATCTATCTATCTATCTATGTACAAACTACAAATAGTACCCAGCTATGAGGGAGGTATTATGGACTTAAAATTTGTGTGCATGCCCAAAATTCATATATTGAAGTCCCGGCCCCACCCTTGTGACCTTGATCCAATAAGATTGTGAGTGTGTGTGTGTGTGTTAGTCACTCAGTCCTGTCTGCCTCTTTGAGACCCCTCAGACTGTAGCCTGCCAGGCTTCTCTGTCCATGGAATTGTCCAGGCAAGAATACTGGAGTGGATCGCCATTCCCTTCTCCAGAGGAACTTCCCAACCCAGGAATCAAGCTCTGGTCTACTGCTTCGCAGGCAGATTCTTTACCATTTGAGCTACAGGGAAGTCTAATAAGATCCAATAAGATTAGTGACTTTATAAAAAGAGATGCCAGAGATCTTGCTTGTTCTCTCTCTGCCATATAAGGACACCATGAGAAGGCAGTCACCTACAAACCGGGAAAAGAGGCATCAGAATGAAAACTAACTTGCTGACACCTTGATCTTAGACTTCTTGGCTTCTAGAGCTATGGGAAATAATGGTTAAGCTGCCCAGGCTACAGTATATGATGATGGCAACCGAGGTGACTGAGACAGGAGGCATATCATGAGCACCCTTATGTTGACTGTGTGTCCTTCTCTTTAGACACTCATCTGTCTTCCCTGACATCTCTGAGACAGCATTCCTCTCATGTTAAGGATGACTCTTCTAGTTTATTTATTTACCCCTCAAATGTGTATTGAGCATCAGCTATGCAGCAGGCATTCAGCTCCATGCAAGATATCTCGGAGAGTTTACAGGGCAGCGGGGAGAAAAAGAACGAGCTGAGCAGTTCTAATAATATGTGGCAAGTCCTACTACTGACAAGTACAAAGTACTGTAAGAGCTCAAAGGAGAAGCCGCCATCTCAGACAAGGGGGATCAATGTATTGCAATGTCTCAGATGGGCCCTGAAGGATGAACAAGAACTAGTTAGAGGCAGGATGGAGGATAAAATATGTCATCTTAGTGGGATGACAGTGTACACACACACAGAGGGTGGGAGATGTGAGTGCCTCTCCCTTAGACACTCACTGTAGACCTCCCTCAGGGGTCCGTTCACAGCCCTCAGATCTTCTCTAGAAACAATCCCTCCCTTAATAGCTCCATTTCCTTCCAAGCTTTCAATTACACTCAAATCTGTATTCCTAACCAGAACCCTCCTTTTCTACGCTAGCACTCTTTTTAATAGACAGTTCATTTCAGCGGGGCATATGACCAACAGTTTGACTAAAATCGGAGTCTTTATCCCCTCCTCAGATTTGCTCTTGCTCTTGCATTGCCTGTGTTTGTAAGCTGCCCTCGGCTTCTCCCCATGGTACAGCATCTCCTCCTCCTCCCCCCCTTACCCTTCACGTCCATCTATCATCACACTCCCTTTCATCAATACCTCCAGAATCCAGTCATTCCTGCTGATTCTGTACTCAGTCAGATCCCAAGCATCAAATCTGAAGATTAATCTTTATTATTATTACAAATAATGACATGACACTTTGCTTAACAGAAAACTGCAAAAATTCATGTATGAAAACACAAAATCCAAGAGATAAAGGCAGACAGGAAATGGAAATTGCTATCACAGACTCCAAACAGAGACGAACAGAAACAAACACAAATTTTGAGCTCTGAGCCGTTGGTCATACTGGGAAAAGACAATGATAAGACTGACTACACAAGTCTCATCATAGGATGAAAAGAGGCATGCCAACAAATCTGTGGCCTAGAAGGGATTTCTCAGAGGCACAGAATAGTAGCGTGTTGAATGAGAGGCAATGAACACCATAACAGGAAAACGCAGTTTTTATAAAGTAAGCAAGGTCGTCTATATACGGGTCTTTACATATAAAATATTTCTTAAATGTTTTGTTTACAGTGAAGACCACCTAAAGTTAAATGACGATTCTGCAAATGGAAGTCTACCCAGGAATACCGTGACGTGCTTCTTAAAGAGAGCTCTCTAACAATCATGAAAAGCATCACCTGTCCCTGAGACCATCTCTGAAAGTGCCAATCCAGAAAGGGACTTTTAACCAGAGCTACACTGATAACAGAGGTCACAAACTAGTATCAAACATACTAGAATACTACTGGACTCCTCATCCTTTCCTATTCCATTTCCTCAACAAGGATTTCCCATAAGAACTTAGCTAACAGAGATTCCCCAATAATCATCTCCAGTTTAATCTGTATACTGGTATCATCACATTCTCTGTTTCATCACAATCTGAAATGACTTGTTTATTAATTTGTTGGTTTGACTTGATCATTCTTTCCCAACAGAAGGCAAGCTCCCTGAGGGAAGAGCTCATGTCTGTCTTGTTCATGATTATATCCACAGCCCTTAGAAATATCACTGGCTTATAGCAGGTGCTCAATAAAAATTGTTTAAATTATGGAATATGAAGTCTATATTTTCTGTTTTAAATCTTTATATGCAATATACAAAATACAGGGAGAAGACAAATATTTTACATGAAAATTTTAAAGCCTGGCCTAAAATGTCCCTTTCTCAGTTCCATTTTCTCCCTTCTCCAATACATCTTTCATTTTACTGTCAAAATTGTCATATATAAGACAATCTAACTATAACTTTTAAGAGACTTGTGAAGAGGTACCCACTGGAAACTATTCAATGTGGCAACTGAAACCGTCAGCAGCCCTACTCTTTCAGTCTAGCCTTTTATGAGACTCTCCATTCCTACACAAGCTAAAATCTCACCACCTCCCTGGTTGTTCATGACCCACAACCACCAATGTGCCCGTACCCATTCCCAATACTTACCTTCCTTGTGCTAATTCCAACATCCAGGAGCCCCACCCCCTCACACTTCTGTCTGAGAAAACTGTACTCATCTTTCTAGCTCATTTCTAGAAGTTCCAAGAGCCTTCTCTGTTACTTGTTTTATTGTTTTTGGCCCCTCCATGTGCAGCTTGTGGGATCTGAGTTCCCTAACCAGGGACTGAACCTGGGCCTTCAGTAGGGAAAGTGCAGAGCCCTAACTACTGCACCACCAGGGAATTACTGCAAGAGCTTTCTTTGGATTCTCATAAATTACTAACTCCCTCCTCTCCACTCCAACAGTACTTTTTATCTATCTGTACGTCATTGTCTACCATCTGTTTTATACAATTTAGGTGGTTAGTTTTATGTTTCTATTTCCATTACTAGATCAGATTACAAACTCCCTGAGAACAAGGATCAATACTTTATGGGTCTTTATAGTTCCCTAATATTTAGTACACTAGCATATTGCTAGGCATACATTATGTTTACTGAATTTAACAAAGGTTCCTTGAACTTCTTATTTGCATAATTAAAACAATGAAAGAGGCACTGATAATGCCTGCTCTGGATTCAGTTTTACACAGTTGAAGGCCTGGGTACAGCACCACCATTTACTAGATAAGAGACAGAGTTAACATCTACTTTACCAGCTAACGGATTTCGATATTATACAGCTGAAGGCCTGGATACACAGAAACCCTTTACTAGATTAGAAATATTTGAAGAAGTTTTGGAATTCTTAAGTACAAGGTTCAGAATCAAAAGTGTGTTACTTCTTTGCTTTCAGTATTGCTCCCCAACCAAGATCCAGTTTGCCAAATCACAACATCATTTCCCAAAGTATGAACAATCAACAGAATGAATGAATTCAGCCATATGCATCTATCAGGCTATTGAGCAATGAAGCATACAGGCATAAAAAATGGTGTTGTGACATATGTGTTCTTATTATCTGCACACAATGCAGCTATGCATTTCACATATAGACACATCTGAACCCCAATTTTACATATGAAGAAGAAAAGCATTCATGCCAACTCTCAGCACAACACACATCACATCAGTTTCACAACTGGTGGCTTCACATCACTTTATGTTCCATATGCCTGCATGTCCAAAATATTTTTCCTTGTGACAAATGATTGCAACGTAGAATCAGGTACCGTTTTTAATGAGAGAGGCTACTGGCTTTAACTGTATGCTAACAAAATCTCAGTCGTCCTGAAACAGGGTATTGGGGAACAGCTTTGTTTGCCTTCTCGGGACTCATTAATTTTTACTTTAATCATACTTCAGAAAACTAAAGAAAAGAAGCTGAATTAAATTTTTTAAAAAGTGGTAAGTTATGTATATTAATTTTACATTACATATTTTGGAAGGCTAAATTCATTATTTATACAGGTGCTACCTGACCTCTGTTCAGGGAGTTATTCATTTTAACCTATTAATAAGCATACTATAAACAACAATGAAAGTTACGTGACCTTACACAGCTGTCTCCAGCCACTGTACTTCCATCGTTAAGGAAACTGTTAGATGACCCTGTTGTCAGAACACACTAAATCTGTCTGAATAGGGAAAACAGGACTTTTTCTCCACAGGATAAAGCAAAAATCCTGGGCAGAGCTGCTGTTCCCACTGTACAGTCACCCTTGCTATTTATCATTTATTATTTACCTATGTTTTTGGTATAAGCATTACAGGAAGCTTTTATGCTGGTTGTAACATATAATCAGTTGCTTATTGCCAAGGGAAAGACTTTTTTCCCCAGAAAGACAATCTGTGCACACACTAATTTGAAAGACAGGATAGGAGCTGCAAGTGTTTTAATAGCCCATTATCAAAAATTATCCTTGGCTATAAAATCCCCAGACCACTGGCTTGAGATCAGCTCAAAGAAAAATGAGATTACAGAATTTAATCTAGTGAAGGGGAGTGAGAGATGAGTTTTAAAAAGCCTTAGGTCACCAAAAAAAAAAAAAGGAAAGAAAGAAAGAAAAAAAGACAGCAGACAGAAACAAAATCAGCTTAGATTAAACCTGCCACATGTTTACCTCATACAAATCTAACACATTCCAAGACTGATTTTCATTTTTTAAAGTATGCTGCTACTTCACAATATTTTAATAAAGAGTGGGGAAGGCTCAGAAAAAAAATTATATGGTGAGGTGACAGGAAACAAAACAGTATTTTGTCTTAAATTTGCACAACCTAATTTATAGCAATAAAGCAGAACCTGTGAGTTCTGGTAAATGTCAGGGCCGTCATGTCCATTACATACGTGGGTAGGTATGAAGCAGAGTCTCCGTAGGCCCTTCAAAAATTGCACACAGCCGCCCTAATGCAAACCAGAAGTCTCAGCCCTCTGGATGAACACAAGGATTCATTCCCATGTGGATATTTACAGAGGGTCCCCTCCAACCCCACCCCATCCTCATTTATGTACATTTCAAGAGGCCAACAGGAGGCCATCACCATGGAGGTGGCGCATGAGAAGATGACTCCCATCCCAACAAAATCTGACCCAACCCCTGCACAGCAAGCAAGAGTCCTGTAGAACCTCCCTTTCCCCCCACCCCACAACCTCTGCTCTCTTACATCTCCTCCCCCTTCTCCTCCCCCCACCCCGCCCCGCGAGCATCTGCCTTGCCCAATCTCGCCTGGGCCAGCTCCAATAACAACATCTGCTTGGCAGCTTTTCAAGCCCACGGATAGTTATCTAACTGAGGCTTTTGTGCCGTACTGTTTATTCTATGTGAAGAAATGCCTCCTTAGTTGAAAGAGTACTTTAGAAAAACTGTGCAGCTATTAGCAAGTGAAGCACAAGGCTAATAACCCCCACCTGCTCATCAAATTAATTATGACATCTGAGTCATTATAACTCAGAAAGAAAACATGACTGCAGATTTGTCACATGTAGGAATAAACATGTATTAGGACCAGGAATAAAAAAAAAAAAAACAACAGCCAAGAGACTCAGCTGGACAAAACACATGTTTCCACCTTGCAAAGACTGGAAATATGGATCCTATCTTCTCAAGTGAACAGATGAAAAAGGATGAGTGGTTGGCCAGACAGCCACACTAACGTTAAATGGTGCAAAATGAGATAAAGTCAGGGAATATGGAACCTCAAGAAGAACACTTAAGGAGTCAATAATAATTTCTTTAAACAAAGCAAAACACAATGCAAAGCCATCCCACCACGAAAACTATTCTGTTCAAAATTAATGTGACCCCCTTCACTTGGGCCATCTCAGATACACTTGCAAGAACCCAGGAGACAGAATATCTCCCCTAGGTACAAAAGGATATTTTAACAATGCTAATAATAGTCTAGGAAAAAAATATATTCAAGATGAAAATAAAAACCTGTCATGAAGTTACTTAGCATTTCCTAGTTTTATGAATGCATAAAACCATCATTGTTAAAATTAGGCAAATTCTGTTCAGCAGTCATAAAAATATTAAAATTTAAAGTCAGACATTTAACATTATATTTCACACACAGTAGTGTTTTGCTAATATTTCATAGTATTGAAAGTAGCAAGTTTTCAGTGTAGTTTTTCAATAAACTTAAAATAACCAGCAATCTCTTGCTCATTCTATATATTTCTGGCATTTGCAATGATAAGATATCTTTTAAAATATCTTATCCCCAAATTCTGAACATTTTCATTATGATTTAGAAACATATACAAGTATATTTTAACAAAAGTAAAAACTGTTTTAAATAGAGTATGAATTAATAGATGACCCATCCAATACAGTCATGACATATTCTTTGCCATTATTTTAAAAGAAATAAAATTCTGGACAGACTTTTGCATGAATCACAATAAAAAGTACTCCCATTAAATACTGGCAACCATAAATTTAAAACCTCTTTACCTTTCTGCAGTATCTTTATTACTGAAAGAACTTTTCAAATTTTTTGGAGTCCTTGTGCTGCCCATAAGAAAACACGAATAAAAGCATATTGATATTTTTGCTAAATGATATCGGCTTACTATATTTTACATTCTACCTCTAGAAAAGTCATCCCATTGTAGCAAAAGCTATATAACCAGCTCTGGCAAATAAACTTCTTTTCATTCTCTTTTATAAGAAGCAAAACCCACAGAAGAGTTCATTTTAACACAGAACATGTTAAATTGATAAATCCTTTGAGGTTTAATATAAAATGAAAGCAAATCTCAGGAAGCAATACAATTCTTTTTTTTTTTTTCCTCTCTCTCTCAGTAAAACAATTCTGTATCAGAATCTAGTGCTGAGTTGATTTATGTAAATATGTTACTTAACCTCAACTTAAGATATAAATCCAGAGCAAACATAACAACGGCAATCCGGACACTCTACTCTGCCAAATCAGAAGATTTAGTCAGCCTAGACTAAAAATGAATTAAGATTATAAGAAGAGGGTCAGTCCTAAGTCAGGAAAACATGCCTGGCCAGAGCAGGCCAGACAGATCACTTATTAACTAGGCAGCGATGCTATAGAACTATTTGCTACACGTCTGGGAAAACACGTTCCCAGCTTTAAACTCCACAGCAAATCAAGGCACTCTTTTTAAATGGGTGCATTTTCTGTTTTTTTCCCCACATTGTCAATCCTGAAGAGAAGTTTGGATCTCTGTTTATTATCTGCATAACTGGTCCACATGTTGAGCCAGAAAAGGCCAGCGTGTTAAAAGGTAACGTAGGCCAGTGCCCGAAACGGAGAGATTGACTCAGGGCTAGGAGGAGTTAACACCTTCTTCCTGAAAATAATCTCCAAGTTGCTTTTGAACAACTGTTTCCCACAATTATTAAATTCCTTTACCATGATAGGTAACAGTTACGTATCCCAAAGAAGTATGACGGTGAACTCTAAGGCAGCAGATATCCGTCTGTCCCCTGAGACAAGCACACACACACAATTTACAGCCATGCTGGTCAGGCAAGCCGTACAGAAGTCTGTCTGGAAGGGCCTGAAAAGTCAATGCATTATCCTGCAAAGAGTATCCTTAGCAAGTATCAGTGTTTGTTGTCAGCAGAACTTCGCAAATTCTAAAGGCATGCCAGAAAGAGGGCTACAGAAACCCTAGCAGTTCCCAGATCCTGCCCAGGACAGGGATTCTTGTAGCCACTTAATCTCAGCACGCATCTCCACCCCTACTTCCTTCCCAATGGTATGTGGTCTTGAAAACACAAATGTTCAGGTTTCCTGAAGCTAAGCTGCAAAGGAAAAGTCCCCTCCCAAGAGACAGAGCTGCAGGCCCTTGGTGCCCCTGAAACTGTTCACCACAGTACAACACGATGTGACGCTCACCACAGCTAGACACGGGGAAACAGTCTTTTTTTCACCTCTGATGTCATGTAACAGATAAGACCACGATTTGAGATTATATCAGTGAGTCATGTTATCTGCAAAGCATTTTAGGAAGAGTTTGTTAAGAGGGCCATAGTACTGCAAGGCTAATAACCTGAAGTGTCTAAATGGCTGGGGTTCTTCTGAAAATCATCTTGAGATACTCTACTGGATGAAGAGTAGAAAATGACAGATGCAAAAGATTTTTCAGAAATGAGACACTTTCACTGGTAGTTCTTCATTCTACCTAATTCTCTTTCATTCTCTTTCCCTTCCCTGGCTGGCATTTTTCTTCCCTGTACATACACAGACACACACATACACACACACACACGCACACACACACACACAGGAAGACATCCATTAATATTAAGAACAGTCTTCTGTAATGTTTTTCAGAATTTCTCAGGGGCTTAGGAGGGCTGCAGCCATGCCAAAATTACAAGCTTTCCTCTAGTCAGAAGGGATGTCTTTTCAAAGCCCAGCCCTCATTTTTCAGTCTGATGTAAGTAAATTTACCTCTGTGTGCTGAGCTGGGCAGCTTTTCTTTGTTGTTTTTGTTTTTCTAATAGCTGCTGCTCTAGCAGAGCTATTCATTTCAAAGGAAAGTTAGAAGCATTCTTCACTCTTCCCCTTTTAGATTATTTGCAGTTACTGACTCTTCTGAAATCTTAGATTGGAACAGAAACCTAAAGCACAGCGCCGTCTGAACAGCACATCACCAGCACTCCTGAGATCACATTTCTCTAGAACAAATGTTCAATATGAGGCATAAGAATTAAGTCTAAATAGACTAAAATTCACCAAAAAGAGGGAGTAAGCAGTATCTTTTTGTTAAATAAAAAATGGACCTCCTCCATTCTGACTGAAGGATAATCATCTTTTGAAAACACTGTTTAAGTACCACACAAGAGGTGGCGGAGTTATGTGTGTTTTTTGGTGAAATTAACTGATTTCTTGAGAAAATCAAATCAACTGAACTTAGGCAGTTAGTTAACTTTTGGAAACATTGTTTACGCAACCAAAAAAAGGGAGGTTTCTAGTTGATTTGTTTCAAGAAAAAGTCACATTAACTGTCCTAGACCACTCACATGATAAAATCCAGGGGATAACCAATGGCTCAAAGTTCTTAGCGCTGGTCCCTGCCTCAGTCTATCCGATGGACCTCAGTTCAGCATGGTAGGTGGCACTGATGGTAACTTGTGATGAGAGTTTACATGGACTGGGCCAAGACTGCCTCCCAGCGTGCACTCAGGCCTGCAAGTTCTCCATCTGTGCCACATATTGAAATGAGTGGTCCAGACTTCATTACCTTTCTTGTGATCTCATGTCAGCTTCTTCTTTATCAATCAACGTTCACCTCCTCTAAAGGCACATGCTTGAATTCACAAGTTTGGGGGTCTTGGTAATTGTCAATCTCAAAGTCAGAGTAAGAGAATTCATAAAGGGATATAAATGCAGCTGGAATAAATAGTGAGGACAAAGTATATGGAGCCATGGCAGCGAAACCCTGCCAGGCCAGAAAGATTCTCAAGGCTACCTCCTGAGTCAGCCCAACCACCAGCATTACCTTGAGGGATAATGAACATGTATGTAAGTGAAAGCCCGAATTCGAGCTTAAGACTTTAGCCTTTTAATTTCCTCATCACAAATACTTATCTGAAACGTCATGAGTATGATACTCTCCTTCCCTGGACACTAAGAAACTGATATAAAATGAAGCCTGCAGGAAGGACACCACCTTCCTGTGAAATTTTTCAAATGGTGTTGCAAATAGATAAATAAAACAGAGACAACTAACTCCTTCTCCCCATCTAACTCTTTTTCCCATCTCCCCTCCCCATTTTTTTGTGTTTTACATTTGTGTGAATTCCGTCGCCTTAATCTATCTAATCCTATTATGCCTAATGAAACCAAAAGACTAAAAGTTGTTATGGTCAAACCCCTACCAGAATACCACAAACTTCCTTGAAACTAGGAAGGAAAAAAAAAAAAAGGAACTCAATCATAACCAAAATGTGTTTGAACACATACATAGCTCAACCAATTACCAATTTGCACCTGTAATGTGAGAAGGTGCTTACAAAGAATTACATGGTCAGGTACTGTGGGTTTCTTTTTTTTTTTTTGGTTTTTTAATTAAGCCCCAAAGTTCTAGCTTTACCATGCTTAACTTCTGAGTATGAGATACAGAGCCTAGCACTGATTTTCTCTGGATTTGAGCCATTTAAACTGCAACAGAAAAAAACAGTTGAGGAAGGACCCCATACTTAAGCTCAGCTCTTGACTACCTGTTGGGTAAGGATTTAATGGTTCTCAGTTGTAAAATGGAGACGATATCTATCTCGTCCAACTGAGATAAATATTAAATAAGATGGTGTAAATAAAAGACAAAAGTGAATAAGGAAATACATTAAAATACTCCACGTGCAATTACCTTCATAGCAGTATGGCTTGCAATTCAAAGGGATGATCTGAGAAGGCTGAGAGGGAGAGAGTCCAGGGCATAATTTGTGGACTCACAAATTATTTGCAGGCTTCAGAGAGATCCTGCCTTTGCTACTTCCTTGCTGTGTGACTTTGGGCAGCTTATTTTAAACTCTTTGAGCTCTGATTTTCTCTTCCTTAAATGAGGAATGGGCTTCCCAGGTGGCCCACTGGTAAAGAATCTGCCTGCCAACTCAGGAGACAGGAGATGTGGGTTCTATCCCTGGGACGAGTAGGTCCTCTGGAGAAGGAAATAGCTACCCACTCCATATTCTTGCCTGGAGAATCCCAGGAACATAAGAGCCTGGAGGCTACAGTCCACAGGGTCACAAAGAGTCAGACACGACTTAGTGACTAAACAACAACAAATAAAGAATAATAATGTCTAAAAGAACCTGCAATGTTTAAATAAAATGCTACACATAAAAGCCCTTGCCTTTAAAAAAATAATATTCATGCAAGGGGAAGTAGACCACACCAGAAATTTCTTATGGACCATTTGTCTTCCACATCTGTCTTGTTAATATAACTTCATGTAGTTACTTTCTAAATATCTTCAAGTATTCTGGATTAAATTCAGATTATGTGCTTTTAAAAAGTGTATCCTTTCTACATCAAGAAGAAACCTGGCAAAGGAACAATACTTTGGTAAAAGAATAATTTATCAATGTAAGAAATTTATTCATGGTGCTATGAAGATTTCTTTTCTTATAATGAGTTACTACTTGTGACCCATTTGTACAAAACAAAACCTCAAAATACATTTTAAAAACAAATTGGATATTTTAACCTTCTTTAAGGATAAACTGCTTTATATGTTGTGCTTTGGGGAGCATTTTTAAGTAACAAGTTTGCACTTATCCTGAAAGTAAAAGAGAAAGTAACTGCCCAATAATCAGCTTTATTTTTTGCTTTCTATAATTCAGAATTTTGAAAAAAAGTCCTCAACTCCACCCCCATCCTGAAACAAGTATAATACAGACGGTTTGCTGGCAGAACTTACTTGAAGCATCTCAGCAATATGAATATATGTGTACTTGCATGCACACACACACAGACACACTCTAAAATTTTTGAATCAATAAGTCATTTGGACGACTCTCTAGAAGTGTGCCGAGGCATGTTTTTGGTGTTTTGCCAAATTATGTGCTTCTGTTTGTGGCTTTCAAATATGGATTAGACAGACGCACAAGCATGTACTGCTTGGCAAGTAGCAGCAATGGTCTAGTCTGAATTTAGTAATTTAAGCTTTTCATTAGTCCTCTTAGGTGAAAGAAAGAATTAACAACAACTTGTTTGAGCTCTATCTTTATATCCCTTTGTCATCCATTCTTGTTCACTTGCCATAGATCAGAAGCCAAAGGAATTTCAGATGTCCTCTGCAGATAGACCCAAAGTAAGGGCTTCAAACAAGTTCAAATGTCAAGTATACTTAAACTTGAACCTGAACTTTTGTTCACTGTTATCATAAAGCTATAACTCTGCTTTTCCAAATTCCCCACTGGACTTGAACATCCAGTGTGCCCTCTTTTTTTTCTGACAAAGAAACAAAGATAGAAATTACCTAATGAGGTAAAAGATCACTTGAGATGGTTATTTCTCATGTCTTCAGATTATCATACACAAAAGTCGACTTCTACATGACAAACAGCTCACAAAGAAGTGTCTGTCTCTATGAGTATATCTGGGAGAAGCTCCTTGCTGCCCCGTTTATGCCATAGTCATTCTAAACTTCCGAGGTTTAGCACTCAAGACCAAACTCTGGTGCTAAGTTCAAAAACATCTCCAAAGCAAAGTGATGCATAAATTCTGTCACAACCATCCTCATGCCCAGTATGTTTCTAATTAGGACCAATAAAATGATCATTATAATTGTCTTCCCTTCTCCAGGTCACCGTAGAGAACACCAAGGGACATTCAACTGATTTGTAAATTTTGACATTTTCTTCTGTTTGTGGGTAAGAATAATCCTGATACCTAATAGAAAAGTTCACAAGAACCAAGAGGTAGAAAGGATTAAATGCTGACAGTGGTCCATTTTTAATTGAGTCCCCTGTGTGAAGCTATAGAAAGATTAGTTTATACAGCTGCTGCTATTTGTCATAACACTGCTAACAAGACACATATGTTCAATCGAAGTCTTTCTTTGGACCTCCAAACCTGGACAGTTCAATGGTCTGAAACATCCATAGAAATCAACAAACAACCGTATGGAAAAGGAAGACCAGTGTATCTCCTCCAGTTGTCTCAGACATCGGGAAAGAAAATACGTAAAGCTATGAGCAAGCACAGCCTAGAACATTCAGATGTGGAGGTTAGAGAACAAAACGTGAAGAACAAAGGTGAGCCAGGGAACGGGGCAGGACCCTGGAAGAAGCATTACTAAGGTGTAACATTTGGACTGTACAGAGGGAATTTAGACCTTTACCCTCAGCATGATTCATAAGCGGTGACTTTCTCTGGAGAAAGTAAAAAACTAGGACTGTGAGAAAGTAACACCAGTCAGGGCCTGAGGCTAAAACCTTGTCCTGTGTCCCTTACATTTCCCAGCAGTACAAGTCTGCTCCATCTATCAACTATAGGTACACTGAGTGAAAAAAAAAAAAGTATGGGTTAACTTTAGATTTTCAGTAAGCTATCAAAGAGAGGCTAAAAATCCAAAATAGGCTCAATACAAAAAGATTACCAGTACTACATATTAAGCAAGGTGTCAAGAATAAGTCAAAGTTCATAGTCTCAGGCATTTTTCATTAGTGCAGGGAGAGAGTAAACAAAAAGATGTCTATATATCTGTACGGATGGCTTCCTTGGTGGCACAGATGGTAAAGAACCCGCCTGCAATGCAGGAGACAAGGGTTCAATCCCCGGATTGGGAAGAGCGCCTAGAGAAGGAAATGGCAACCCGCTCCAGTATTCTTGCCTGGAAAGTCCCATAGACAGAGGAGCCTGGCAGGCTACAGTTCATGCAGTCACGGGAGTTGAGCACAATTTAGAGGCTAAACCATCAACTATTTACACACACACATATACATGAGGAGGAGCACCCAATTACAGTTCACAAAGCCCTTCCATGCATATTATCAAGTTATCCTCTGGAATAATTGCTAATACTAACACCATTTTACAGATGGTGAAACTGAAGCTTAAGTATCCGTAACTGGTAATAGAAACAAAAGTGGTAGCCAGGTCCTCTAGCAGAGCCCTCGAAAGTGAAAGTGTTAGTCATGCAGTTGTGACTGACTTTTTGAGACCCCATGGACAGTAGCCTGCCAGGTCTTTTATTCATGGAATTCTCCAGGCAAGAATACTGGAGCGGGTTGCCATTTCCTTCTCCAGGGGATCTTCCCCACCAAAGGATCGAACCTGGGCATCCTGCATTGCAGGCAGATTCTTTACCGTCTGAGCCACCAGGGACGCGCCTTCTTCTATACTATGTAATAATAAAAGAATATCATGTCTATGGATCTCCATGAATGAAAGAAGTCTATCAGGCCTGAAAGCTGTGCATCCTGCTTTCATTATTGATAAATATATTCTCAAAGTTATATCCCCTTTCCATTACCTTTCACACAAACATTTTACCTAAGACTGCTAAGCTTGAGAGCTTATGGAAAACCCAAATAGGGAAGCTGAGGCTAACAGTCATCGACTGTCTCCTTAGAGATGGCAAGTGGAAGAGCTCTAAGGACACTATAAGGAAAAGGTTATGAGGCAGGAGGAATTGAAATAACATACTTCAGGAAACAAAGTACAAATCTAGTTGGATATAAGTTGCTATTCTACAACTCAATGCACCTAAGACATTTTCCTGGATGAACATTTATAGGCCTTACCACGTGTTGCTTCTAGTTTGAATTTGCTCCCTCTATACACTCCTTCCTCACTCTTTCTCTCCAGTTATCCTATTAGGAGGTGGCTGAAGAGCATGTCCTGAGCCTCAATGGAAGGTTCAATTACCATAAAGCTCCCTAGCTCCCAACAATGGTCTTATAAAAATCATGCAAACTCAAGAGGTGAGAATTGGTGTTAGATTCCTCTTGTATATTCTTCATCTAAAATAATCCTCCTTCCCCCACATCTTGTGTGCATTTGACTAAAGCACCAAAATACACTTTCAACATAAGTAGCAGGATTGCTTTACAAGCAGCTGAAGTGCCCATTCCAACCTATTAACTTGATCCAAGATGGTACTTCAAAACAACACACTCTGGAAATGACAGGTAGAATCCAGTATTTTATTTCCAAGGAAGAGAAATTAATCTTGAGCTCTGTATAGTACAAAGTCTGCTAAAGAGGTTATTCCTATCCTGGATTAGCTTCACTAAGCCAGCTTAAGATCTGATCTAAAATAATAGATTAACAAAATTGCCTATGTCCAAATCCTAATTCCACCACTTACTAGTTCTGTGACCTTGGACAGATGACTTAACCTTTTTGTTCCTTGGTTTCTTCAGATACATACAAAAAAAAAAAAAAATAGAGATAATAACAGAGCTTGCCTCACAGGGCTGATGTAA
This sequence comes from Cephalophus harveyi, assembly GCA_006410635.1. Lineage (NCBI taxonomy): Eukaryota > Metazoa > Chordata > Mammalia > Artiodactyla > Bovidae > Cephalophus > Cephalophus harveyi. Next base: position 1,295,092 of record SJYT01035616.1, read on the forward strand.
GAAATAGTTGGACACGTGCATGTGCATACACACATAAACACATAAACTCACAATCACAAACTCAAGAGTTTAAAAAGAATGCTGTTATTTATCCACCAGCATCAAATCTTTACTCAGGAAGATCTATCCCCACCAATTTTAACACTTCAATCTTTCCTACCCTGGCAACCTCATTTTATTGATTTTAAAACTAGATGTATTTCCTATAAGATCAGTGCTCCTATGTTTAGTATTCAATTTATGAAAGTGAAAGTGTTAGTCACTCAGTTGTGTCCAACTCTTTGCGACCCCATGGACTGCAGCCTGCCAGGGTTCTCTTGTCCATGAGATTCTCTAGGCAAGAACACTGGAGTGGGTAGCCATTCCCTTCTCCAGGAGATCTTCCAACATGCCTTTAAAAATGAGGCATCTCATTGGCTAGTCTCCTCCTCTAGCAACCAGTTCACAAAGAATTTCATTCCTGCACCAGACAGTGTCAGGAAAGGGAGAACCTAGAAGACAGCTCAGGCTGGAAACCCAGGTAAGATCTGTGGCTCCCTGGAGGATACATCTTTTTTGTGATCAACAGAACACTCTCCAGGACACATAGCAAAACAAGAACAAAGTAACTCCTGAGATATAGGAGAAAGCCTGGAAGGTTACAGATCCAACTGGTAACAGTGGTTTCCTTGGGGCAGAAGCAGAAATTGGCTGGAGGAATTTTAGGTGTATTTACTTCAGCTCTGACAATGAGAAACTATTTGAGTGTCACTATACAACTGAAAGGCTTCCATCATGGCTTAGCAGTAAAGAATCTGTCTACCAATGCAGGAGATGCAGGTTCGATCCCTGGGTTAGGAAGATTTCCCTGGAGAAGGAAAAGGCAACTCACTCAGTACTCTTGCCTGGGAAATCCCACGGACAGCGAAGACTGGCAGGGTACAGTCCATGGGATCTCAAAGAGTCAAACACAACTTAGCGACTAAACAACAACAACAAAGTACAATTAAAAATAATATTTAAAAGCCTGGACATAGTGCTATCCAAAGTTCCATTCTGAAATTTGTGACATAAAACAAAGTCTTACATTTCTTAGTACACATTCCAGTAAGAGTGAGTTTCAATCAACATAAGGAAAATATAGAGACTAATCAAACAATATCAAGCCCCTGTAAGTCTTTATGGCATTCACACAAAGTCTTTAGGATTTATTTGTAAATATTCATTTATTCGTTCTAACTTTTCCACTATGCATCTGTTTTCTCTATCCAATACCAAAATACGTGCACACAAACTCCCAAAACTGTATAATGTTAGGCCAGATATCTTAAATACCTACAGGGTACTAAAAGAAAAGCAAACATTTTATTGTTCCACAAGCATGCTGACATGCACTTAAAGTGAAATAGACAAAAAAATTAGGGGTGCTTGAGAGTTATTTATGTTTGAATAGAACTTTCTGCTATGTTAATTCTGAAGTTCATTTCATATAAGACCCATATGAAGTGAACAAACACAAGTAAACAAATTATTTTCTATATAATTCATCTCTAGTTCTATGATTCAATACCAAATATTCTTCAAATATATGAAGGTTCCCTTTTAATCACTGTTCCAAACTATGGACTCAACTCAATACTGTTTTCGAAATAAAGATTCTCCTTTGTATTTTATATCATTGAGGTCATTCAAAATATAAGATGGTTTCCTGTAGTAATTTTTCTGGAGATTTACTAGATTGTAATATCTCACATGCAAATAAATTAGTGACCCAAAAACTGCATTGCTTCTTCTTTGCTGCAATATGTAAGGTGAGCCAAAATGGGAAATTACATATATTTTTCCAGATAAATCCTTTTAATACCCTCAAATAATCATGAGAACAGCAACAAAAACAAAACAAAAAGCCCAAACAAAAATCTGCATTGCAGTTGCTAACTTGAACCATGCCAATGAACATTCAAAAGATTAATCAAAGGCTTGACAGTTGTTAACAGTTCAACATGGTTCCCACAATTATCCAATTAAACATAAAATGCAAATAGGAAAAGTCTTATGGGTTCCATAGAGCATGAATATCAGGCTGCTTCAGAAAACTATTAACTGTAATGTACTGTTTGCTGAGTCAGAAGAAAGTGAAAGGAGAACCAGTCCATTTATAGAGGAAGGCAAGCAGTAGAAAAATAGAGTGGAGAGACACATAACTCAACTACTCTTTATGTGGTCATATAAACACAACAGACAGTGGTAAAATCCAGAAAACAAAATTTAAGTAACAATTATTGTAAAACCAAAAGAATGCAAAGCAATGACTTTACCCTATAATTCCTACTGGCTGCACTATACCCACAGCATACTTCAACCACACTTCTCTAGCTTGCTGCTAAGTTAGAAACATGGATGTAATTATAGTTGTTGGCTTTTGACTCTGTCTATAAACCATGCAGAGATAAACTGCTATTAGTGAACATACCAACTCCATATAATTGTGTTTTGACATTATAGGTAAAAACAGTGAGAAGAAAAACTAACCACAGCAATTATAAACAGCATGTTCAAGGGCACGGCAGGTCACTTATGACCTTCACTAAATTGCTGTAATCCCTAAGCTGCATTTTCACACATTCAGATGCACACACGCACACGCACACAAACAGGTGCATGTTCCACACCTGTCTTTCTTAAGGAAACAAATTAAGTGAACATAAAAACTACTAAATCATGTATTCATAAATACCCAAAGGAATACAAAATATGCACTGCATGGGTCAAATATCTGTGCTTTTTATAAAACGGTATTATATTTTAAGAAGCCAAATTAAATTTTAGAAGAAACATTTTGTGCTAAGTGTTCCCTCTAATAATATTCTATTTTGCAGCTCTGTCTACTCAGGGGAAAAGAAGGATTGAGGCAATGTGATTCAGTATCAAAACTTCTGCTACTGTATAAGCAGGGTTTAGGTTGCCTTTTTTGGAGAGTAATTTTTAAATGCTGAATCTGTCTACTCACGCTGATAACATTTTTGTAACAATGATTCAACTATTTACCTCATTTCATTGGCTACAAGCAGAACTATTACATCCATTTCTTTCGTTTTCATAATTGTCAGTCTTCCCTCCCACAGCAAAGTGTATTAATGGGCACAAGAGGACAATAAACATCCAATTGTTGTTGTTGTTTAATCATTCCTGTCGTGTCTGATTCTTTGTGACCCCATGGGCTGTAGCCCACCATGCTCCTCTGTCCATGGGATTTCCCAGGCAAGAATACTGAAGTGGGCTGCCATTTCCCTCTCCAGATCTTCTCGACCCAGCTATCAAACCCACGTCTCTTGCATTGGAGGTGGATTCTTTCCCACTGAACCACCTGGGAAAATCTGAACATTCAATCAATATGTAAGGGTGGTACTCTGAAATAAAATACAAAATTTTTTTCAATTACCTTTACCCTAAAGCATAATATGGTTTACCATCAGCAACAACATAAATGCAAAAATCACAATAACATTACATTAATGGCCCATTGCAGAGGTCCTGTTTATAAGTGAGGTGATCTATTTTCTGAGATTATTCATAGAATTGGCAATATAGAAACACAATCTTTAGAAGGTGTTGATGCCATGAAAATCATCTCATTTACATATTTCTTAAAAAGTGTACAGGGATTTTTTTTTTTACATATGCTAATTTGGTCTCCTTAATAAGCTGAAATGCAAGAGTCCTTTTTTTTCCCACAGATCAGGAAACAGGTTCCTGAAGGTGGGCTTACTTGCCCCAAACCACAGAACAAACGAGGAGCCAGGCAGCCAGATGAACAGGGCTCCCAAGTCCAAATACCCAGGTTCAAAGCCCTGTGCTTTCTCTTACCCACTATTGTACAAAGTCGGGTCATGGCTGAATCTCTGTCCACCTGATTATTCTTACTTCTAACAGGAAGAAGATGATGCTAAGAGTGATGGCTTCCACATCAGGTACTAGAGAGGATTAAATGAGATACAGTAAGCAGAGCCCTTAAACACACTGCCAGGAATACAGTGAGAGCTTAATAAATATAGATGCTGTGACTTTGTTATGGTTACAGCCATCTTAGAGCTGGCTAAGACAATTTTGACAGGGTTAAAAGATTAAATAAATAACCGCATAAATATCAAACCCAGAGATTAAAGTCTGGCACACATTCTAAAAAGAAAGCTAACCGACATAACTAGACATCCCTGTAATTCTTGACTGGGGTGGGGGGTGGGGGCGGGCAGGTCTTGAGGAATGACTGCACTGGCTGTCCTTAAACGTTTCCTAACAAAACACTCATTGATGTGTGTCATCCCACCATTCACTAGATACAGGTTTAATGAGTTTAGATTAAAGTGAGGAAAAAACCATACAAATCAAAACTGGGGTAAAATGGCAACAGTGCGTTAGTGTCTGTACCCACTTTATCTTGAAGATCAAAGTTCCCCTGCCTTAACTGCCACATTCCAGCCCAGACAGAATAGTTTCTGTGTAACTAACTGGCAAGTCTAGCATCTTGACTGAGAGTTCACAGTTAAGGGCTCCCACATAATGTCTTGGAGCACAATGAACTCCTCATTCAGGGCAAGAGTGATCCTGATGGCGTTGAGGGCTGCATAAACTCGAGCGGATTCAGCCTGGGCCCTTCCCTGGTCTTTATATAAAGCATCTCTGAAAGGAAACCAAAGGAACAGAAAGAGAAAAGAACCCACACTCATGTTTTGGGACGAATATATAAAGCCAACATTTTTAAACATTTTCTGCCAACATCCGGGAACACTGGAAAGGTTTCTGTCACTTGCTGCTCACTGAGGGACAGAACAGCAGTGTCTGGGGGACAAACCGCTGTACATCCAGGCAGCCAAAAAAAGAAATATTTACATTGGACAGAAAAAATAAATGTAATTATTTTTTACTCTAGATGGGAAGAACCACACTGAGATTTGTTGACAGTTCTTTAATTAATAGGCATATTCTCTTTTTCTTTTCTTAAGTCGCTCAGTCGTGTCCGACTCTTTGCGACCCCATGGACTGGACTGTAGCCTACCAGGTTCCTCCGTCCATGGGATTCTCCAGGCAAGAATACTGGAGTGGGTTGCCATTTCCTTCTCCAGGGGATCTTCCCGACCCAGGGATTGAACCCAGGTCTCCCATATTAGAGGCAGACGCTTTAACCTCTGAGCCAAATGCAAATAACATCCCCTGAAAGTGAAGAATTTAAAAAAAAATAATTGTTCTGCCTGGAGATGGTTGAAGGACAAGCCTTGTAAATGGCGAAGTAAGAGTAGTGAAGTTGGAATATGAGATGGGATGGAGGCAGTCATGGGTTCAAATCTTAGCTCTGTCACTGACTTGCTATTTGACTGGAGAGTTAATCAATAGATTCAACCCCAAGTTCTTCATCTATTAAAGGATGCACCTAACTTCTCTGGATAACTATAATGATTACAGTAAATAATAATATGAATTCATGAATAATTCATTCAATACTTTGGCCACCTGATGCAAACAGACAACTCACTGGAAAAGACTCTGATGCTAGAAAAGATTGAGGGCAAATGGAGAAGAGGGCAGAAGAGAATGAGATGGTTGGATGGCATCACCGATTCAAGGACATAAACTTGGGTGAACTCCGGGAAATGGTGAGGGACAGGGAGGCATGACGTGCTGCAGTCCATGGGGTCACAAAGAGTCAGACACAACTTAGCAACTGAACAAGTAATTCATGGGACATACAGGACATTCTCAATGCCCTGCAATTATTTTTGATATTGCTGCTTTCAATACCAATTATTACTACCATAACAAAGCAGCAATAATAATACGGATCCCTGTCATTTCTGAAAAGAAAGAAGAGCCATGTCTGCATCTTCTCATCACATTATCCTTCTAAGTCTCACTCTCTTATCAAAAAAGGAAATCAATCTACTAAACCGAAAGGTCAATGAAACACAGAGGATTCGGGGATGAAGGAGTGTTGCCCTGCGAACTCCAGGATGATTTATAAATCTCATGACCTCTGACCTAAATAATCCACAAAGCAGGCACTTAAAATTCAAAAATAGTTTGTTTAGAAAAACTGAACAAAGAAATTATTAGGGAAACCAAAATACCTGTCCTTCATTCAAGTGCTTGTTTCCTTCCAAAAGCTCTGATTGCAGAATGATGCCAGAGTACATTTACTGAAAAGTAAGCAGATGTCAGTAAACCTGAGAAAAATGTCCCAGCTCTTCTAACAAATAAGAAGGACACAAGAAGAAAAACTGTTCTGAGACTTGCCAGGAAAACCATTAATTTAGCATGGTATGAGTGAAACAGGGAAGGTTTTTTTTTATCATAAACCAATCATAAAGGCCACGATGCCTATTCTTGAAGAGCTGGATTACCATGTATGGCTCTTGACTCGCTTAATCCTCTCTTTAAGGCTGTTTTATCTTCCCTATGGATCCTTTGTGGTCTACACAATAAACACGTCCAATTTCAGGGTCTCATATGAAAGCACACGAGAACAAGGGGAAGCAACAAAATGAGAATGACGGCATCGTTTAGGAGAAAAGATTAGCTTGGCAATCACTACAGCTTTTACGTTCCGTATCAGAATTACTCAAAATGGAAAGAAACAACTTACAAGTCAAAGGTAAAACGAATGATGACGTCAATCCTTTTAAAAATGTGTGTGACTAAGTCAAAATGAGCTTATCTTTTTAACTTAGATTATCCCTCACTTGGTAACATTTTGTCCCTTCTGCCCTGCTGTGGATGGAGTAACTTCATCATCTAGCAGTAGGATTAAGAAGGAACTCCATGGAATTCTCTAGGCTAGAATGCTGGAGTGGTAAGCCATTCCCTTCTCCAAGGGATCTTCCCAACCGAGGGATCGAACCCAGGTATCCCACGTTGCAGGCGGATTATTTATCGTCCGAGCCAGCAGGGAAACCCTAGAGACAAACTACGTGGGTTCAAGTTTGAGTTCAGTCACTAAACTAGGCCACGGAGTTCTCATTTGTGAAAGGACAGTAATGTATCAACCTCACATGGTTAAGGAGGAAGCAACAAGTCACATGGATAAAACTCTCCAAAAGATGCCTCATAACACAGTAAATGCTCACAAAATGTTAGCTGAACAACTATACACCAAAAAGCATAGTGGAACGCTGCCACAGCCGAGAAAATCTTAATCTTTTCTGCTAAGCTATGCAGTCATTCTCGTTTGTTGTTTCTTCTTATCCTAGTGTGCTTTTGTATGAGACCCTCTACTCACTAGGCAAGGCTTTTTCAAGTCATTAATTCATGTAGCCCTACTCAGAGCTTTTAAGGTTCTTATTATCCCCACTTTACACAGAAGAAATGGAGCATCAGGAATTTTAAAACTGGCTGACAGTTATACAGTTAAAAATGATCAAAACAGAGTTTTAGACTCAGTGTTCCTGATTCTAAATCCGTGACACTGTTTTCATGGCTCCTTCCAGCAAGTTCCCAGCCCCTGCGCTTCTAGTCACTTGCCCTAGTCATCCATCAGACTGACACATTAGCTTCAAAATCCACAACAGATCTGCCGACATCCAAGGAACTCTACTGAGTTTCCCTCCAATGCCACACGTCTATTCTGTTTCTTCTATTAATTACCATCATCAGCTCAGAGCCCAGCATGTACTCACTCTTCCCCCAAGCTTCACTACGGTTCCTGATTTTCTCACCTCTGAATGGTATGGTGCTAATGCCACTCAGAGTCCAGTGTGATGGCTCCAGTTAGGAGCAAGGCCAGAGTTCAGAAAGGCATCCTGACATGTTTCCAGTTTCCTGCAAGAAAAGCTACCCACTACTAGATGTCCCAGAACATGCTCAGATTACTATGAGTGTGTGCGCTTAGTCACTGAAGTTGTGTCCAAATCTTTGTGACCCAATGGATTATAAACCAACCGCCAGGCTCCTCTGTCCATGGGATTTCCCAGGCAGGAATACTGGAGTGGGTTGCCATGCGCTTCTCCAGGGGATCTTCCCAACCCAGGGATCAAACCCGAGTCCCCTGCATTGCAGGCAGATTCTTTTACCCACTGAGCCACCTGGAAATTACCGTGTGCACCTGTCAAAACTATTATTTGTCATATGGATGAAAAATTGTTCTTTGAAATTATCTGTTCTCACCATCTCACTTTTTTCTCAGAAATTGTCACAAGCTTTCCTAAGTCATTTCCTTCAGACGATATTCACTAGCATTACTCTTTCCACAAAGTGTTTATCAAGAAGCTAATAGTAACATTTCTCAGTTGAGAAAAAATAGTTATAAATACTGGATAATTCCTCTTAAATTGTCGTTCCCTAAAAAGTTAGCACAATGTCCGTTTTCTCTATATTGAAATCCCAGTGCTCGGCACAGTGCCTGATACACAAGCCGGTACTCAGTGAATATTTGCTGAATGACTAAGCAACTTGTTTGTAGATAGACTGGCTTTAAAATGCCATCATAAATGAAAAATTGAGACATTTCCTAATTTCACTGTATCTGCATATCATAATCAACATTCAGCTTGACAATCAACACAGTGTAAACATATGTGTGTGTGTATATATATATGTATGTATGTATATATATGTTAAGGCTGCTAACCTTTAAGGCTTGAAAGCTAATCTAAAGAAGTTACCTATGTCATAGCTAAGGCCAAAGGATGACCAAGGTTTTCATTTATATTTTTTCTCTGATTTTCTATATGGAAACATTATGTTCTAGAATAGGTATCATTTACAGAAACCAAAATATATTAGAAAAATTCAATATGTAAAGGTGGGGCTTATTTTATTGTTGGGTGTGTCACTGTACAGGTCCATTGCTCTTATTGAAAAAAGAAAGCATAAATTTGCTTCAAATCAGAAATTCAGCCTGACTATAAAATTCAGCCTGACATCTCATCACACTGAAACAATTCTTTTTTTCTACTGAATTGGACAGCCTCACTTGATTTTTAAAATAATAATAGTGATATAAACTGGACATGAAACTAAATTCAGCTATGTTTAGAGTATAGTTTAAATAAAATATTTCTGCAGCATGTTCTCTGGTTTCCAGATTTGTTAACTGCCTACAGAATTATCGCCTCAGTTTTAAAATGTTTAAAACAAATTATTAGATATATGACACTTAACAAATATGTATTCACATTTTCCATTCAGAATTATAATTATAAACAATAAAAAATACTAAATTAAAAAGATATAATTCATGTATACAGGATTACACTGAATTCTAAGAGCTAGGCTGCATATAAGAATAATATTGTTTAGAATTACTAGAATATTATTACCTACCCTAAAAAAGAGATTAATCAATTCAAGCCATTTAATATTGAGTATTTTGGCATCCGGGTTACAGCTTACCATTAGATTTTTCCTTTATTAACAAATTATTAAAAATACCAAATCTGTTACCAAAATAATAAAATATATAATTCTCATACAATATATATCATTACAAATAGAAATCATTTACATAAGAGGTAGATGCTTGGTTACCTGTCTCGTTTTGTTTTGTTTTTGTGATATGACCCCTGAGAAAACTCTGCTTGAGATCCACCTCCTCTCTGTGACCTTTCCAGGGCAGTCCCACAGGGTATCTGCCCAGAGAGCTCAGTAAATCCAACTACGTATAGTAGCTGGTGAGACCTTAGTTGGCTGTATACCTATTCCACTGTCTTTTTCTTTCTCACTGTAAGTGACCATTATCTTCTCTTTTCTACTTATAAATTATTTGGGAAAGGTCACCCATATTTTCACCATTCTTTCCTAACTCCTTAAAACGCTGAAATGCTTAGTACAGAGTTCCCACTCAATAAATGCACTTCTCAACCACTTTTCACCTGTACACCAGGTGTTTTATATTTTCTTTGAAAGATACATTTTAATAAATTCATACATGCCCACTTATTTGACTATATGACATATGTAGAATCATATAAATCACATACCAAATAAAAAGAATTAATGTTCCATAGATATGCCTATATACACACTTGGGCTTGCCTGGTGGCTCCGTCAGTAAAGAATCCGCCTGCAATGCAGGCGACCTGGGTTTGATCCCTGGGTTGGGAAGATCCCCTGTAGGAGGGCATGGCAACCCAAGTAGTCTTGCCTGGCGAACCCCATGGACAGAGAGCCCAGTGGGCTGCATTCCATGGGGTCGCAAAGAGTCGGACATGACTGAGCGACTAAGCGGAGCACACAGCACGCATACACACAGGCACTCTCTTCAGGAAAACCTAATAATGGCTGATCAAATGAATAGTAATTGGATAAAGATTAGTACCCAGTGATTATTGAGGAAAAGTTGTCAACACCAAAATTTTTCAGACACTTAAATTAGATCATTAGTGAAATAGTTTTTAAAATACGTAATGCATTTTTAATGAATAAGACACAACAGTCAAAATTATTCTTCAGAAAATAATCTTACCTAAAAGACTAAAAATCTCTCATCTAAACTTTTTGTGGGACTATAAATCAGTGCTATCAGAGACAAAAAGGAGAAAAAGTATTTACCATTCAAGCCCATGGAAGATTTGGGATTTTAAAGTCCTGGTTTCCTGCACAAAATCCCAATGCCTCAGGTAGTCTCGGCTAGGCAACAGTTACAGATATGTTGTTTTTTTCTTTCTGATTATGTTTATGTCTAAGTCTTTCTTATACCCCAGGAAAAAGCCTTATGAAAAATGGATAGTGTAAAGTATACTGGATTCTAAGCAGCAATTGCTCCTGAGAAAGGCTGTTTCCTTTCAGTCACCTACAGATATTGAAATGAGCATGGTGATTCGTATGTAGTTTTGTATCATTCGTTTCTTTATAGATCAATTTTGAGACATTACATAGCAACTAAAATAGTTTCATTTTTACTTTCTTAATATGTTTCTTCCTTCTTTTAGTAGAATGCTGCTAAGTCGCTTCAGTTGTGTCCAACTCTGTGCGACCCCATAGACGGCAGCCCACCAGGCTCTGCCGTCCCTGGGATTCTCCAGGCAAGAACACTGGAGTGGGTTGCCATTTCCCTCTCCAATGCATGAAAGTGAACAGTGAAAGTGAAGTCGCTCAGTCGAGTCTGACTCTTTGCCACTCCATGGACTGCAGCCTTCCAGGCTCCTCCGTCCATGGGATTTTCCAGGCAAGAGTACTGGAGTGGGGTGCCATTGCCTTCTCCGTCTTTTGGTAGAATACTATCCCTAATTTAATGCCCTGTCCCACAAAAGAGAGATCAAGTCTTTCAAATTCCTTAGAATAGGTGACAAGCATTCATTCATCGACCAAATAAGTACTTAGTACATACTATGAGCAGGCACCGTACTGGTTGCTGACTACAAGTCATAGCAATAACTGCAAACATCTTATTGAGAGCCTACAATGTGATAGGCACAGTGTTAAGCATCTCACAAGCATTTTCTCATTTCACCCTTGCCACCCACTGCAGAGCTCAAAAACCTGAATCTCAGGAAATATAACTAATTTGCCCAATCACATAGTGAATAATAGCAAAACAAACATTTAAAGCCACAGCTTGATTCTAGAATATGTTCTATTGCTAATACAGACACTACACTTCATATGGTTTTATTCTAATCATTCCTGAAACTGAAAACACAAATAAGGTGCAGATAATACTTCTTCTACAGTCACCAATCACCAGTGGAAATAGAACACAAGTCTCAGGAAAAATCAGATCTCTCCAGTTTCAGCAACTTCCCTTGAATTACCACTGCGACAGTTCTCTGATTTGCCCCTAATATTTGTATACTGTTTTAAGTAGTGTATTTTCATTTATTCCACAAATACTTATTATCAATTTTATAATGTGCTCCCATGCCATTTCCAATGATTTTGATGTCATGAACTTATATAACGTCCATCTTTTATTCATCTATTTTTCTGTCTACAATCGTGCCTTTCAGACATGCTTCCAAGCTTTCCTCATAAACTCTCAAACTAAAAGCTACTAAAAGTAGCTGATATGAAACTTTTTCTAAAGCTGCTAATATCTCTTCTCTAAAAGCTATCATCTCTGCTATATTCAGAGGTGACTTGATATACATAAGCATATTACAGGACACTCATATAACACAATTGACAGATAAATCTTTCATGTCATAAAAGAATTCTCACCATAGCAAAAGGATTCACTGAAAGTTTCCTTTTAAAATTGAATTCCCCTTGTGAATTTATTTTGGTTTCTAAAATTAAACTAAGAAAAAATTCTTAGAAACTTCTCTTAAATAAAAGAAGGCATATGGATGTTTGCTTTAAACTGGAGAAAAGCATTTTTTTTAAACTAAGATGAGAGACATATACCACACAAAGGAAAATGGAGACGTGGTAATTATCAAGCTAATCTGAAAATTGTAGACATCCAGGAAGCAGAACTTAAACCAGTTCCTCATAACCAGCTCCCAAGTTTTCTTCCAATACCTGACTTTCAAAAAAAAGTTTTTCTTACAACCAGGCTCAAACATGACCTTTAATGGTTACTGGAAATCTGGCAGCACATTTTTAATGGATCCTTTCTGTTTTCTAACTACAATCAAATCCATATTAGTTGACCATAACTTAAACAGCTTTTCTTCACCCACTGAAAAGATAAATACAGTAATTCTTATGAAAACCCCAGCTACAGAGTGACTTCAATAGAAATATCCTATGAAAAGCTATAAAAGAAAACAGCCAAACTCTTGAATCAATTGATTTAAATAAATTACAAATGATAACATATGTCTTTCAATCACAAATTTTCTCTTTGTACCTAAAAAAAAAAAAAAAAAATTTCTAAGTTCACAAAATAACACTTTTCTTTATTTATGCTCTTATAACAGTAAAACTAACACAAACAACCAAAGTGGGTTTGAGTCTCTCTCAGATTCAGTACTCGCAGCTGTAAAGTGAGACAGTCTCTAGGGATCCTTCCAGCTCTAAAAATCTATGAGTTAAAGACCTCTTTCTTTAAAAAGCAAGCTTTTTATCTAGACTGAACCAAATGATTTGACTATTGGACTTTGAATTGAGTAACACTTTCATGTTGCTCAAGAGTCAAGTTATACATTTTCTATTTCTCTTTAATAAATAAAGTGTATTAAAATCCTAGATTTAACAAGAGTGTGCTAAACTTCATTAAATATTGCTTAATGTGAAGGGGATCTTCCCCTGCCAGGGTAACCAGAAGTCAAATTCCTCAGATTCCGGTGCTAAGAGGGACAGTGAAAACCTTCTGGCCAACTCTCTCACTTGGTGGACAGAGAAACCAAGTCAAGAAGAGGTGCCAGATCCCCCAGGTACTTGCAGGAAGGGGGGCTACCCATTTTCTTCTCTTTGGCTTCAGTGTCTGCTTCAATCACTAAGTAGCACAGAGTGAAACTCTACATCAGTACACAAAGGAACAGAAGAAGGTAATTTCATTACCAGGTCACTAAATAATTTAGAGTCTAATTTTTTTTTTTAATGCAAAGACCGTATGTTCAGAAACCTACAGTTCAAAGTACATTAAGTAAAACCAAGTCCATATGCAGATATGTGTTCTTCCATATGCATCTTAAGAAAACAGCAAAGAAAAAAATTATTTATCATCAGCCCCTAGGAAAAAAAATCTGAAATTAAAAGAAAGAATGGAGTAAATCTAAATTGTGTATTTTGATTCCTTCTAAAAGGATTAAATAACAGAATTCTAAATGGTTTGTTTGTACTTTCCATGCAATATGTAGATTAACCATGAAATTCTGTTTGGGACACTTTGACATCTGTTTTCAGTGCATTACAATGAAATCTGGGGACTTGATACATACATTTGCTGTAATAAAACTGTCACTAATCAGTGTTTTCCAAAATATTGCCCATAACTATTACTATTCAGTAGTCTCATTTGCATGATCTAATATTGTTGCTACATCATGTTTTTCCCTGACAATGTGTTAGCTGGTCCCAGGCACATGGTCTGAAATGGCTACAAACCACTCAATAATTCCAGCGCTTCCATAGTACTCTGTACACACGCCTGCAATCTGCCCCAGAATTTAACTAATACTGCATCCTTCATGAAATCTTTTCCCAGTAACTACAATACCCAAGGCTGAATTCACATCCCTGGATGTGAAAAATTCCATAACAAAAAGAGAACCCACATCGAGGAGGAAATTATACCTCCTGAGACTTCCACAACAGAAGATATAAACACAATCCTAATTCATAAGTCCTTTAACCAATCCGTAATAATGCTGTTTGAATACTGAGTACAGAGTCTGTCCTTGACTTAAACCATTTCTATGAAACGCAGAACAAGATTGGACCAGACTTTAAAATTGAGTCTGCTTCACTTTCTCCAGAGTTAATAAATAACTGTATCAATGCAAAGACCAAGCAAGAAACACCAACTCACAAAGAGTTAACATATCTCCTGGATATTAGGTTGAACAAATGCTTCCATTTCATGTTGTACATATCTGGTGTGTCATGTACAAAGCTTGGAACTCAGGGGGAAAGTGATTCTGAGAGTCCACAAAAGGTCTTCACCAAAAAAAAACAAAAAATTAATCTATGCTAGCTTGAAATGAATTCCATATTTTATCAGTACTTAGAATCATATTCATCTTCCTTCACAGTTCAATATAATTTCATTTTGCCCTCCTATGAACTCATTTTAAAGTCAAAATATATTTCTCTATACACATGTTTTATATTATACAAATGTTGGATACAAAAAGCAGATTAATTGTAGGCCCTAATACTGTGTTGTTAGTACTAAGAAGTCATTCCAAATGTTCTAAAAGGGATTAATGTAGTCTAACAAGTCTATTTAATTATTGTAAGACCAGTGATCCTCATATTACTATAAGCAGCTTTTCCTTTACTTGGACACTGTAAATAGAACAGACACTGTTACATGATAACTATACGTCTAACCAAAAATACTAATGCTTTACCGTCAGGAAATTTAAAGAAACATGTTAGCATCTCCATGAGGCTAAAAAAAAAGCAACCAATATTTAAGAATCATATATGCATTCCCATTTCAGATCCATATTAACTTTAAATCCTAAGTGCAAACAAAGCTTTTCAAAGTAGAAAGACAAAATACCAAATTCCTCTGCCATCAACAGCAATCCAGTTTACATATGTCAAAAAATTGGGGTTGTACATTTGTCATGTACTAAAATACACGCTTCTTGATTTTGAACAGAAGAGCAACTGAATACCAGGTAAGTTCTCAAAAAGAAAAGGCAGGACACAGATTATTAAAAATGATGTGCCAGGATCTAAGCCAGCTGATAATCAATGTTCTGATTCTACTTTCTGCATACCCCAGTTACTGTTTAACAGACGAACAAACAGAGAGGGAACTTCTCCAATTAAGTCCTGGTCAGAACTCCTAAATATTATTATAAAATGCTTCGCAGAAGAATATGAATCTGTTTTTGCACTGTGTCAGTGTGACATGTGATTTAAGGTATTTCCCTGGTAGCTACAGACTATGCGTAAGGGCAAACTGTTCACTTTCCAAACCTGCTGTACAAAGTAACTGAGGGAAGCAATCCACAGTCCATGGAAAAGAAGCACCATGACTAGTTCCCCAAGAAAAATCTGACCCATCAAAGAGATTTCGGGGCCACCCAGATCCAACCAACCAGAACCACAACACTCAAAGGCTAATCCCAAATCTGAGAAGAAGAGAATGTTTCAACCACTTCCCATGTGGCTTTCAGATGTTCTCAGAAAAAGCGACATCATTTTAAGTAAGAAATATTACCTTTTTTTCCCCTTAAGATTATTTAATTAATGTTCTTAACACCCTAAAAAGGACGAGTGAGAAAGACTGACTTAAGGAGGAAGATTTTCAGTGGCAATAAAGTCAAAACAATTCATGTAACTAATGAAGCAGTGTGAATTTTGACCCAACTAGATATCATTTCTAAATAAGACAGTCTCAGACCTAAGAGTCTAAAAACCAGCAGCTTCTTCCTCAAGAACTATCCAGTCCATATCATCACCACTTCTGTCCCACCAAATGTAAAACCTAAGTGGAGCTCTCCCAGCTGGTGCTCATTTCATTATATATATATGTCTTACGTTTTCACTGGAATGCAATGAGTTATCAATACAAGAACTTCCTAGGACACCCTTCCTCTGACACAAGTTATTTACTCCAAGAGCTACTAATAAAATTACTCCTTCCTTTCAATGACTCCTAGATTGATCAAGAAATTAACTGTCTGGTAAGTCTGACATAAAAGACTGCTAAAACTATATACTAATTCTAATTTAAACTAATCTAAAAACCACACACAACTAGTTAACCTCATGCACCTACTAACAAATATCTATACACACCACTGTACTCAGGACTTTCATTTTCTCCTTGGAAAAAAGGAGATACACCCAAACTAACTGACTAGCCCATGCAACAACACCTAACCCATTCTCTTCACTACTGGGTGTTTTCTCTAGATGTCTACATTATGCCGTGTTGCTTTATATAGAGCAATCATTACTCTTACTAACATTCTAGCTTTTACTTATGTGAATTACTTCATGTAACCCTAAAACAGTCCTGTGAAGAAGGCATCCTAAGCCCATTTTACAAAACAGAAAACCAAGGCACATGGAGCTTGAGGGACTTAGCCAAGGTCACTAAAGCTGATGAAGAGTAGAACCAAGACCAGAATGAAAGGTCTGATTAATGCACTTATTTTCCTGTGCTCTATGAAAACTAAAAGTCAGGAAGAAGGGAGATATGCTCAACTCTGAAGGAATCCAAAATCTAAAGCTAACAGAATATTTTAAATGGTATGTTATTTACCCTTCAACCTATGAATGAACCATCCTTCTTAAGTAATTCCTGCAAGATCTGAGCCATATTTTTTTTTTCCTCTGCATTCACTTCAACTCTGCGAGACACAAACACACACACACATCAATTACCCAAGATCCAGGAACTTCCGCTCTTTAGCTCAGCAGCTGAGATCTGTGATAAATCATTTCAGTGGAGGAACTGAGGCAGATTTCTGGAAGAAATCGCAGACATTTTTTAAACCCTTGGGGGCTGGTCCGCTGTTCTTGTACCACAGTCCCACTGCATATGACCGATCAGCCCAGTAACCACATCCCAACTCAATTCTATTTTGGCTCTACTGCTGAGACACCACTGAATGAGCAGAAAGGTCTGAGAGGTGCTTTCAAGTCTCGATTAGATTTTATGGGACAGGAGAGAGAAACTGAGGCTCTTGACTAAAACCAGATTGTTTCATTCACCCTCCTTCCTTGGGTCCGAGGATGCTGGATTATCAACACAATGCTGAAAAGCATTTAAATTCCTTGATTCTATGAACATTCCTGGGGGAAAAAAATCATTTAAAACAGCAAGAATCAAGAAAAAGAAAAACCTTCTCACCTGCCATTTCAGATATTTTAAATCACATGCCTTTTTCCAAGGTTCTAGTGCCTGGGCCACACTGTCTCCCATCTGCCAGTGTCTCCACACACATGGATAGACAGTATGGGACACACAAGTAAGGAAATGCACATTCTAACTTAAACTTCCTCTTTTCTTCTAATAATTTAAAAATAAAATGTAACAGCTTGGATTTTAAATATTTAATCTGGCAAATATAGGAAAAAAATCATGAACTACAATGTCATATTTGGCAAAGAAAAATTTGGTAGGATAAAAATATCTGTGTTTTAACATTTTAGGAGGCATTTCCAATATTTTAAAAATAAAATTATTTCACTGCTTCGGAAGAGAACGGAGGTAAAATTCTCTATTTTTGCATAGGAGGGTTTCATAAAGAAGGCAAAAAAAATTTTTTTTATTCGTTAAAATAAACATTGAATTTCACATGCTGGCAAATGTCCTCAAAGAAAGAAAAACTTCAAATTTACTAATGGTTCACTAATGTTTTTAAATATAGCCATCTAAGTCATAAGAATAGGTTTCCCCTAAAACTATAAGATGGACTATATAAAGTTACAACATGACTCTCAGTTCTTAAAAATTTGTTCTAATCCTACATGTTTAGCATACAGCTTTTTCCAATGCCAGACAAGTTTAAGAGGTGAAGTTTCAAAATCAGTCATTTTAGGACCTACACTAACCCAAAGCATGACTAGGTTTACCAGTTTTACCCTATATAGTGACAATAAAGTATTTTTACTGTAACAGCTGAAAATGTTGAAAAGTAATTATTAAGGAAACCATAAATATAAAGAGCTGAAAAGCCAACCTCGGAAGAGAGGGGGTAGGTAAATGGTGATATGAATAATCATCAAACACGAAAACTGAACATCTAAGCAGACGGAATTTAAATTTCTCTAAATGCCCGAAGATCCCCCACTTCCTGGAGCAATGAAGGCTGCAAATTTGTTCCCATCGCTCTCAGCAAACAAAAGAAAGTCACTTCTACGGCTAGACCATGTCAAACAGAAGACGTGGCTGCTGCGGAGGGACGCCTGGAATCCACTGGGGTGTAAAGTCAGGGCTGGGGCTTTTTGTCAGCTATTACCATAAAAGAATAAGAGGAAACAGTGACATTACTGCACAATAGAAAGGTCAAACAGCTTGCAGCCATTTCATGACCCAGACAAGTCAAGGTCAAAGGATTCAGGTAGCAACTTAGCCAGGGCATAAGTTACAGCACAAATGAATTGTTTTAACACATCAGCTTTGGTCAATTAAACCTAACAAGGCAAGTTGCATCACGTAGCAGGGTTCCTGACACCAAGGCCAGAAGCTGAGACCGACCTCATAAAACAAGGCTTTTAACATAGCATAGCAAATTTAAGGTAATCCATCCAGAAACTGCAGATGTCAGAATAATAAAATACAAGTTGTCCTAAGCAGGAACATTTTTCACACTTTAGAATTCGCTAATAGAGGGGCATAGACTTCATACTGACATACTCGTGTTATTAACATGGACATAAATGTAATCCTCTACTCACATGAATTACAGAATATACCCTATTTCAAATAACCATCCTAACATCTGTGCCCATGATCAGATTTTTGTCCTAAGCTCTACCATTCCCTGTTAACAACAGTAACTTTCTCCATGTACTTTTTTACAATATGAGTTTTGAAAAACTGAAGCCTTAAAAAAAAAGTCTTCAGCTTCATGCTGCATCAGTATAGTAGTGTCACAATATGAACTGATGGTTATTAAATGCTTTTGTGCAGTTTTGTTGGAGACACAGGTATTATATAATTAAACTCAATACTATTTACTGAATTTTCTACTTTGAGATATGGAGTTGAAGCTAACCTGAATTTTAAAAATTCCAATACATTTAAGGAATTTTTTCTCAAAGGCAATTCTTATTTTCCTTTTTTCTGCTTGTTTAAACAAATCCCATTTTCAACTGATTTGTTCTTCATCCATAACTTACTACATGCTCTGAACTGCCTTAAAATGGGATTCTGAAAATAAACAACCTCCAGGCAACTCTCAGCTAGTAAAATTACTTCATCCATCACCCCATATTTTCAAGTATATAGTCTTTATTCAGAGTTCTTTAATTCATCTGTGATTCATCAGTGCTATCCTGTTTAAACTATCATCATAAACAGTGAGAATATGTGTATCTAACTGTTTTATTATATACAATATATTTATGTGCAAGAATAATTTGCATTCCACTCTTAGAACATTGCTTGATATAAATTTCTGAAGATTTTTTTTTTTCTTGTATGTGTGGCCTTCAATTCAGCCCCAAGTTCTTTTCACCTCATTGGTTAATTGGTGGTCATTTATTCCAATTTTCTGAATAATATAACAACCAAAATGCCCAAGCATTCAAGTCCCATTAGCCTCACATCCTGTAACATCCAGTCTAACACAAACTAATCCCACAGACTCCTTCCTCCAAGACATGTACTTAACGTTCGCAAGTTCTCTGCAGTACAGTGATTTATTCTCCATGCTAAAT
Source organism: Cephalophus harveyi (assembly GCA_006410635.1). NCBI lineage: Eukaryota > Metazoa > Chordata > Mammalia > Artiodactyla > Bovidae > Cephalophus > Cephalophus harveyi. Next base: position 1,315,018 of record SJYT01035616.1, read on the forward strand.
CCCAACAACAGAATTCAGCGAAATTAACCACATCACATCATTAGAGTTCAAGGACCCAAGGATGTATTTTAAAATGAGATGACACATCACATTGCCAGAGAAAAGTGAGCTTGAAGAGGAAGCTCCCCTCTGGCTCCGCTTGGCGTAGAGGAGTGCTACCGAAACAACCTAACCACTAGTTCTCTGAGATGTCTAAAATTATTCCTCTGACACAAGGATGGAAGGAAGAAAGAAAGGCTGGAAAACTGTGCTTTGAGCACATCAACCGATCATTTTCTCTGTCACAGCAAACAGACCAACAGACTCCTGAAGTGTCACAAGTCAAACTTTCCTCAACTTCAAACTAGAAAATCCACCCTTTCATCAGCTGAAGAGACACTTCCACCCAAAGTCAGTTTCAGACCCAGGGATCACCCTTGCCTTTGCCTGTCTTTTTCAGGTATGTAGGAATTCCCTATTTTAAGGAGCATCTCATAGGCTATTTCCACTCTCTAAAAACCTTAACCTTCCAACAAAGCAGTAATGGGCCCTTAGATTATAAAGTCAGTTACCATGTAAGCCACTGAAAGGACAGAAAACTTATCTCAACTTTTAACAGCTCCAGATAATTCTGGCTCAGCTTCTCATTGAGTCCCTCCCTCTTCAAGGGCTGAAATTCCAACTGGTCAGCAGGGATGGCAAGAGTCAGAGTGTCATACAACTGTTTCTTAAGCCCATTGGTCTAGTTTTTCAGTTCAGTCGAGCAGAATGGAAGTTTCTGAGGAGACAGACATTACTAGGTAGATATCTTGGATTGTTGTTCCAAATTATAGTGCCAAACTTAAGAGGAAAAAGTTAATGATGAATTAAAACTTTAATTTCCTTTTGGCAGTTTCCTCGTAAATTCCAAATTTAGGGAAGAATGAGAAAGTAAATAAAAAACCCTATGAAATCTATAGTACACCTATGGGTGGACAGACCTCTCAGACACCACTTACAAAACAGAAATTTTCAAGAAGCCTAAAGCCATGGTGATGGGTTTCCTTCAGTGGCTCCTGCCCAGCTGGGCCCATAGGCACACATTCTTTATCTGTTAGGGCACACCCTCTGGAAGACCTAACCATCATCTCCCATTATTGCACTGTTTCCCCAAATAACCAGTATTGCTGAAAAATGAACATCATTTTGGTTCCTTTGCATATGGAGTTATTTTCCCACCCAAGAAGCAGAGTGCACTAAATCTAAAAATCTAAACACATAATCTAGCTGAATATTTTTTTTTTTATTACAAGATATGCGGTGCTGTGTATATGGTGAAAAGGAATAAGGTGGGGAGAGACACCTAATGCTGTCAACAGGGTATTTTATTGATCTTTGCTGCCTCCAGAAACTGGATGGTCATGTACTTTTTAAATACCTGAAAATCATAATTGATTCAACAATTATCATACCTCTCTCTCCCTCCCTCCTTCTATTTCTTTCTCTATTTCTCTCTCTCCCCTTTCCCTTTGAAAAGTGAGATCATATGAAGAGCAATGCAAGAGCTTAGTTTGCCACATCAGAACACAGATGCCAAGCTTTCCCAGCTGGCAACTGGGGCCTCAGAGTTTAACTCTTGAACTGTCCAGCAAAACTATCTTAGGGTGGGAACATCATGGCCGAGAGGGCGAACTTCTGGCCTCTCGGATTGTGTTTTCTCCTTATCAGCGAGAAAATTGCTAAGTATCTTATCTTACAATATGTGTTCCCACAAAGGTCTCATTAAGTCTAGGAGCAAGACATGCCAGTAAGAGCCCTTCTTTATCTGGCGAATTGTGCGAGAGCCAGAATGCAAACAAATGTGCACAGAGTTCATGAGTTCAGTCAAGGACAGGATGCTAGATGGGAAAACTTAACAGGGTTCCCCTAAATCAAACATGCATACAAATGTCATGCTTTCTGAGCATTTCACAATGTAAGCACACCAAATCATCCTGGAGAGCAGCCTCATGTTAACAAATTATGAAAGCTTCATTTTCCCTGTAGTGGGAAATATCTGCAAATGAAGCGAAATTTATTAAAATGGTAAAATATGCTGTCAACTTGCAAACAATTATCTACTTAAGCTTTTCATTAAAAAAAATAATAATTGTTACCCCAAAGAATTCTAAAAGTCAGTAACTGAGGGAGGAAGACAATTGTCAGCATTAGCTTCCTCTCTAATAATATGTGACAACCCGGAAGGATTCTATTTCAAACACAATAATAATGATTACAACTCCCCCTGTAAACAAGTCACATTTTTTCACAACTTCAAAATGTACGTTGATTATCATATCATTTACCAATAAAACAACAGAAGTTGCCATCCACAATTTTAAGGATTCCACCAAGCTAAAACGGAAACTCTTCTCTCCTGGGAGCCATAAGGTTCCGGGCATCTCTCTAGCACTCCAAAACATGCTGAACAGGAGTGCAAAGTACAGTTCCGAAATCAGTCAAGCTGAGTTGAAACCCGAATCTGGCAAATGCATGACAACAGTTACTCTCCCTCGAGATCTCGAAACTTCTTGGTGTGTTACGACCTCTCTCTTTCTTCAAAGCTCTTCCCCCAGAGAAAGCCCAGCCCACCTTGCCCACCCCACCCTGCCTTTTTCCCCTTCAGACAGGACACAGACTGGCCACTCAAGGCTTCCACAGGCCAGACTTCCTTCTGTGCAGCCTGCTAATCCTTCTGATTAATTAACGAGATAACGATGGCTAACTGGAAACCAATGTTCATGCAAACTATCCAGGAAACTTCAACCAAAATTATTTTGGCCTTTTTGTTCGTCTTCCTGGTGTCACATTTCCTCATGAAGATTCTCTCATTTTTTTTTTTTCTTTTTAGCATTTACACTGTTACACATTACTAGTGACTACACATAACGAGAAAAAAAAAAAAGTCCTCTCAATGGCTTACTATAAAATTTGGAAGGGTAGAAACTGAAGGAACTAGAAATTGCCTAAGAAATAAGCAGTAATGTGACGGCCACAGTCAGTCCTGGCAAGTACGTTCCATGTCACTGCAGCCAGCTAGCCCTCCACACCCTTCCCAGAGCGCACCAGGCACCCTACAGTACACTTCTGTCCCGAGAAGGTGTCCTGTGCAAGGCCTGCCTGGTTTTTGTTTTTTTTTGCTTTGCTTTCAAGAAGGCAATAACAAAGGCAATATGGGGAATAGGTACCACCTGCCCAAGAATCACTGGACATCTTTAATATCTTGGGAAAAACAGAGGGCACTTTAGAGCTTTTTTCCTTTCATCTGTCATCATCTTAAAAAGAAAAAAAGGAAACCGAAAAAAATAAAAATAAAAGGAAGGGTTTTCTATCAGCTAAGGTTTGCTGCAGCAAACAAGCAAGCAGCTTTCATTCAGGGATTGTCAAAAACTTTCCAGTGTGCCCACTGCAATGCGGATGCCAACCAACGAATCAAAGGCATTCAGCAACTAGACAAAGAGGGTCTGATGCCAACCTCGGTGCCACTGGCAACCGTTATTGGCATCCAGCACAGTGTCTGCCTTTTTTTTCCCCCTCGCCTGGCACTTCACAAACAAAATGGCGGTTCTTGTAGCAACGAAACAGCCGAAGCGCAGCCCTCTGAATCAATACCGTCAAATGATTTTATGGATTTAAATGCAGGGACTCCCACACGATGTGTGTATTTTAGGTAAAGTGGGGGTAGCATCATTTAATAAATGACTATATTGAATATGACTCTTTCCTAAACAGAGAGCAATAGAAAAATGGACTAAATTGCGGTCAACCAGACTCTAGGCACAGGAGAGGCTGAATAACAAAGAGATTTCGCTTTAAAGGAAATTCTGCCTTGCGGCCATGGGATGCAAAAGTCTAATGAACTATATATCAGAAATGATTTCAAAATGCATACATTCTCCCCAAAACTGTATCAGATGCAGATGTAGCACTATAGCTTGTGTCAAAGCTCTAGTAACTCTTTCCACATTTCAAAAAAAAAGATGAGGCTGAAGCTGCTGGGCATGAAAAAAAAATAAATAAAAGTGTGGGTTGAACCAAAAGAGAAAGAGGGAAAAAGCATAGGAAGTTGGTCAACAATGAACTTTATTATTTGCTGGTCTTTATTTCATTCTCCAGAAGATATGCAGTTTGTGATCTTGTGTAAATAACCAAGAGGACTATTGACATTTCTAGATCTGGAAATTGTCAATATATTGTAACATCACTCCACACTGCAATGCGGATGCCAACTAACAAATCACAGGCATCCTGAGCTAAACAAAGAGGGTCCGATGCCAATCCTGGTGCCAGTGGCAACCATCTTTGGCATTCTCTCTGTTCTTTCTCATGTTTTCCTCCCAGTCGTTTAGAAGTGGGGAAAGAAAGAAAAAAAGGGGGGAAAGGTAATTCCATTGCCCATTCTTTGCAAACATTACATTTTTCTTTTCTGAATTTTCTCTTGTGTTTTTCTTTATACTTCTTTACCTGATTAATAAAATAGACTTAAGTGGGTTTCCATGCACTTAGAGGAGAAGTAAAAAGTCACAATGGGAGATATGCAGCTCTCTGATTGACTACAGATTAGTTTCTTAAAATGCCCTCTTCAACACACTGCACAGCAAAAATATGTAATCTACATTTGACCAAAGGAAAAATTTTTAAAAAGGGAAAACACAGAAGCATCTTGATGTGACTTTTTCAAAGAAAGCGCCATCAGATATTATAAAGATATGATGTATTCACAAGTAACAGAAAATATAAATTAGGTGCACAGTGTAAGATAATGACAGGTTTTCAAAACGAGACTCAAAACAACAACAAAATGAATTTTTTATCTGAAAATGTGGTCTCCAAGAGTTGCTTAAAACTTTATGATTATCATGGCCGATGGTGCAATGCAGAAGGCATTTATGCATTTTTTCTTTCTTCAATCTATCTTCCCAGATCCAAAGGATATGTTCTTTATTGTCAGTTCATCAACTAAGACAGTTGGCTGCCTGCCCCAGGAGTGAATGTACATGTGTGCACACCTCAAGGAATAGCCTTCAAGCAAGTTAAAATGCAAGCAGCAGTGAAGTGCTTGCAAATCTTCTCTCCCTGCACTAAAAAGTTACATAACCCACTTTCTAAAACTTTACTTCCAGTCTTGACTTTCATGACAGAGTTACAACACATTTACAGTCAATCCAACACATATATACAGCCCACCTTATAATGTCACCTCCTAGACAGCTGTCAATCAAATTAAGTGTCATGTGCTAATGAGTTTTTATTTTAGGACACACAGGGAAAAAACACATTTTTTTCCCCAAACCATCATTACTTCAACTTTAACTTTTAAACATATAGAAATAGTATATGCAGTCTTTTATTTAAAAAAAGACTATTTCCAAATGTACGATCTCAGGCACCATTATTTAAAATCAAACTAGAAATGTTTAGCTAACTTTTAAGCATATCTCTAAAACTATACCAAGAAAATGTAAAGAAAAAAAAAAACACATAAAATACCTAGATTTCTGAGTCAAAAGAGTAACTCTGATATTTTATATTTTGGGATGATGAAGTTCATACAATTGACTATATCCCACACTTATATAACAAATATCAGATAACCATCTGCCACCTGGCTATCTGCAGGCCACTTTCCCTACCACCTGGCCAAGTTAAGAAATGACCCACCAACTACGGTAGATTAAACTACAGTCCACTTTCATTAGATTTTTTTTTAATGTTTTACTATGGACTGTTGCTAATACAAGCACATCAATATATATCGATAAATTTATTTGAAGTAAAGAAATTCTCACCTCCTTAAAGAAAATTATATTAAGAAAAATAAAAATAATAAACATATTTCATGAACCCAGAAAACACTCAGCAAAAAATATCACCTGTTTTTAAATTATTCAGGCAACATTCACCCCACTCTTTTTATCAAGGATTTTTTTTAAATAGGTATGGTATGCAGTTTCTGCATTCTTTTTGAGATTTATTTTAAACCAGCGTAACCAGTCTACTTTCTGTTTTTGTTCTCTAAGGAGAGCTGCGACTTCTCTCCTTGGTAAGTTTCATGAATTTACAAATTCAAGTAAACGGACAGTATTAAGTGCTCCCAAATCACTCTGGGAGAATATTAGAACATAAATTATTTAAACAAGACCTATAATCCGTTTAATCTACAGCGAATATTACACAATCAAAAGTAGGTGTTGATAGAAATATTTAAATTAAATAAATCTAAGTCTGCCTAAGATATACTTTCTGATACTGGCTATCTTAAGCATTCTGTAATAGGAAATGTTCATTCTATTTTTCAGTGCAGTAGCACTGGATTCGTGAACAAAGTTCATCTACCTCGTTAGTTAGGAAGCTAATACAAAGACTGTTAAAGAACAGTTTGACTATTCATAAATCAAGTTACATTTTCAAACTGGCAAAAGATGACTAGATGTAAAGAATGTAGCCGAGGACAAAGAGCGAAGTGTAATCAACTATAGTTTTCAGATTATTCTGTGTCTTTGGAAAAGTGTATTATTTCAAAGACATTTGAAAACGCATCTCTTTGTGGTCTTTAAATATCCACGCCTATCCAGGTAGGAAAACTCCATGTGTATTTCCATGGCTTGCACATGGCAGTGGACAAGCAAGTGGAGGAATAGGGGCATGCCACTCTCCCCAGATCAGGTGAACAAGAGACCTAGGGGCCTCCAGGACCATCTAACCCAAGCCAGGTGCTCTGTGCGTGGGGTCTGCGGGCAATGTTTGCCGGGCTAGAAGAAAGAACAATCTGCTCCTACCTTGCTCCTGCACGTAGTATGCCAAAAACAAATCAAGCTCCTTAACTGATACTGTGATATGATGTGGCTGGACACAAAGTGCTGGGTTTGTGCAATGTGGGGATTTCATGAGCCGCTCTCCATCGGTACTTTCCAAGGGGATGCCTTTGAACAGGATCACCATGACTAGATCCAGACGCCAGACTTTGTCTGCCTGTCGCAGGCAGTCGATTCTCCTAATCTTACCCTTCTGGTCAGGATTGGATAAGACACAGCACGGGTGCTTCTTGCCAGTCACGGTGAGCACAAAGTCCTCTCGGTACTCCTGGCGGATATCTTTGCGCAGTTTGGCCAGGAGCCTGGATGCCCACTTCTGTTTGATTTCAGGCTTTTCGCTGAGAAGCTCATCTTTGACTGCTCTTTCTTCATCCTTTGACATTCGCTTCTCGTGCTTTTTAAAGTACTTGCGTTTCCGAGCCTGCAGGTTGAACCAAGTATAGGCGATTGCACGGACGTGTGGAAGTAGTGCCTCGATGAATGGGTGAAATTCATCCTGTGGAAGATGAGGGGGAAAAACAAGACATACACGGTCAGTTTAGTTTGGTAAAGGCTCCAAACCATCAGACCACAACCCATTCCCAATTCAGTACCAAAAGTTACACATAAAAATAACATTCTTTTCTTATTTAAAATTATCAAAATAGCAGGACCAGAAGAAAATAAAGTATGCCAAGCTGCCCCTTTTCCACCAAGACTCACAGGTTGATTCTCCCTCCTAAAAAAAAAAAAAAAAAAAAAAAAAAGATTCATGTTTGTATTTCCATTCTGGCCCCATCCCCCTCATTCCCACCATGCATCCTATATTCTTTAAAATGTAAGCAACCAAGGTGCTTGGCACCTACTTCAATATTTAAATATTTACTTGACCAACTAACACTAAGCAGTACCATTTTACAAAGAACACAGTGAGTTTTTTTTTTTAATCGGAGCAGAGCTGTTCAGAAGGCAGGAGCGATGGCACAGTTCATTTCTCTTCTCTGTGGCACAGAAACACAAAGCATATAGATGCTCAGTGTAATGCCACACAGTTCCCGCTTTTGGAGCATGCTCTCAGCAAGAGGCTGCTGGTGGCACAAAGAGCATGCGCCATTAAACTTGATCCATTTTCTTATCAAACGTCCAACATTCCAACACTGAAACAGCACCATTCCAGGAGTGGTAACTAGAGAAACTGGTATACGGTGAGGGAAAGTGGGCAAAGGACACAGCTTGTCGTATCGGTGTCCTGAACAGAAGGTTTCCATACTTGGAGCAGCACATTCCCTCCCTCCACCAGCAACACTAGCCCCCAATACACACACACACATAAAAATACACGCATGCACGCTCTTACTCTCTCACAGATCCACAGACACACTCTTGCATTTTTAAATAAAAGTTTCTAAAGTTTAAAACAGAATTGACTCAGATGTTCTTCCAGCAGCTCTTCCTATAGAATCTGAAGCCCCACTGAGTCAGTTAATTTGTTAACGAATCACATGAGTATGGCAATTATTCTAAAACCCTTAAAAATCAATCTGAGGTGAACAATGAAAAATGGCAACTTGGCACCAACTTTACATTCTTTGTGTCTCTGCATGCGGTGGCAGGGTGACACCAGGAGTGCACTGCTGGTCACTCCCTGCTTTTGTGGAATCAATACAATTCATTTGCTACACATCTGAATTCTCGGACAGGGCTGTGGGTGCACATATGCATGGGCTTGTGAATCTGCACGTGGAGAGATCCCGTCTAGTGAATTAAGTGGTTTACCTTAGGCTCCTGCGTCTTTCCTGCCTGTTTCATCTAAGCCTTTTGTAAGGCAGAGAGGCAGCCAGGAGTGGCAGATAATCTGCACCTACAGTTATTTCAAGCTACTTCCCAAAGTAGTCAGTGTTTCATTACTTCCTGCCATAGGTAAAACCTGTCTCCTAAGCTCAGGCCTATTACTGTTCCGAGAAAGAGCTTAACATCCAGGGCGTGCACACTGTAAGTGGGCAGTGAGGCCAGATCTGAAACAAATGAGAACTTCCACCACGGCCACTTTTCTGGTGACTGTATCGTCACCTCAACTGCAAAATAACTTTCTCTAACTACTTATATCCCAAGTTAGAATTGACAGCCTAGTACTGGTCACCCTGAACTATATGGAATAAATTCTATCTGATCATCAGTCTGATGAATTCCATCAGGTAAAAATGATGAAAGTATCATGAATGACTCTCTAACAAAGAAGATGCCCCCAAACTCCCATAGAGTTATGAATTCATTTTCAAGATCACATTATCAGTGTTAAAGATTGCGGCATGTTCGCAGTCTGTAGTTCGGATCCAGAAGAGTTATACATCCCATCCGATCAATAATGCAATTTTCAAGTGTTTTAACATATTGCCGTGAAATGTTCCGAGAGCAGGATCAGCCTAAATCAAAATTTTATAACAATACAGAATGTGGATGATTACATCACAGCATGAGGCATAACCAAATGCCATAGAGGAAATCATTAAACCGATCAGTAGTTTCCAGCAGAGACTTGAACAATTCAGTTACTATGCGAGCACATTAAACTAGGCCATGGAAAGAGTTAAACCACAATCTGTTCTTTGTGTGGGAAGGCAGCCCTGCTCACAGCAACCACAGCCCATGATAAGACCTCCCTATCTCCATACACTTTCTGATGCCATGCTTTCAGCGTTCACTGTAACTACAAAAACTTTGTTTATCTCCCTTAGAAATATATGCAAGAGGAAACCCTGCTCGAGGAAATGTGGACTCATGCTTTGGGAACTCACTTCCTATAATCTAACTTCTCCTATGATTTATTGATATGATTTAAAAACTTACAAACATATACTCACAAACTAAAACCTTGAAATCGTAAAGAGTACATGCGGATAGGAAGAGCTTTGTCTCACTCACTTTACCCTTGCAGTATTATTTTATTTATTTTATTTAAAAATGCAGTATTATTTTAACAGATATTAAGCAATGTGGTAACTCTCAAGTACTTTTATCCTTAAGTACTATGTTCAGTAACATTTTATTTTCTTATAAAGACTTCAAATATAACTTTGATTACATTTGTTTGAGTTTCTAATCATCTATCATGTAATAGATTTCAAAATCTTAACAACTTATTTTAAACAATCAAAATGCAACACCGAGGGCTTAAATTTAGAATTTCTTAGCAAATGCACACAAAACACTGCTTTTTTAAGGTTGCCTTTAGCTTGTTGCCAATGCTGCCAAGTAATGTTTTAAAACATAGTTTTTTTCTTTTGATAAATAGAAGCAGTAAACTTTTTGAGTCCACAGTCACCTTACAAATATCTTTTAGGGCTTTACTATTATGCGAATTCCTTTCAAGTAAAACACTTACTTCTGACATGAAGATATCCTCAAAAAATGGTAAGTAGAGTTTTTCAATAAGTCACATGTATTTTTGTATTAACATGACTAAAGTACCATGTATGATTGTTTTCTAATGCTGAGTTGTAATATATCTGTAGTGATTTTGAATGGCATCTATATGAAGCATAGTAACTTGTCTTCATCAAAAAAATGATTAAGGTATTCAAATGTCCTAATTAATAGGTTATCACAATAACACTATAAACAACTATGAAAATTGTTTTTTTTAAGAAAGCAAAGCATTTAAGTAAGCTAATATCTAATGTCTTTATGCTAAGGTAATAGGCCACCTTGCTCTGGCAGAATTTTTATTAAAACACATTGGCATTTAGTAATTCTTTCTCTTTTCAAACTTCCTTTATTAAACTAAACTGATAAAATAAACAACCTAGTTACAAATTTCAAATATAAAAGTAAATAGTCCTAATTCCACTGGAAATATTTATTTTTCTTCACAAAACAGTGGTCTCCATGAAAGGGATGGAAAATTAGACCAATACAGAGGTAGAAGAGTAAATACTAGATGTCCTTGAAGCACTGCTATTTAACAATAAACCATTTTTATAAATGTACCTTCAGAACCTGAAAAATAGTGAAATAAAAAAAATTCAATACAATCATTCCAAGTCAAAGTTACATTATTAAGGGTTTACATTATTTTTAGCAAAAGCAAATACAAAATCCTATATGATGCTTAATTTTCTTTTTACAGATGTGTATAAGAGACAGCTGCAATGCGGATGCCAACTAACAAATCACAGGCATCCTGAGCTAAACAAAGAGGGTCCGATGCCAATCCTGGTGCCAGTGGCAACCATCTTTGGCATTCTCTCTGTTCTTTCTCATGTTTTCCTCCCAGTCGTTTAGAAGTGGGGAAAGAAAGAAAAAAAGGGGGGAAAGGTAATTCCATTGCCCATTCTTTGCAAACATTACATTTTTCTTTTCTGAATTTTCTCTTGTGTTTTTCTTTATACTTCTTTACCTGATTAATAAAATAGACTTAAGTGGGTTTCCACGCACTTAGAGGAGAAGTAAAAAGTCACGATGGGAGATATGCAGCTCTCTGATTGACTACAGATTAGTTTCTTAAAATGCCCTCTTCAACACACTGCACCGCAAAAATATGTAATCTACATTTGACCAAAGGAAAAATTTTTAAAAAGGGAAAACACAGAAGCATCTTGATGTGACTTTTTCAAAGAAAGCGCCATCAGATATTATAAAGATATGATGTATTCACAAGTAACAGAAAATATAAATTAGGTGCACAGTGTAAGATTGTAAATAGTCCTAATTCCACTGGAAATATTTATTTTTCTTCACAAAACAGTGGTCTCCATGAAAGGGATGGAAAATTAGACCAATACAGAGGTAGAAGAGTAAATACTAGATGTCCTTGAAGCACTGCTATTTAACAATAAACCATTTTTATAAATGTACCTTCAGAACCTGAAAAATAGTGAAATAAAAAAAATTCAATACAATCATTCCAAGTCAAAGTTACATTATTAAGGGTTTACATTATTTTTAGCAAAAGCAAATACAAAATCCTATATGATGCTTAATTTTCTTTTTACATCTGATTTATACTGATGTAAAAATACAGATTTATATCCATGTACTGATAATTTTGAATAACACTGATAAATATCAACTATAGCCTCTTTTGAAACTTCTTTCTAAAGCCTAGATATCTTATTGCAACAACGAAAGCACTTTGCAAAGTTTTCAATTAAGAATGTTTCTCTATTTTGTATTTACATAATCCTAAAAAATGTTTTGCTACAGCTATTAAGTTCCTGTAATACAAAACTGAACTATTGGTCTGATATCCAAGTAGCATTGTTAATACTACTTCTGCAACACCTTACACTATCTATAAAGTCACACAGATATTAAAGGGAGAATTTTAAAGCTACAATTTTTTCTTCTAGTCTAGGCCTTAAATCCCCAAAACAGTTTCAATATGTCAACCTAGATTTACATTATTAAAACAGTAGAGAATATCAGTCATCATGAATTAGTGTTGGTAAGTATGTATCCTTGAATACTAATGGGACAGTTGAATGACTATACTGTACATGCTCCTAATATTCCATATGTCACGATGCTACAATATTATTTTTAACTTATACAAATTTAGATAAAGCTAGTGACTTTTCGATTCATATCTAGAGGAAACCAAACATGCAAAGTAATCGCTAGCAATGTTTCTGAAAAGTCGATGCTGGCAATATGAACCAATACAGAAAAACAATCATTTACAGGTGAGAGCAAGTAGTGCAGCACTTTGCATGTGAAAAGCTTACCTCAATTTGTTTTATTTGAACTATGCTTCAATAATGTAAAAATAATATCAAATGGATGTGGTTTACCAGAAAGAGGAAAAAATCCTGCTGATGGGTAATATGAAAGGTAACTTTTGCAACTGAAGGCAATTCGTTATACCTGAAACAGTTTCATCATCATATTTATTGGCCATTATTCACAGCCTTAAAAATACAAATAGGTCAGCAACTCATTTTTTCCAGTTTTGTTAAATTAAAGTGCACGTTTATTTGCTGAAAATAGCCATATCTAAGTTAATCACACTCAGATGCCAAACAAAATATAAACAATAAAAAATGTGTCAGCCAAAAAGCTACAGGACTGTATCCAATCACTGAATAAGCCTTATCATTGTTTTCATCTTCATTCACAATTTATGAATGCCTCAGTCCTTTTGAATCACAATGGCTTCTAATTGTCATACAATTGAAATCTTAATCATTTGTCCATTACAAAAACGCATCATCACGATACTGGATTTTTTAAAACTTGTAACACACCTAAGACTAGGGGACACTTCTTAAACTGTTTATAGTTTTTAAGCCAATGTCAAAGAAAATGGTTATCAATTACTAATCGTGACATAGCCTCCTAAAAGCTGAAGTCAACTCTCCCACACCTTTAGAGGTTTAAAACACTGCTTCAAATAACAACTCTAGGCTAAGATATTTAGTTAGTTCGTCAGTTGCTTAGTTAGCCGGGCAGCGATGAAAGCCGCCCCCAGGTAAGCCTGTTCGGTCTCTCCACTTTTCCATTTGACCGATCGGTTTAAAATTATATAAATAGTGTTCTTGTAAAAGTATAAAGCCAGTATTTTATTTCATAACACTGTACTGAAATCTTAGGGCAATTTTCAAAGTGAATTTTTGAAAATGACCTTACTTTTCCAGCATTACTTTCTAACCTACGCCCCAATATCGTCAAATGAACAGGTCTCCACAAAATGAACATGTTTTAAAAGTCCTTTAACTTTCATCCCGACCAACTAACTCGAGTCCACGTCTAGATCGCCTTTGTGGCATGGTCACTGGAAACCTCAAAGTGCGGATCGCAGAGTTTCAGATCCCCAAATTAAGCAAAGGAATGGTCCTCGGACCACAACCTTCGACTCGCTTCGTCTCCCGCCCACTGCCTGCAGCGAAGTCCAGAGGCGCCCACAAGGACTCCTACTGGAGTCCCTTCGCCCAAGTTCACTGCTTGTTTATTAAGGCTCAGTCCCCCCCCCTCCACCCCCCAAAGCTTCTCTAAAGCCGGAGTCCACCTCAGCTCGCAAGCAACCAAAAGAGGCAGCAGACACCCTGGGCAGGGGCGCAGCAAGCACTCCAGGGGCCGCAGGCGGGCTAGCTCTCGAGGGCCCGAGCCCTGCCCATCCCTGGCGGCCTCGCCCGGCCCAGCCGCTCTGGCAGCACGCGGGCACCCGCTCTCCGTGCCCAGCGTGCCGGGCTGGGCGCGCACGGTGATTGTGAGCTAGGGGCCGCTCGCCGGCTCTGGTGCCTCCCTGCAAACCCCGCCGCAACTCCGGACCACTTCTTCTGCTGGGTTACCGGGATGTGCGGAGGTTAACTAAAACCATTAGTTGTCCGCGGACGAGAGCAACAAAACAAAGGCATTTCGGGCTAGAGAGAAAGCTCGAGAGAGCGACTGAGACATGTACCTGAGTGAGACAGATGGGAGAATACATCATGACTTCGCCTTAAAACGCACTTTCCCGGAGATGCCCAAGAAAATCTTCGAGAAGCAAGAATTTCATCTATTCATTTTACAGTCATCTGAGCCCCGCGATGCGATCAATCAGGACAGGGCTCTGCGCTGGATCACCGCAACTTCACAACAAACCCAGTCCTCCTTAAATAGCCAAAGATTCAAGTTCACTCGGCGTGCTAGATTTCCCGGGGTGAAATCCAATCTACACTTTTAACCCTCCTGCAGTCCGAGCGCGCTGGCCGTGCTCGCCGAGGCCGCCGCCGCCGCCGCCGCCGGTGCTGGCTGCTTTTCGCCTGGGTTTGGGGATTTGTTTTCTGTTTTGCAGTTGTTGTTGTTGTTGTTGTTGTTGGGGGCTAGGGGGTGCGCGAAGGTTCGGTGTGGGTCGGATTGGGGTGGTGGTTGGTGGTGAAATGCTTTTTTAAAAAAGGCGGGGAGGGGGGCGCAGGAGAGAGGGCGGGAGGGAGAGCTGGGGAGCCGGCAGAGGCCGGGGTGAGGGAGGGGGCGCGAGCGCAGGTCTCCCGGGCGGAAGAGGTTCGCGGCGCGCGATCCCCGGCTGCAGCGGCCGCCGCCCGCGCCGACTCCTCCACGCCCGGCTGCCCGCCCGCCGCCCGCCTCGCCCCGCGTCTGACCCGGCCGAGCGAGGAGGCTGCTGCTGCTGCCGCGGCTGCCCAGAACCCGGGGGTATCGGAACGCGCTCCTGAAAAATCCCAAACGATAAATCCCGCTCTCCCGCTCGGCTCCAAACTCCTCTGTTTCTGCTCTGGGCTCTTTTTTTCCCCTCCCTCTCTCGCTTTCTTTCGTTGCAAAACTTGGAAGTTGAAAAATTCACCAGTTCCACCCTCTGGACCCCGCTCGAGCTCTCTCCAAATCAGACTTAAGGATTGTTTTATTATTTAATTACACAATCATCGCTTTACTCCTCCTCCTGCAAACGCGCATTCCTTTTGCACCAGCCTCTCCACACCCCCCGCCCCCCACCTTCCTCCTCCTCCTCTTGCTTCTCTCCCTCTCTCTCACTCATTTGTTAAAGCTCTCATACCACTGCAATAGAACCACAACTTTTTTTTTAATTTTAAATAAATGATCATTCCGCCCTTTGGGCAAGTGCCGCGCCCTTCCCCCAACACGTACACACCCCGAAAACCCGCCCTGGAAAAAGGTATTTCGGTGCTCGCTGCGGACTCTTTAAGCCGCGGGAACCTCCGAGTAAGAGAAGCCCTGAGCCGAACTGGGCCCGAGAAAGGAACGAATGGAAAATTCCCTCACACCCAGGCCGCCCCGGGGCCCAGACTGGGGCGCCGACTCTCGCACCCGGGGCGGGCGCGGTCCGCCGATTCCGCCGGCTGAAAGGAGGAGGGGGAGACGGAGGGGGGATGGCTGAACGAACTTGGACTTAAATAGTTGGGGCACGCCGGCGCGGGTGGGAACTGGGCCCATCCGGGGTCTCCCAAGCACAAGCCCGCATCCCGGGGCAGCTCCGCACAAGCGGCGCGCCTCGCCGCGGTTTGCCGCCCTCCCTTGGGGGTGCCCGGTGCACGTGGCCTCGCGCGGAGCCGGAGGATCGGGCCGCGCCGCCGCCTCCTGCGCCCTCCTCCTAGTCCTCCTCCTCCCGCGACTCCTCTGGCTCGCTCCCAATCCCCACCCCTCCCCGGGGCCCGGGGCGCCGGCGGAAAGCGGCTCCCGCGCCGCCGGGGTGCAGGCAGGGCGGGGCCGCAGCGCGCCTGGGGCTGCGGGGCGGGCGGGCGCGCGCGCGAGCGGGGTGCGTGTGTCTCTAGAGCCCTGCAGAGGCCGCCGCGCCCGCCTCGCTCCCGCGCGAGGCCCCGCCCTCACCCCGCCGCGAACCGCGGGCCCCGAGTGAATGAACTTGATTTCGGAGATGTGGAGGCCGGCGCTTTGCCTCGCACTCTTTCTGCGCGCGCGCGCACACACACATACAAACACACACACACACACACACACACACACACACACTCCGCCCCCCAAATTCCGGTTTTCGGCCAGGGGTGGGTGGGGAAGAGGTGGAAGCAAAGACTGTGCAGACAATGGAGAGAGGAAAAGTGAGTGCCAGAGGCTACGCGTCTACCTAGCTCGGGGGCCCCCGGAGGGGACTCGAAGGCCCCAGCCCGGGGGCGGGGCCGCCCCCACTTCCAGCTGTGCTCTGGAGCCGTTTGGAGGTTCTCTGATTCCCCCTTCCTCTTTTCCTCGCTTGCCTCCTCTCGATTTTTTCCCCTCAACTTTCTCCTATCTCGTTCTCTCCGCTCTTCCCACCCCTTCCTTAGGCGCCCCAAGGGGGGAGCTTTGGTTCTGGGAAGACAGGTAAAGTCGGGGAAATTTAGAAAACCCTCCGGAGTTAACCCTTTAGGGCACACCCCACTGGGAGCGGAATCCTCTAGTCCGGTGTCCTGAACAACGTTAATTTCCTTTGTGTGGGTCATTTCTTCCTTTTGAAAAGCCAGAATAAAGTTGACAGTCTTTATAGATGAAAGAAATGAAATGATAGTACGGGTTAATCCGAATAAATACTAATTTCTCTCAGAAATGTTTAGGCAATCTCATCCTAGATTTTAAAAAAGAAAAAAGCCCCAAACATCACTTTGTGTTGCACATTCTGCTGCATCCCTTTTCTCACCCTCTTACAAGGTCTGGGGGATGGGGGGTGGGTGCGTGGAAGCGCTACTGATAATCCCAGCTTTTAACTACTGGAGTTTCCCTCTGAACAAATATTCCATTTAACCGGGGTTAATTTACCATAAAAGACATTCCCGTTGGCACGAATGCTCTCCTGTCCTTGAACACACCTCTTTGAATGCCTGGACTCTTACAGAAGCCATTATTTCGGGGTCTCTTTAAAAATCAAGCTCCCATCTCTCTTTCTCTCCCTCCCTCCCTCCTCACCACACCACCCCCAGTGAAATCTTGGCACCCTGCAAGTGCTCCGTTTCAGCCAGAGATCCCAGAACCAGCCGCTGTCCCCTGGCAGAAGAGGCCCAGTGCTGAGCCCTGGGCAAGTGTCTGCAGACATCGCCACCCCTCCACCCTTACTAGTTTCCCTTACCAACAGAAACCCTTTCCTTTTGCCACCCAAACTAGGTCGCCTCCAAAAGTTTCTCCCGAGCTTAGAAAAGAAGAATGAAAGACAACTCTTAACACAGAAGAGCCCACAAAAGCTGCAGCAGCACCAGGGGTGATGAAGCAGCAACAGACCCAGGTAAGACCCCCTAAGACCTAAAGATGTCCGGGGCCTCCCAGGCCTATCACTGAGGGTTTCAAACCTCTCCCTGTCTGTAGGGCACTTATGGATGAGCATGGAGGATACTTGGTGGTTGGGGTTTTGATTTGTTTCCAAGAAAAAGGAAAACAAGAAAGGAAGGGAAAACTCAAAGGGAGGAAAAAATGAGCAACAGAGACATGGGGTGCTCAGTATGGGGTGCTCAGTGGATTTGGCTTTGACTGTCTTCTTAGGCCTTGGAACCATGGGTGAAATGGCTGACATCCCCCCAACCTCACCCCACCCAGAACTCTGCTTCTTGTGCAGTCTTTATCCCTGCAGCCAGGGACACTGCAGGTCTTCTCAAGATGAACTCTTAAGAGAGCCTTTTGTAAAGAGGGACTGGGGGGCGGGGAGGGGGGTAGAGCATGACTTCTCTCAGCAGGACACTTCACTGTCTGTGGTTTCAGAAATGCCAATCTTTCAAACACCAGGTAGGAAAAAAAAAGAGGAGGAAGTGAGAAGGTGCATATAGTATTTTAGCCATTTTCCCTTTTACCCAGCATTTCTGTGCCATGGCATTAAGAGTGGTTTGAAAGTATCTCTGAAAAGCTTCTGATGCTATCAAAGTGGGCAAAACACTTTTTAGACTGGTACTTACCTCCCCTAAACTTCTCTCTCTCACACTCACTGAAAGAGTTAAACTACTTTCATTCACTCCAAAATCTGGCTGGAAGAAAGAAGTGAAAACCTGTAGCAACAGGAAAATCTGATATTTCAGAGTCCCTAAAGACCTCCTCCCTAGATCACCTATTCCCTGCCATCTTATAGAGGAGAAAAGTATTTTGGTGTTTTTTTTTTTCTGACAGTTTAATTTCAAGAAGTGCTGGAGTGTCTGTTCTTCAGGTGACTGGATTTTTCAAAACTCAGTTGTATATTTGAAAAAGTAAGCAGTATTACCCAGTTGGAGCCTTTCACTGACCTCCAGAGAGGAGCATAACATCTCAAGGGTCTTCCAATATTGATTTCCTTTTAATCTCCTTTCTAAAGAAATTCAGTGACAGGGTGTAAAGTTTGAGTAGTTTAGGGAAAAGTTCTTGGAGCTTAACAAAGCTGTCATTTTCAATACACTCGATGACTCTTTTTTTTTTTTTTTTTTTTTTTTTTAGCTCTTGCATGTGACTAGAGGGGTGGCTCAACAATTCCACACACCCTGGCTGCATGGCCAATATCAATATTTTAAAACTAAATACAAAAGAGACAGATGACCTCCTGACCCCAGGAAACAGGCCTGCAAGACTGCAAGTATCCACTACACCATGCCCAGGGACCTTTTCTTCTTCAAATGAACCACAAAAATCATACATGTATAGCCTGGAAAACACGATTTTATATCCACAAGCAAGAACATCAAAAATCCACTCAACAACACATGTATAAACAACCAACAAGTACTGAAATTGCCTGCACTTGATGGGAATTGCAAAATCACGCCCAGCTCTATCAACCCTTAAACTACTACTGTCAAATTAGGGTAGCAATTTTTCCCTACTACAAAATCCACAACCGGTTAGCTTCCCCACCCCCCATTGCCAGCGCTTTGCCTTTCACTGAAATGAATAAATAACTGTGGATTTTTTTCCCATCCTCGGGGAGCTGTTCGGTGTCCCCTGAGGACAAAACTAAATGAGAAAAATGACGCTGTTAATAATGTCACTGCTGAAATGCCTGTACTCGACTGTTTAAAAAAAAAAAAAATACCGTCCCGCTAAGTGTGCCTACATTTCGGGCACATTTTCAAACCACCACTGAATCTGTATGTAGACTGGCCAGCATTAAGTTTAGCTGGTTTTCACTTCTGTACAGAAATGAGGCTAGTTCATCAATGGAGATTCCCAGCTTCCAAAGACATTGCTTTCTGGGATTACAAAGTCAGCAGTTGCCCTGTAATTTTTGTATGATTTTAAACTTTGAAAATTGCAGTAATAATTGTCTTGGTTCACTCACAATACTTCAAAACTTACAGGCACCTTCACACACAGACTTCTTTGCTGAGCCTGTGAGAGTTGTAGCTATTGTCCTTTTTCAAAATAGCTAACACTTAAAGTAAAACTATACCATCATTTTATTCCTACATGTAAGTTGGTTTTTGTTTCCTATCTGCATGCGCCTTTGTGACATGAAAAACAGTTGGCTTTAATGAGCTGTTTAGAAAGCTTTTATGCAACATGGCTAAGTTGTCTTTATATTGTTCATGAAGAAATGTAGAAAGTGCACTGCAAACCAATGTAAACTTTCTGCATCCCTTTCTGTAATTCTTTTCTTGAAAACTGCCTTTCTGTTTCAAAACCAAAACAATCATAACAAGACTGTTCGTTTTAACTTTCAAAATAAAATTTAGCCAACAATTGCATAATTACAATGATAGAAAACAAACCGCTGGGCCTATACAAAATACATATTAATATTTTAAGTAAACTTTGTCTCTGAAATACATCTGAAAAAATTTTACAGCACACAGTAAGTTAATAACTTCCAAAGCAATAATATTGTCAAATTGTGTGATGTCACAAGCTCCAAAAGCAAAGTTACAGATGTTCATGACATCACATTCACTCATAATTATGTTGCTGCTGTCTGACCATCTTAAACGGATGACTCTGTCTACTAAAGAATAAAAAGAATTTATTTTGGACATCAAACAATGAAACTGTCACCATTTATTGTATGAAACACTCAGCTAATCAATTTCCTATTAAAACAGCTTTCAACAATACTCAGCTTTAAAATTCATCAAGGCCAGTAAAAACCTCTTCCCAGTGCACAAGAATGCAGTCCCAACCACGTACAATAATTACCCTTCTAATACTTTTATTGCCCAAGCGCTTTTTCCTGTGCTCCCCATCAGTGAGGCAGAAATCTGCAGTATATTGTATCAGTGAATTGGAGTGCTTGACCTTTGCCCACATATGATTTAATAGGGACTTTTCAGCACTGGTGCTTTCTCCATCTCTCATACCATTAAATGAAAACATCAAACCTCAAATGTAAAACTGGAAACCACATCGTTTTGTGTTTCACAACTCTTTGCAGTTTTTACTTAGATTGCTTAAAGGTCAGCTTCTTCGCCTCACCGTGCTCTGCCCCATAGAGTAAATGTACTCAAAAGTCACACTCATTCTGATTTTGATTAAATCTTGAACTCCCCAGATACACACATGCACCCTGCTTATTTACATGTGCATTCTTTCCTAACCACATAAGCATGCATGTATGACTTTCTGGATTTATTCCATTTTAGGGCTGATTTAAATGTCTGTTCAAGTACGGGTTCACAAGTTAACTTTTTCCCACCCGATGGAAAGTTAAAATCACAAAGGATGGTGTTATAGGATCCTGTCAAAGAAAGTTAGAGTTAATCTTGTGTATTTTGGCGCCTTTTCCCTGCCAGCTACTGTACTTGGTGGGGGGGTGGGGGAGAGAGTTGGGGGTTGGAGATCTTGTCTGTCCTGTCTCAAGTTCAATGGCAGTTCTTCTAACTAGAGGAGAAGATGGCCATGTTCACAGCACTAATAATAATTCCAATCACGCCACTTCGGCATCTTGTGTCAAAGTCGAAACGGGCTTCCCCGCCCCCTCTTCAACCTGAAAGCTGCCAAGTCCTCACACACTCCGCATTCAACCACAACTTAATGGATGGGATATCGTGCATTAAAATATGTCCCAGACATACTGGCAAAGAGAAGACAAGGGAAGAGGGAGACAGACAGACACATACACGCGCACGCACACACACTTTGTTAGGCAGGGGGGAAAAAATACTTGAGTGAAAACAGCAGGGCAGGAAAAAAAAAAAAAAACAGCGGGAAGAAATACATCATAATCTTTTTCTTTTTTTTTTTTTTTAAGTAGAGGGAAGAGTGGGAGAGGTCTAACAATTCTATCCTGCCACTTCAGGAACAAGGGGGTGGGGGTAACTACACTTTGGAATGAAGAATTATTTTAAAAACGCCAATACACCAATCAGAGCTAAATAAATACACTTTTAAGTGAGAATATGTAACAAATCTGTGCAGGGAAGAAAAAAAGGCTCCGAAAGGAATGGACTACAAGGTACAACTAAAGTATCATTTGTACAGTAATTTTTTCCATCTTGGGGAAGGGGGTTAGGGAGATGAAGCAGAAAAAATGCTACATTTCACACTGTTTTGGACTTACAATGTTATCCACGGATTCCTATCATAAAAGTGTGGCATGTACACTAAAGTTGACAAAGTTTTTGTTTTTGTTTTAAACATTAGGGCTGAAAATCCAACATATGGCTCAACCTGTAAAGCAGAAATGACATTTAGGTTCTCTTTACAATGTACAAAGAGGAAAACAATCTGTGTCTGGGGATAGAAGGGGATGCAAGAGACAAGACAAGCAAATAAAATCCTTCATTTCAAAGCTACATACCACTGCTTATTGCAATAAATAAGAGATGTTGAGTTTATAACAGAACCCTGGCCCGCTGACTTCACGTATCTCAGGTACAGATTTGTGGATTTTTCGCGAGTTTAGTGTCGCTTTTGTATTTTTTTAAGAGCGCACGCAACCCAAGAGTAGGCTCTTACTTTTGTTTTTAATGATAATTTCTGCAGTGCCACAATTCCTGGCCCAAAGAAGAAAAGGCGGTAAAAGTCAAGTCTAAAAACAGGCAACCCCTCAGCCTGTCTGGATTTCCAGCTTGCTTCCTCTCGCTTGGAGAAGACGTGAGCTTGACTTGAAAGCCGTCCAGAGTGCCGGGTCTGTGTTTGTGTGTGTGTACGTGCGTGCGCGAGTGTGCTTGGTGGGTTTTATTGTTGTTTTAGCAGGGCTGCTCCGGGGTGAGGGCTGCCTCCCCGCCCGGGCTCGCAGCGCTAAGGCTGATGCACCCGGCACGGCCGGGAGGTCGCGCGCTCTCCTCTTCCCCGCCCTGGAATCCTCAGGGCCGGCGGCGGCGCTATCCCGGAACCGCCGGCCATCCGCGCACCCTTTCCGCGCCCGGCCCGGCCCGCGCTCTGCGGCCGCCGCCTCCCCGGCTTTCTCTTTCTCCGAACCAGCCTCCCGGCCCGGCCCCGCCCCACCCCGGCCGGCTCGGCGCGCGGGAAGCGTGGCTCTTCGCTTCCGCCTGGCGGCGGGAAGGAAACCGAAAGGAGGAGCCGGGGGCGGGCGCGCGGTGATGCATATTCATTAGGGCGCCCGCGGCGGCGGAGGCGGGAGCGGGCCCGAGTGGGTGTGGCGGGCTGCGCGGCGCGGGGGCCTCTCACGAGTGGCGGCTCAGCTCTTTGTGCCGCCGGGCGGGGCCGGAGCGCGGCGAGGGCGGGCGAGGAGGGCGGCGCCGCCAGTCTGCGGGGCCGCCGGGATCCGCGCGCCTTTGTGCTCCCGCGCTCTGGGGCCTCCCCGCGGGCGTGCGCGAGAGCCGAGCCCGGCCGAGCGGCCGCGGGAGACGCGTCACCAAATAATAATGAGACGGGATTGGTGCTCTTCCCTGCTTGACGCCGGGTTGCTGGGTCCCGTTTGCCAGGCCACGTTTGTTTCGTTGTAAAAGGAATTCTGAAATGTTCCTCGTCAGGGCGCCCGCGGCAGCGGAGGCGGGAGCGGGCCCGAGTGGGTGTGGCGGGCTGCGCTGCGCGGGGGCCCCTCACGAGTGGCAGGCTCGGCTCTTTGTGCCGCCGGGCGGGGCCGCAGCGCAGCGAGAGCGGGCGAGGAGGGCGGCGCCGCTAGTCTGCGGGGCCGCCAGGCTCCGCGCGCCTTTGTGCTCCCGCGCTCTGGGGCCTCCCCGCGGGCGTGCGCGAGAGCCGAGCTCGGCCGAGCCGCCGCGGGAGACGCGTCACCAAATAATAATGAGACGGGATTGGTGCTCTTCCCTACTTGACGCCGGGTTGCTGGGTCCCGTTTGCAAGGCCACGTTTGTTTCGTTGTAAAAGGAATTCTGAAATGTTCCTCTCTGCGTCGCCTTATCATTAAAGCAAAACAACCAGAACTTTACTGTTTATAGGCATGCAGGTAAATATCGACAATTCAGGGGTAGGTTGAAGAAATAATTTGGAGAAGGGCTGCCCACTCCAGTATTCTGGCCTAGAGAATTCCATGGACTGTGTAGTTCATGGGGTCGCAGAGTCGGACACGACTGAGCGACTTTCACACTGTTCACTGAAGAAATAATCAACCCCAAAGAAATATGCAACCCAAAAGTAAACACTCTAGGTGAGATGTGCTGGCGGGTTTCGTGTTCATAAAGCTGTTTGAATGAGTGTTTTTTAAACTGTATGTAATTTTTGCTTAATTTTCAAGTAATCCAGTTATTTTGCATTTTAAGCATCTGTAGTGTGGTATAACAATGCTTAACAGTTAAATCAAGTTGTTCTATAATTCTGATCTAAAACTGAAGTATTGAAAGTAAAAACATAACACCCGCCCTAAATTTACTTAATACTAACCCACCTGTGTTGAGGATTTTATTACAGAGATCCTGACTAATTATGTAAGCACAACAGACAGCAATAGCTTCAAATATCCTCCAAAAACCCTACTCAATTATGTGATTACTAGTGCGACCGAAATAACTCCCAATGAATTGTTCTTATCTTTCGACTAAATGTGAGCACGTCAGTGTTTTAATCCCCATTATATTTATCCTAAAAGTCCAAGAGAACTTAAACAATATTGTTCAGGTTCTTTGTTCCTACAATACACATTATAAAACAGAGACATTTTGGCCTCATTATCCAAAAAAAGTTTTTCTTTTTTTCTCCCTGTTTCGGCACGGTCATACACACATATATATATACATGCATATATTACGTACATATAGTATGTACATATTACATATAGGTTTGTGAATAGTGTACATGTTTAATTTCAATAAGTACAAAACTAAACCAGATTGACCCAGGTGAACTTTAGAAAATGCCAACCTTTAAAGTGGGTTATTACCATTTCCCCGTTTTCCTTCAGAAAAAAAGCAACACAGTGTATATCTATACAGTTTTGGGAGAGAGGTGAGGGAAACACACGTGTATGTAACTCCCCATTTAGCTATAACTTCCCAAGGAAAATTAATTATTAACATCTATCCTGTTCCAAGTTAGGTAATTTTAACCACTCGGGTAGTATAGCTAAAATTCAGCCTACCCAGGCACAAGCAGATCTGTTTCCATCCTAGGATTTCCTAATAATAGTTTCATGGTTCATAAAATCACATTTAGCAATAAGAAATCAAATATAAAATATGAAATTTCAAGGCAGCTCAATTAAAATATATTATTTAGGGTAGTAGAAGGAGTGTTTAAATGAGCAGTGCTGTCAAATTATAAGACTTTTATATGTGCCTGAGAAAGCTTCTCTATTGTAATTATTTGAAGTCCATACCAGAATTACCAAAACTTCCCCACGTCTATTTCCTGCAGAGAAGAAAAGATGTTACAGAGAGAATCCAGTTTTCTTTAGGAAATATCGCAAGACACAAAATGGGAAAAGGAACAGGAAAGGGGAAAGGGAAGGATTTCCTCTGCTCCCAGTGATGACTTGAATGAATCTAGATATAGTGTCATCTGTCAGAGAATTTCTTCCTAAGCATATTATTTAGTAATAGAATGTATCATTGTATGTCATGTTCAGGATTATAGATTTTCTCTTTCTATTTGCATGTCATTTGTTTCTTTTGACGTGAAACTCAGGAGAGTACTTACTCCTATACCAATCACTCTTCTGTCAAATATGTACATATATTATAATTAAATGATATCTAAGGTTTATAAACTAAGGAGATTAAATGTCCTATAGAAATTGGGCTCACTAATTTGTAGTCACTTCAGCAGGTTGTTCCTCCTAAATCTTTCAATGGCCTAATGATTGTTGTCTTCTAATCTTCAACACTGATTGATCTTCCAGTTTTTACACTTTCTGATATAAATAAATATGTAGAAATTGGAGTGTTTGAACATAGATGCTTCTTAAAACTACCTTGCTTAGAGGTCTTTCCTAATATACTTAAGGTCCAATGTCTTTTTATATTTAACTTTTTATAAGTTATAATTAATTATTCATTTAAAAATCAGGAGTATCTAACATTACTTAAGTGTTTTAACCTTCTGACACATCTAACTGAAGTGATTCCAGTAGAAAAGCTTTTTGTTTTTTCCCTGCCTTTCATGAGAGGCATGGTTCATTCCTTAGAACTTAATAGAAGAGTCTGCACTACACTGAAACTTTAGATTTTCTATTTTTTCCTAAAGCCAATTAACGGGTAAAGCAATTTCTGTATTTTATTCAAATTAAGAATTTTTTTAGTGTACAAGCAACATCTGCGTGTGTTTATCTGAGAATAATCACTATATAATTATTTCTAAAAGGCATGCATTATTATAATGCTTTATGTCATAATTGAAGTAATTCCTCTACCCCATCTAAACCAGTAATTTTCAGTCATTACTCCAAAGGTGTTTATTTTATCTTACTTACCTATTTCTAAAAAATGTAGGAAGTGTGTTTTTATTTCTATTATTTTTACTATTAAAGGGTACACACTAATTTATTAGATTATTATATTTAGTCTATTATACTAGCAAATGTGCAAATTTAATGTATATAATATAGTGGAATATTTACAATTCAATACTAAATAAAACATAATACCATCTTTTAAAAGAATTGAATGATTTCATTTTAGAATTAACAATGCAAAAGGTATAAACCTGTGTAAACATTCATATTTCATATTACCCCCAGAAAATAGTTTCAATTACTTCTTACTTATTTTAAACATAGTAGAGAGGCTTAAATTAGGACATTTATAAAGTGCCAACTTCTGGCATTTTTTTGGGTTCCATGGCTGAGAGCTACTCCATGCAACTTTTATTGAGTAGAGAAGAATGGATATCTAATATATTATTGTATAAGAAGGATTCCCAAGTATAAATAATCACCTCTGGTGACACTTTTTATTTTTCAGTAATTATAGCAGTCTTTAGCTA
Source organism: Cephalophus harveyi (assembly GCA_006410635.1). Classification (NCBI taxonomy): domain Eukaryota; kingdom Metazoa; phylum Chordata; class Mammalia; order Artiodactyla; family Bovidae; genus Cephalophus; species Cephalophus harveyi. The sequence goes on from SJYT01035616.1 coordinate 1,341,462, forward strand.
TACTCCGTTATGCCTCTTCTTTAGACATTGACTGGGAAAATAAACAGTGTCTTTGCCACAGACATAGTTGCTCATCATAAGGAACTACATCTGTGAAAAAGACTTCAGGAGATTATCAGATAAGGGCTTGCAATGGAGTCAAAACACCACACTGCCCAGGACAGGCACACCAGGTCACTTTCTAACTACTGAGAGTATGGGTACAAAAATAAATATACACATGCGGTGTTTCTTCTTTCACTAGCTGCATGCTGCACCTGTGCACACATATATCTGATGACATCTGCTAACATAATAAATCTCAAGTGGTTTGTGGTGTCATCAAAAATCTGAGATGGTGGTGTGGCTCACAGCCTCACCAACCCCAGCCTCTGGTCTTGTTAAATTTCACAGGCTAAATAAAGGCAGACTCAGACTCATTCTGTACATGAACCAGAGGTTTTCAAGAGTGGGTTAAGGTGGTTTACCAAAAGGAAAAAAAAAAAAAAAACAGCCTCTAGTTATGACTCAATGTGTGAAAAAGCTGCTCTCTGATTCAATGGGGATAAATCAAGGCTATCTTCCAGCTTCAAAAAAATCATTTTTATCTCGATTGTTATGAATTCTCAATTTCAAGGTTGAATTCTCAACATCTCTTAGCCGACTTATGGTTTTAAGACTTACTTAAAAAAAATGAGCAATTAAATCTTCACAACTTACTCACACTTTTATGTAACTTTAGAATTTCAACCATCAAAATGTCCATGAAAAGAAAACAATAAATTTGAATGAATTTGGGCTTCAGCAATGATTACATTAAGCAAAGAAAAAGCAAATGTTTTCTCAAAAAATTTTTAGGATATTTTGTGCCATATGTAAGGTTTCTGAAACAACAGAATCCCTAAGGTATTTTTTTAAACCATTTTCAAAAAACAGAAGCATCTGGCAATCCAGCAATCAGTAAGGCAACAGGATGCAGGAAAGCGCTAGACAGTGTACTGGTCCTTCTCTACAATGCTGGCAGAGGACCATCCTGCTTTTTGCTCAGTGGGCCATTTTCAATGAGAAAGTGAAAGTCAAGTCCCCTGCATCCACATCCTGGGGCTGATTGTCCTCAGTGTCAAAAAATACTTCTTGATATATCTAGAACGTGGTGGGATTATTTTCACTTTCCCACTACTAAAGAAGATCAATAACCACATTTTTGTGGATTTATTCCCCAGCTAAGAAAGTCTAGACGCAGACCAGGGAGTAGAGGGAAAATGCAATCTTTCTATAGACATGCATCGCATATTTAGTATGGGGTTCGATACTACCCTGCAAAGATGGATAGATTTTTGAGAATTTCTGCATTTGTGATAAAAAGACCTTCTATTCCTTTGTGCTAATATTCTCCTCTAAATTTGTTTATAAGAAAGTAACTTTCCCCCAGGGTATCTTGAAAGCCTTCAAATAAACACATTAAATAACAACCTTTGGTTTTCTGCTTACTTTATGGGTAGTTGATGTGGATTTATAGAATGAAAACAGTGTTGATAGAAAGCAAAGGAAAATGTAATTAGGGACAATAAATTACCCTTTCTATCCTACCACCCAGTAAAAACAAAACAAAAAAAAACAACGCACAAAAAAACCCCTTGTATATTATATTCAGAAGCCAAACTAATAATGCTGTGAAACTTTTGATACCACTCTACTTCATGATGTGGGAAGTATTTTTATAAATAACCAGGTTGGGGGGAGGGGAGGAAGAATAGTACTAATTAGGTGGGAAATTTCAGGCACATGGAGTTTACCTACATGCAACTGAACACTGTCTGCTTTTATTGGTTAAGAATGGTTGACAAGCAAATACAGAGATCAGGACAGAAATATAAGTTTTAAGAACATAATTTAACATCAATCACTCTCCCTTTTTCTCCTTTGTCTGGTACCATTCTGACCCACTCTTAATATTTATATTATGTTTTTCTTTTTTGTTGTACAAGCCAAAAAAGAGCAGAGATATTTTAGCAAATACAGATGACATCCCCCTACAGTCTCACCACCTATAAATTTGTTTCATTTGTACATATTCCAATCTAGGATTTGCTTTGCTTCCATGCACATAGAGTATGTGCATGGTTATAATATTAAGGTGGATAGAATTTTGTCTTTTAACTTTTCCACTTATCTCTATCATTGACATTACTGAAACACAGAATATTAAAACTAGAAGACACTTTTGGGGCTTCCAGGCAAGAGACAGAAAAATGAAACCAGCAACATCCTGCAAATTGCCCTCTCATGTTTTTAATGCTGAATGTCACTGTCAATATTTTAAAGTTGGGATGTCTTACTTGAAAATCCGAATATCCTCCTGCCCTTGAAAAAGTGGGAAGGAGAAGAGACAGTCTGGGGAGGAGTGTTGCACACAGGTTGGAGCAGAGCAGCCGCTGCTGCCGCACCACTCCCATCCCTGTTAGATGGCACGTGGTCTCCACAGCCCCCACCATTCCCTGTCCCCTTATGCTAGTTACCAACTCGCCTCTTCCTCCCCATCTCCTACAACCTTTGATCTTGGACAAATGTTCTTCTTACAGTTGAAAGGTGGAAAAGGAGTTTCAGAGAGGTAAAAGTGACTTGCTCAGGGTTACAAAGCTAATGAGTAGCATTGCTCACATTGTAAAAGAGACCTCCTGACTCTAAAAGAAGCATCCTATGTATTCACACTCATTCCCAAGGATGTGGGGAAGTGGGATTCTGGATGCCACTCCGAAAACCTCACCAGAACTTCCTTGACCACAACCTCCTTTACAGACTGAAATGTCCCAGGTCAGCCACCTGCCACCTGTTGCTCCAAGTCACAATTAACATTTGATGTGCACAAGCCAGACATCTGCACCTCCATAAGTCCTGGCCCTGCTCAAAGGGACTCCTGTTCTTTCTCTTATTAAAAACAAAATATCAGAATGCAAGCACAGGAAGCTGATCACTTACAGAGGTAACATTCAATCTGCTGCTAATACTGTTAATAGAAGTGTTACCTAATGAAAAAGTAAAACAAACTTTATGATATTCTTATCAGACCTATCTTATATAGAGGTGTGATGAAGTACCAATACCCTAGCAAACAACCACTTCCTAGAAAATATAAAACTCCTGTATCTGTACAGAGACTATTTTTAGACTGTTAACCAGGACACATGGTTCAACCAAGAACCTGTGTGTGTGTGTGTGTGTGTGTGTGTGAATTTAAGATTTTGGAAAGTTTTACAAACGTTTCAGAAAATGAATCATTGCTAGCTGTGGTTTAATAAATGTGCTTTATGAAAAAAAAAATGTAGACCATTTAAGAATGCCCAGTGTCTATATCTGTGTGGACAATTCTTAGAAATTTGCCTAGAAAGAGGGCCTTGAAAGACTCACTGCAGTGTTTTCACTGCCTTTAAGTGTCCCATGCAGTTTGCACTTGCTTGTAGTGCTTTGACCTCCAGACAGAACACCTACTCTCTAGGGTTTGCTCCCAATGGGAGAAGGACCTAAGAACACACAGACAACGTCATGGAGTCACATGTAAATAGTAAATAATTGAGAAGCTCATGTATTATGTACTTATTGAGTCTACAATTACTTTCTGGCAGACACGAAAGTGATCTATATTCAATCAGGCTCTAGGCTTATTCACAGAAATGGTCTTTTTTGAAAATTTTTATTTTATATTGAAGTATAGTTTTTTTAATAATATTGTGTTAGCTTCAGCTATACAGCAAAGTGATTCAGGTATACATATATACCTATTCTTTTTCAGATCCTTTTCCCATATAGGTTACTACAGAGTACTGGGTAGAGTTCCTTATGCTATACAATAGTGCCTTACAGGTTATTTTTTTATAGTAGTGTGTATATGTTAATCCTAACCTCTTAATTTGTACCAGAGGGGAAAGGTGGGGGAGGGAGGGATAAATCAGAAGCAGTATTAATGGCTCTTATTCTGGCCAAAGCAGCCTCTTAGTTGAACATCAATAAGGAGGCCGGACTCTGTGGGCCCATTTTCCCTTTCCCTAAGGACCAGACAGGCACTATTCTTCTGTAGTATTTTAAATAAGTATCTGCAAACTGAATCCTCTCTGCTGTGACCAAGCGCAGCACCTCAATTAAGTGAGGTCTCCCCTAGGGCGATAGTTTTTCCCGTTAGGTTAAAATGAGAGTCATGACAAGTGATAATAATTACCACTTACTAAAGCCTAACTATGGCTGTGCCCTCTGCTCAGAATGTCATATATATTATTTCAGCCCTTTTAAAGATGTGGAACCTGAGGCAAGGAGAGATTAAGTCACCAATGAAAGGTCAGGGTGTTCCTAATCTCAGGGCTTCTAATTCCAAAGCCTGTGGCTATAGCAGACCAGTACTTGCCGCAAGAACAAGGGCTAGACTGTAGCCACCTAGGTGAGCGTGGCTGCATCACAGGAGTTTGCCTTGGGATGTTTTACAAGTATTCCTTAATGCGTTTTTATCACTCTTCTTTTGAAATTGCCTTTAGAACCCCAGGCACATTCTTCTTAAAATTTTATCAATGGGATAGATCTTCCTCCTTTGAATGTGGATTTGAGTTTTGGATATGACCATGATTCATTCAATACCCTGTAGTGACTAAAGAATTTATCAAGCTGGGTAAACCAGTTTGGGTTGAAAATAAAGCGAAATGGAATGTAACAAGATGATTTTCATTCTCCAGCATGTTCTGAAAGTAATGGGATAGAGGCTTTACACTTGGACTTAGAGGCACCGAGGTTTGGGGTTCAAATCCTGACTTAGTCACCTCAAAGCTATGTGATTCTGGGCAAGGCATGTAATAATTCTTAGCCAAAGTTTCCTCACCTTCAAAAAATGCGTAAGAAAATAATTCCCACATCAGGATTACTGTTTGAGAAAAGAATATCTAAAAATACTCTGCGTCAGAATATGTAGGAAGGTGCCTGAAATTTAGTCCTCTCTCAGTAACTATTTTCTGAATCTATCAGATAATTATTTGTCTCTGTCCTTGTTCTTTCAACGTGGTGAGAGATGATAAACAAATGTTAACAGAGTTTGTGATAATGATGGGACTTCAGAGGCCCTCTGGGTGCCTCTGGGCCTGGTATATAGCATTTATTTGCAATTACACTTGAAGAATCAAGAGTGATGCTTGATTCTGAAGCTAAGGGAGATGGATTGAAAGGAAGCTATAATGTGAGTTGAAGTTTCTGGGAGGCAGTTTCTATCTCAACTTTACTCCTAGGTAATCTCTAGAAAGGTACGAAACGTAACAACCTATTAATCAAATGCTCTTTCCAACACAGAGTGCCCTTTCCAGCTCAAGGTGGAACAAGGGGAACTGCTCTTGTGCTCAGGAACAGTTTCCAAACAACTGACTTAGTGGCAGGCATAGAATGCTGCTACCCAAATGGGAAGCACTGAGAACACCCCAGAACCCATCCATATCCTTAGTGTCACTAGTCAACTGAATGAGATGATGTAACTTTTAGGCAACAAAAGAGCACCTGCTATTTCCAGAAGACAGGGTGTGAATAAACCAAACAGTCTGCTAGCATAGAGGAAAGAGACTTGGAATGGGGAAAGGAGCAAACAGAGAGTTTGTGTGGTGGTATTCCAAATTCATATACCTGCTAGGCTTCCCTGTGAGGTCAAAGGGGTGGTCTGAGAATTCTGGAAACCTTGAAGGAAGATGTTTATTGAAAGAAAGAAAGAGAAGTGTACAAAGCTTTTTACTACATACAATCAGGGGCATCTAGCAAGGAGTGGCAAAGAAGGCAATGGCACCCCACCCCAGTACTCTTGCCTGGAAAATCCCATGGATGGAGGAGCCTGGTGGGCTGCAGTCCATGGGGTCGCTGAGGGTCGGACACGACTGAGCGACTTCACTTTCACTTTTCACTTTCATGCACTGGAGAAGGAAATGTCAACTGACTCCAGTGTTCTTGCCTGAAGAATCCCAGCGACGACGGAACCTGGTGAGCTGCCGTCTATGGGGTCACATAGAGTCGGACACGACTGAAGTGACTTAGCAGCAGCAGCAAGGAGTGGAGACAGGAGTAGCCTCTGAGGGCTGTAGAGCTCTGGCAGCTGATCTAGAATCACCCCAGGTTCTCCAGCATCCTGCAAGTCTGAATACCTAGGGCCATGTTTTTCATTTCAAGATGACATGTTCATTTTCACACTGTAACCCTTAATTAACCACTTAACTCATTTAATGTTGTGGTGTTGTTTTGTTGCCAAGTCATGTCCGACCCTTTGTGACCCCATGGAGTGTAGCCCACCAGGCTCCTCTGTCCATGGGATTTCCCAGGCAGGAACACTGGAGTGGGTAGCCATTTCCTTCTCCAGGGGATCTTCCCAACCGAGGGATTGAACCTGCATCACCTGCATTGCAGACGGATTCTTTACTGTCTGAGCCACTGCTGCTGCTGCTGCTGCTAAGTCGCTTCCGTCGAGTCCGACTCTGTGTGACCCCATAGGCGGCAGCCCACCAGGCTCCCCCATCCCTGGGATTCTCCAGGCAAGAACGCTGGAGTGGGTTGCCATTTCCTTCTCCAGTGCATGAAAGTGAAAAGTGAAAGTGAAGTCGCTCAGTCGTGTCCGACTCTGTGCGACCCCATGGACTGCAGCCTACCAGGCTCCTCCATCCATGGGATTTGCCAGGCAAGAGTACTGGAGTGGGGTGCCATTGCCTTCTCTGGTCTGAGCCACTAGGGAATCCTTAATCTTCTTACCCATCCTATAAGAACAGGTACAATACTGTTTTCATTTTACAGATGAGAAAATTAAGGTACAGAGAAACAAACTTACCTAACCAAGGTCAATAGCTTCCAAGTTTCAAAGGTAGGTTATGAACTTAGGCAGTCTGTGCCAGACCCTTGGCTCTTCACCACCAATTTCATGCAAATGTTTTCCTCTCCTCTGCACACCCTTCCCCACAATACAGTGACTTTTTGACCAACTTTAAAATCTCTCCTCTTTACCTGTAGGCCTCATTCTAGGCCCCACAACTCCCTAACAGGCAGGCATAGTGTGGGTACAACTTAGCACACCTCCAGAGTAACACTAAAGGCCCAAGAAGACTTAGTCACTAAGGAGAAAAGACTCTTTAGCATCTTTGTCTTCATTCTTTGGATCTCTGAAGGGGGAGACCTAAGTGACTACCTCCCTCTCTCTTCTCAGCTTTTAAAAAATAGACAATCATCCAATCATTCAGTGGAATATTATATAGCAAGGAAAAGAACACACTTCTCTACAACAGGCATGTAGAAAAGTGCACATCATAAGTGTATATTAATAGTTAGGTGCATAACCCATACCACCACTATTCATTTTAAGAAATAGAAAATTACTGGCAATTAAAAAAACCACATCTGATTCTCTACCAATTACTACTCCCACCATCCTTCCCAAAGACGGCACTATTCTCATCTCTAACAATACAAAGTTATATCGTCTGTTTTTGAACTTTATATAAAAAGGAACCATATGATATTTACTCTTTTATGTCTGAACAGTTTTGTTCAACATTTCATACGAGAGCTCTTCCTGCTGTTGCAAAAAACAAAGTTATTTTGTTTTTCCACATTGCAGTATGGAATTCTATTGTATGCACACAACACCATTTATCTGTTGTACACTTGACCACCACTGGCTTTTTTCCAGTTTGGAGCCAATACAACTAAAAGGAATAGAAGCATTCTATATGCTTTCCTATATATATATATGTGTGTGTGTGTGTGTACGCATTCTCTTAGGTGTACACCTAGGAGAATTTCTGGGTTATGAAGTAGCCTATGAAAATTTTTAGTAGATAATGACAAAAAATTTCCAACATGATTGTATTAATTTACATTTCTACCAGGTATAAGAGAGATTTGGTTGTTTCACATTTTCACCAACACTTTGTATCAGTTCCTTTTTATTTCTGGAGAATAGAAATACCTGAATATGGTGTTAAAAAATTTTTTTTAACTTTTAAAATTTATTTATTGATTTGTGGCTGTGCTGGGTCTTCGCTGCTGTGAGAGCTTTCTCTAGTTACAGTGAGGGGGGCCACCCTCTAGCCGTGGTGCATGGGCTGCCCATTGTGCTGGCTTCTCCTGCTGCAGAGCATGGGCTGTAGCTGCTTAGGCTTTGGTAGTTGCAGCAGTGGGCTCAGCGGTTGCGACTCCCCAGCTCTAGGGTAAAGGCTCGGTAGTTGTGGCATTACCCTGTGGTATGTGGAATCTTCCCTAACCAGGAGTCAAACCTGTGTCCCCTGCATTGCCAGGTGGATTCTTCACCACTAGAAGTCCCTCTCAAGGTGGTTTTAATTTGCACTTTGCAGTTGATTAACGAGATTAAGCTGCTTTTCACCTGCTTACTGACCATTTGAATAGTCTCTTTTGTGAAATGTCTGTTCAAATATTTCATCCATTTTTAGCTGGGCTCTTTTTTCTTTTCTAATTTGGAGTTCTTTACACATTCTGGAAATGAGACCTCTGTCAGTTCTGTCTGTTGCAAATTATCTTTCCACTTACAATTTTGCTCATTTAACATTATAATATTTTTGTGAGTTTTAAAATATATATATATATTAAGGATTAATTTCCATATAATAAAGTGAAACATATTTGAAGTGTACAATTTAATGAGTTTTAACATGGGTGTAAATTCCTGAAATTACACCACATACAAGATAGGAATAATTTTATTCACCTCCAAAAGGTTTTCTATGCCTCATGATAATTCCTCTCTCTTGCTTCCCATGTCTTGAAAGGATTGATCTGCTTCTGTCATTATAACTTGGTTTGTATGGTCTAGATTTTTATGCAAATAAAATCACTCAGCTTGTACTTTCTCACCTGACTTCTTTCATTCAGTGTACTTTGACATTTACTCATATTGTTACGTGTATCAACAATTCATCTCTTTTTATTACTGAGTGATGTTCTCTTGTGTGTTACACCACAATTTATCCATTACCTGTTGGTGGGCAATTAGAATGCTTCCAGTTTGAGGGTATTACAAGTAGTGCTACAATGTACGTTTATATACCAGTCTTTGTATGGACATAGACTTCTATTTCTCTCAAGTAAATACCTAGGAAAGAAATTTGAGGGCATGTGGTAGGTATCTCTCTAAAGGGTCACCCATAGTGGCTGTACCATTTACAATTCCATCAGCATTGTGTGAGAGTTCCAATTTCTCCTTGTCCTCACCAGTTTAGTATGATCAACTGTTTTCTCCTTAACCATTCTAACAGGTATATAGCCTGGAAAATCCCATGGACAGAGGAGCCTGATAGGCTACAGGCTATGGGGTCGCAAAGAGTCAGACACAACTGAGTATTGGAGAAGGAGAAGTGTGGTCCATTGTCATTTGAACATTTGTTTCTCTAATGGCAAATTGTGTTGAACATCTTTCCACGAGCGTATTAGCCATTCTTAAATCTTCTTTCGTAAAGTGTGTGTTCAAAATCTTCTGCCCATTTAAAAAAACTGAGCTGTTTATTATTGCTGAGTGATTAAAGTTTTTTTCTGTATATTATGGACACAAGTCCTTTATCAGATATTTGATTTACAATATTTTCTCCCAGACTGTCGCTTTTCTTTTCAGTCCCTTAACTGTGTCCTTTGAAGAGTAGAATGTTAAAATTGTGAGGAGGTCAAAATTATGGGATCCTGCTTTTGGTTTCATATCTTAGATATTTTGCTGAATCCAAAATCACAAAGATTTTTCTCTTTGTTTCTTTTGGAATTTGTGGTTTTATGCTTTACAAGGAGGTCCACTTTGAGGTAAATTTTGTATATCGTGTAAGGTATGGGTTGAAGTTCATTTTTTCCCGTATGGATACACAGTTGTGTCATACCATTTATTGAAAAGACTATTTTGGTCTCCACTGAATTGCCTTTATACTTTTGTTGAAAGTCAGTTGTCCATATATGTACGGGTCTATTTTCTAGACTTCCTATTCTATTTCACTGATCCATATTTCTCTCTGGAGGCCAATAATACACTGTCTTAATTACTATAGCATTATAATAACGCTTGAAATCAAGTAGTGTTAGTTCTCTAAATTTGTTCTCTGTAATATTATCTTTGGATGAACTCTTCTGTTGGTCTTCTGATGTACTCTCCTAGTGTTTTGTTTGTTTGTTAACAAGTTTTCTCTAAGAAACCTTGAATACACTCAGACAGACATTCTTCTTACTTAGAGCTGGAAATAACACGCGTGCATTTTAATTCTTTCAGTCCTTTGGGCTTAAATGTCATCTTAATTCAAAGATCTTTGATAAAAATGCATGAACCCCAAGCGTGTGCAGTTGTTGTAGTATTAAGCCAAAGCATCATCTGCTATAATGGCAACTGACAGCCAGCTGAGAACCTGAACTTTTTTGGAAACAAACTATATAGACTGACCTCTTGGGGGCGGGAAAGCCCAGGTGAACGGTTAGTGGGAAGGTTGCCTCGGTTCATAGTAATTCCTACAAGTTATCAGTCACTGGGTGAGCTTTTTGCATATAGCATCTTATTTTATCTAAGGTCTTTGTAATTTCCCATCTAGGAGTACACTCTGGAACAGGATCAGAAAGCCTTTTTTGTAAAGAACCAAATGTTTTAGGTGGGGTCAATTTCCCAGTCTTGGGTCAAGGTATCTGCCTGTAACTCAGGAGACCCCGGTTCAATCTCTGGGTCAGGAATATCCACTGGAGAAAGGGAGTGGCAACCCATTCCAGTATTCTTGCCTAGAGAATTCCATGAACAGGGGAGCCTGGTGGGCTACAGTCCATGGGGCTGCAAAGAGTCAGATATGACTGAATAACTAAATCTTCCTTCTTACATACTTAGAAAAGTTCTGTGCTTGGTTGCAAACTCTGCTGTCCCCATGTTGAAACTACTGAAAGCTTTCTTCCTTAAGTGAGCTTCTGAATTTTCATTTTAAATGGAATATTCTGCAGTCAATCCAAATTGTAGGCTTTGCAGGTCGTACAAGTCTCTGATGCACCCCCTTGCCTCTGTCCACATTAGAGGAAAGCAGCCATAGATGACATGTAATAAGTGAGCCCAACTGTGCTCCAATTAAACTGTATTTATGAACACTGAATTGGAATGAAGTGTTTATTTTTATGTATCATGTTTTTTTTCTTTTATTCCTCTCATTCATTTGAAAACATGAAAACCTTCCTTAGCTCCCAGACCATAGAAAATAAGAAGTGGGTTCTCCTTGGCCTGCGGACAGTACGTTTCTGGCCCCTCCTTGGGGAAAGCCCTGCACATGTGCAGTAGGTGATGTGGACAAGAAGTTCACATTAGAACAGTTCGTGAATGCTGCAAACAAGAAACAAACCAAAAGTCCCCACAAAGACAGAATGGTTAAATACACCGCTGTGTATTTATATACAACATATGATTGAAAGAAAAGAAGCAAGTCATAAAAGAGTACATGCAGTGTGATTTTATTTATATAAAGTTCAAAAATAGGCCTGCATAAGCACTAAGACTAAAGTACAAAAACAAAAGCAACGATCATAGGAAAACTAGGATCATGATCATCCCTCCCAGGAGGGGGAGATGTCGGGGGAGGCGGAGACTTCTGAGGTTCAGGCAACACTATCTTTCTTGACTTGGGTCATGCTTACATTGTTGTTTATATTTATTCTTTGAACTATACCTTCTATGCAGCTGCTCTGAAATGTACATCTCATCATTTTTAAAAGTTCAGTTCCTGGCACTAACCCTAAATTGGCATTTGGACCCCCATTCCATAGTGAGGGAGGTGGGAGGCCCGGGGTGGGGAGCAGCCGCATGCCCAGGCCACATGTTTCCAACTTCCTGAAGCTCCTCTGATATCATTTTGAGGACCTTTGGCATCCATCTGGCCCTGGGCTTCCACATTTGCCAAGAAGAGTCTTGGCTTTTATAGCATTCAAATGTTTTTCTTTTCAGTTTGCTTTCGTCTCAGACACTAATGCTCTCTGCCAAATTCCCTCAAGGTCAAATCTACATTATTATGGGTTCCATTGTCTTGAAGCCTTTCTTGTTTGCAAATTCCATTTTTCCTAATTTCAAAATATAATTATAAATAATTCAATCAGATTGAATTGGGCAGTGGATGTGTGTGCTGGCTACTTTCCCTTTATCCCCCTGCTCTTCAGTGTTTATTCTCTTCTTAATATTTCTACCTTCTGGCTTTCTATGTGTGCCTGTATGTTGTCACTAACTGGACAGGGCGAAACTGAAAAAAAGAAAACATGTATTCAAGGTTGGAAAGGACATGAATTTAGGAGTAAACCAACTGGAGTGTGAACCTCACTCAACCTAGCAGCTGTGTGTTCAAAGCCAGTGACTCAGCCTCTCTGAGTCTTTTCTTTCATTAACAGAAGTGACTACGAGAGAAAATCATTGTGAGAATGAGCTGTGTGACGGTAAAACAGAAAGTCTGTGAAGTGTACCTAGCTCTACCCCTTCTGCTCCTGCAGGACTTGTGGAGATGGGCAATACATTTTGGGTTTCTTTCTCTCTCCCTCCTTTCTATTCTCCTCCCTCCCTTCCATCCTTTCCTTTTGCATGATTTTTCTGCCTACCTCATTAACCTCATTAATCCAGCAATTCTCTAATGAAAGAAAAAGATGGTAGAAATATTGGGGTCAGGAAAAATTAAAGGTGGGAGATTTTTCTCTGAAGCCTGGGGAAAGAGCACAGGACACACCTTGATGGTCAATTTCTGTCCTTTTCCCTTTCGCCTCCTAGGTCTATTCACACCTAGAAGTCCACGAGCCGTAGCAAGGCTGTAGCCAGAATCTTTAGAGAGCTTAAGATAGTGTACCATGATTTGAGGGATTAAAAACTGTATCAACAAATCACTTAGAACCTTACCTGGCATACTCTCAGCACTCAATAAATGCTGAATATTGTTCTTGTTATTGTTTTCCTGATGATTATTATTGCTGTTCAAGACAAGCACCCCAGTACAGGCAACCAAAGTCATAAGGCCATTAGTGGCCTTGTTTGCCAAATGCCTACCCAAGTTACAAATATAGCAATTGTTGTTTCTTTCAGCATTTCCCGGCCTCCTGTGTCATTTCCCCTGCTAAAGGTTTCATTCTGCCTTTTCCAGAACAAACATCATTATAATCACTTCTTGTTCACATCTCTGATATCCCCATGGCTCTTGTTGCTCTCCCTGGTAGTAGCAACACCTCTGAATTTACCACCATCTGCAAATATCATTAGCTATTGTTTATTCCCTCTCCCACACTATTAATGAAGATGTTAATTAAGACCAGAACTAACACTGACCCCAGCAGCAATCCACAAGACATTTATCCAACTGGATAAACTTCTGTTAGTCATTACCCACTGCTCCTAGACATTACCACCACTTCATTCCCTTCATCTGCTAATTTGTAAGAGAGCAGGGGAGAGAATTAAGGGAGCCCAGTATTACTTAAAAATTAACACTCTGATACTTAGGGTTTTGTAAAGAGATTTGGTGGAACATCAGAAGGGCAGTTGTCAGCATTATATATGAGTGAAAGGAGCCAGCCTCCAAAAGATTTTGGTAACTGCCTGGCTCAGCTTATGAGTGTCAGAGAATTTAGCAACACGCTGTAAGGCTGGAGGACGCCAGCACAAATATTAGACTGCGTTTCAGCTGCTTTCTTTTACAGATGATCAGACTGAGACCCAAAGAGGCAAAGAGACTTGTCCAAGGTCACTTCCCTAGCTCATGCTAGAACCTGAATTGGAACTGGGAGTTCTAACTTCCTGTCTCATGATCTTTGCAGGAGCCAAGTTGATCATGCTTCCCAGAGGTTCTGTTCAGACACCTATGTGGTTAGCATTTGCCCACTAAATCCTAGATGCACAGAGCAGTGTCCGTCAACTTCATCTCTTTATCCCCAGCAAACCATCTCCTTTAGTAGGAGTTCTCTGCACACTTAATAAAGGAATGAGTATTATTCACCATGATGCACTGTGCTCTCAACCTATAAATTAGTAGTTCTCAACCTTGGCTAAACATTACAATCACCCAAGGGAGCTTTTAAAAAATGCCGATGCCCACACCACACCCCTTGAGATTTGAATTTAATTGGATTGAGGAGAGACCAGGCCCTGGTAATTTTTTAAATCTCCCTAGGTGATTCTAATGCAGCCAGGGTTGCGAGCCACCTCCCAGGATAAAGTATTTTCCCAAAGATTCCAAAATGGAGAAGTTTCTTGTTCTATAGAATGGGATCAGAACAGAACCATGGTAACTTAGCAATCAGGAGCAAACCTTTCTTTTAAACAGGAAACTGACCTGCTCTTCAAACATTTTCCATGTGAAGAATGCAAATTACATTGCCAACTCAGAATAATGTAGTTTGGAATCTATTAATTTGATGCTGGTATTTACACGGGGCAATTTTTCCAAACTTAGCTTTAACCATGGGCAGTAGTACCAACTTAAAGCTCTCAGGGAGTCCCAAAGGGACTGACTCCTTTACTACAAAAGCTGGCCCACTAGAAGCAAAGTCAAGCAAAGGACAGAGGACTTACCAGTGTTTAGGGGTTTGCTTATTTAGACATCAATACCCATTGTACCCTCTGCAATAACAAATGCCTTGCTGCCATTGGTATGGCAATGAGGCCTTAGTAGAAGAAGAATGTAGGTCAAAAACAAAATAATGAGACATAATCTCAGGCTTCTTCCTGGACAGGAGCCCAAGAAGAGTAGAAGACAAGGCTTTGGAAGGTCTCAGAGGCTGCTAGCCTCCTGGCGTCACACTTTATGGCCTTTTCCATTTTCAGGGGACATCCCTAAATGACTAAGTGCCCAGCAACACTCTTACCTGTCAAAGAGGGAAATTCAGAGTGCTCATGTATGGTGGCATAGGTTGTCCACTGCCCAGGGGAACCTGGTGTATGGGGGTGGAAATCTGAAGTGAGAAAAGGTGTTTTCAGGAAGGACAGAGGGTTCTATTTGCAGTTCACAGAAAGGCCCCACTTGGAAACAGGGGTGCCTGAAGAGGGAGAGAGACAAAGACACAACCATACCCTTGTTATAGGTAGCAGGGGCCTGGTGATGAAGGCAGAGAAGAAGAGACGAGAAATGATGGAACGATTAGGGAGAGGTTATGAGGAGCTCTCCACCGTCACAGAATGTGCTCCAATATCAGTGCCTCTCCATGGGTGGGCAGGTGGAGATAAAACGGGAAAATGAACGGGAAGCCAGAGAAACATGGAAATGGAGTATCTGTAGAAAAGACAATAAGATACACAGAGAAAGGAAGTCCAAGGGGGGAACGTTTTTCACATATTCACTCTCTCACTAGTTGAAGTTAGGGCCCCTGCCACGCGTGGCTCACGGGCTTGCTCAAAGTGCTGTTGTCACAGGCTGGTTCAGCTTTGGGGAAAGAGAAAGGAAGAGAAGGCGTCCTGGCAACAGTCCCTGATGGAGGGTCAGGACAGGCGCCTTAACCAGTGAATGCTTCCAGATGCACTGAAGTGTCCTCCCAAAACACTGCCCAAGAAACAGCTTAACCAGAGAGTGACTCCTCTAGAGGGGGAAAAAAAATCAGTCATGTTGACAAGGTCAAAATACCAAGAAAACAGCCTTCCCAAGTGAGCAATTCTGGGTCAGGATCACAGTTCATTAGAACATACTCTTTTCTGCTTCTCCCTTCTTAGACCTCTTGGTTAGGGTGTGATTTTTAATATATGCACCCACACAGAGGCTCTCAGGGTACACAGTGTCTAATAAAACATGTAAAAGATTGGATTTGGGGAAAGGATTCTCTCCCTGCTAACTGTTGAAAAGAAACACTCTAAGGGAGGTGCTGCAGTAGTAGCCAAATACTGCCATCCAAGGACAAATTAGTCCAGGTGGTATTTGGGCATAGAAGGAGTAAGTTATGGTGTGGTCTGCCCTGTTCCAATATTGGGACTCAGCAAGAGCTCAAATTTCCCTCAGGGTCTGGAAACTGAGGCAATTTGAACGGTTTCCCCTTTGGTTGCACCACAGACGGCTCAGGGAGAAAGCCAGTGGAGTGAGAAAGAAGGAAGGAAGGAAGGGAGGAAAGGGAGGAGGGAGGGAGGAAGGAACACAGTTAGGGAGGACTCACTTATTGAGCACAGACTGCTTGCCAGACATTGCTTTTGGCTTTTTCATTCATGCAATTCCGCAGACACTATAGAACACCACTGTGAGGTTGGTATAGTTGCCCAGCTAATGAGTGGCCAGGTTATATTCAAGTCAGGTTTGTCTGATTTCCAATTTCCTCTCTTTTCCATGGACTAAATCTACATACATATACACCTGTGTATATGTTTGTGCATATGTGTTTTATCACATCAGAGTTTCATAATACTGCCCTTGTCACCAAGCAACCAAACAATGCGGATAACTTTCCTGTTACATTTCTGTTTTTTATCATGTCCTCAAGCTAAGTGGTTTTCCTCTCTTCAGAGTGGCCTCCAATGTTGTCAGCATCAGACTTTGCCTGTATATTACTGAGGAAAGGGGGAAAAGAGGAAGGGTTGAAGCCAAGGGAGATCGTTTGTCCTGGTTCTGTTGCCTACTGGGCAGGATTTGTTTTCTTTTTTTGTGGAGGGGCGAGTGCCACTGTTTTGCTGCCCCGCACCACCAACTGGGAATTCTCAGATCTCCTTTAGATAAACAGTTCAGCCCTCTTCAATCCACAACCTTCTGATAGTTGGAATCTTCCCTTTGCCTTGGAGAAGCTTGGAGAAACCTTGGAGAAGCTTCTTTTCAAGCAGTCATCCCATACTTCTCTTAAAGAGGCACCTCCGAAACAGGCATCAAAGACCTTGCCCCTTTTGCCAACAACCTCTGTGTTGTTTTCCTGAGAGGAAGGAGAGAGGGGCTGGGTTGGGGCTACATAGTCATGAGGCTGTACCTCCCTCCCCAGCTGAGGAGAGCTGACCAGGTTCTCCCCCACTCCCATCCCATGTCTCCCTGGAGCTCACACAGATGCTTCAGGAGGAGATACTATCACAAAAGGGTTTATTAGGGAGAGAAAAGTGTGAAAAGGATGAAGCTGTTGGCAGGGACGCCTGCTCCATGGTTCAGCCTCTGCTGTCTGCAGGCTCCGTTGATTGATCCTTCCCTTTTTTTCTCCACTCCCTACCTTCCAAGGGTTTATATTCACTTTACAAAGAAAGGCCATCGCCAGGCAAAGACGTTTATAGCATTGTATTAAAGTTTGGTGGAGAGGAAGGGAAAAGAAGGAAAAGACTGGATTGGGGGGTGTTGAGAGGGGAGACCATGAGAGAAAGCAAAGGCAGGCATGCATGAGAGGCCGGAGCAGCAGCCAAGAAGAGGAAAAAGGACTGCCGGGGACAGGCAGACAAAGTGTGCCTGGAGCCTTATAGAAAAAGTGCAAAGACCTGAACAGGAGAAGCAGTTAAACACCCAAGTGCAAATGGACTTTGGGATTCTCCTGGCAGAAAGGGCTGCCAACAAAATACAAAATAGGCCACCTTGACGACCCAGAGAAACAAGTTCTGAGAAGGCCGTTAGGAGATGCCCAGAAAAGGGCCAGCAAGTAAATATATAAAGGGCAGAGTATGCTAATATGCTGTGAGCCTTTAAACTGGGGGCGGGGGTGTGAAAGAAGGGGACAGGGAGAGAGAATATGAAGGTCTGAGACAGAGCAACATCAAGTGAAAACAAAAGCAGCACAGAGACAGACCGGGACAACACACACACACACAAACACACACACACACACAGCCAGACCCCAAGAGAAGGACACACAGAGAGAGTCACACACAGAGAAAGACAGGAAAGGGCTGAGGAAGGGGGGTGACGAGTGGGAGTGGGGTGAGAGAGAAAGTCTCCAGCCAAATGCAGGCGACTTGGCAGTGGGACAGCAGCAGGCGGGCCAGGCAGTAACTGCACTTGCTGTGTCTCGGCTATTGTTGTCTCCGAGGGGGGGGTAGGGGGAGTTGTTTGTTTGTTTTGTTGTTTGGCCTCTTTGTCTCTTTTGTTCCAAGTACTGAGTTTGCTTCTTTCCCAGACACTGGGCTGATGGAAGAGCTTTATGGATTTTTCTTAAAGAGACAGGATTAGCTAGTGTCCTAGTATTAGCAGTTTCTCAGTCCTAACCAGTTCCTGCCAAAGTGACTGTTTTATTAATTTTTTTAAAGGATTATATTAAGAATGGAGAGTGGGTGTGTATGCTGCTTTTTGTGGTAGTAAGAATGAACTGGTCCATTTCACCCTCCCCACTAAAGCTCTTCCTATGGGGCTGCCAATACCGCAGGAGAGGAGAAAGAAAAGACAAAAAGGAGAAGAAAATCCTACAAACAGCAGTAATAGGGACCATACAAAAATAATTCCAAACACATTGGTAAGTGTTCTACTTAAAAAAACAACAACAACAAAGCCTCAAGATTTGAAATATAAACCTGAAGTTGTAAATAATCGGGAGAGGGGCTTTGAAGGAGGAAGGATGGCTCCTCATCCCTCGGGCGACACTGCCAGGGCACTGCCCCATCTCTTGGTGTCACACCCGGGCTTTTCCCAGGCTCCATCCCAGAAGATAAACGGCACAGCCATCAGGCTCTGGTCACTCCCTACCCGCTCCTTGGCCTTCCTGAAAGGAAATGACCGTCCACATGCTGGGCAGCTAGGTGTCACAACGCTGAGCAGAGAGCTGCTTTCTATTCCCTTGAGGAGAGGCAGGGGAAAGGGGTGTCCCTCAAGCCTTTCACTTCTTTGTTTCCAGAGAGACTTCTAGTTTCCTGTTCCAGTAATGGAACTAGGTTTTGGTCTACAGCAGACAGCTTCTGAAGGAAAAGAAATTTTAAAACACTCCCAAATTCATCTAAGTTGGGTTTTCAATACCTCTCTAGTCCTCAGCCAGCCCTTTTCTTAATCTTACCTTCCTTCTCCCCTCTCCTGCCTTAAAATCGCCCAGTGAAATCTCGGGTGCCAGAGATGAAAAATAAATAAATACAGCCCTAGGACTTTGGAAGGGTAGGTGGGGGTGGGGATGGCAAAGGGAAGTGGGGGTTCCTTTGTGCACGGATCCTTTATACTCAAAGTAAACCGCAGCGGAATCTCCTGCCCCCAAGCCAAGTGTGGCTGGGTACCGCTGGCTCTGGGGGGTTAGGGTGCCTCTCCTCCGCCCTGCCCTTGAGAAGTTTGGGACTTAAAAGACTGACAGCTTTGTCAACTGCTCAGACTCGGGGGTGGCAGGATAAGGAGTCAAGAATCAGGGCAGCTTACACCCACAACTTTATCCACTGCCTTCCTCCTCTACCTTAGTTTTTCTCCTCTCGCCTCCCTCTTCATCCCCACTCACCACGCCTTTTAAAAAGCCGCCACAGGCATCTCACCCGCCGATGAAGCGGCTTTACTGTTACTGCTGGGTTGCCATTTGAACGGGCCGGGAAACCTCCCGCCTTCCCAGGCCACACTCCGCTGGGTTTTCTCCCATATAAGCTTGGTGGCAACGTGGGCTGGAGGAGGCAGAGACCCGCACGGGGGTGGGTGCGGGGAGCAGGGGCTGGGGGGGCGAAGGGGCGAGGAGGTGGGACCTCGGTCCCAGGCAGCCGCCGAGTCCCAGCGGGGCCTGTGTGAGGAGCGCCCGGAAGGAGCCCCAAACGAGTGGGGCATGCAGGGCAGGTGTTCCCCAGCGCAGGGAGGTCGAAGGGAGGAGGTGGGGAGGGCGCAGGTCTCAGCTGCTCCCTCCGGTAGCCATTTGTGGGCACCTTTGTTTTGGGTAGATTTTCACGTCCGTGGTCACTCGAGGTAACAGGCAGCCTAACCTTGAGTGCCTAGCAAACTCGAGTCTGATGCTGGGGACGCTAAGGCGGCCGGGCTGAACCCATTAGCCCCTAGGGATGGCCGCGGGGCAGGCGTCGTCTGCAAACGGCAACAGGAACCCAGCACGTGGAAGGATCGCGGCAAAGTGCTGGCCCCAACCCTCGGGTTGGGTGCGGGGGAGGGAGGTTAGTCCGATCCCCAGCCCAATCCAGTGGGATTCAGAAATGACCCCAGGACCAAGAGTCTGCCCCGCGCGGTGCGCAGAGGATTACTTTTCTCTGCCCCGCACCCGGCCGGGCGGCGCACCCGGGGATCCAGTTTCCTTCGGAATGTTCCCGTTGACTTGGTTTGAAAGTTGAAGCCCCGGGGTAGTAAGGCTGGCTGCAAAAATCTCCAACCGCATTAATCCTAGACAAAATAAAAACACAATAGGCCGCAAACCAACCAACTTGGGGCATTTCTGTGGGGGTCTCCCGGCGGGGCACGCGTCACTGCGGAACCTGGAGGGAGGCAACCTTTCTACCTCGAATTTTCCGTGTGTAGGAAGACCTCAGGAAGGTGTTAGAATAGGGTCTCCCCTCTACTGCCTACTCTGTCTCCTAAACTGGTATAAAAACATCTACGAAACCCAGCTGGAGAAATCGCGGCCTGGGAGCCCCTGGCCCTGCTCGCAAGACAACCCGCCCGGCGCGAAGGATGCATCTCCCGAACCCCGCGCAGGGAAACTGGAAGGCAGGCAGCCTCTTGAGCTCCAACAGAGTGTAATCTCCAAGAAGGAAAAAAAAAATCTTTAAAAATGAAAAGGGGGATAAAAAACTAAATTTGAACAAAACTAAATTACAAGCCCACAGGTCCCTGAGCCGCAAAACGAGGTGGGGGAGGAGGGGGCGGAACGGCCGAGGCTCTGAGAGTGGGGGATGCAGCGCGAAATCCGTCCCCTGCAGAGTCGGTGCCTTCGGGGGCTCCACTGCCGCACGCTCCGACTTGCAAGGTTTGGACTCACAGGGGAGGCCGAAGGTGGGAGGGAGAGGCGAGAAAGAGAGGTGGAGGGAGGGTGTGTGTGTGTGGGGGGGTCTTTTTCTCCTCTCGCCCGCTCCAGCCGAGGCGAACTGGAGGTGGTAAAGCTGTAGAAAACTTTGGAAAGTTTGGGTAGCGTGGTTAGCGGTGGAGTCGCAGGGCAAGCAAGCCGTACTGGGGAAGGCGTGGGGGAGCCGGCTGGGTGTTATTGGGACGCCAGGTCCTCAGGCGGTTAAAGATCCAAGTCTCTCGGGTCAGGTTCGCCTATGGCCCCAGAGGCTTCTAGGCGCCAGTACCCCGGGAAAGTTTGAGAACGTTTCTCTAGGAGACTGACCAGGCAGAGCCGGAGTTCCACGATTTGTGTCGGTGCGGAAAGCATTACCCCATGACAGCGCAGAGCTTGTCTGCCAAAGCGGGATTAGATCCGCTGGCTCTAGGGCTCAGTCCCCCACCTTCCCTCACCCGGCGAGGGCCTTGCGCGCGCCTAGGATCTTTGGGGTGATATGCGCGGTTTCGAGTCGCGCGCCGGGTCTCCATGTACCACGTGCGTCCACGGACTCCGGCGGGCACCTTTGGGAGAGTGCCCCCGAAGGGAGGGGGCCACGCAGCCAGGATCGTGCTGCTGGGACGACATTCCAGCTGGTGCACATCCTTGCTGGAGGCAGGACACAGTGGCCCAACCCAACTTCTCCCCGCACCCTGGGAAGGAAGTGTGGTGCGCTCGTTGGAGCGCGAGGCTGCCGCCGCCCATTCCACATACTGCCTGGCATCTTGCTTTTCCTCACTGCACACCAGGGAAAGGCATAATTCAATTATATCATCCAAGTACAACACAGCCTTTTCCTCTTTTGCCCTGGAGCCTACGACGTTTCGAAGGCGAATCTCCCAATTCTGAAATAAATACCTATTGCTCCAAAGCCGAGCTGGGTTCTCTAGTAACTACTGAGGGGAAAAAAGAATTCAAATCGGATATGAGTTTACAGCCTGAAGCGGCTTATTTAGGCTCATTGAGTGCCATTCCAAATGGCACAGCTCGTGCTATTTCGAGAGAAGTTTGAGGTTGGAGAGAAAATGGGGTTATTTAAAGTGACTCCCAGAAAGCAACTTTTCGTCTCCTTGCTCCATTGGTGACCGCGTCTGTGCTCCAGTTTAATGCAGCCCGTGCGACCCAACCTTTGATATTTAAGCCTTGCCAGCTCGGGGTGAAACTACCTGTTGGGAGATTCCGCAGCCTAGACATTCGGCCCTCACTTCCCCGGTGCAATCCTGGCAGCGATGGGATGGTTCTGGGGTTGGCACGAGAAGGGAGAGGAGCGGAGAGCCGGGAGCAGCGGACAAAGTCAGCTGCGCCTGGCAGTGCCCAGTGAGCTGCGCCCGCTCCTGCTCGCTCTTGGAAAACTGTTAACAGTACGCTGAGCGGGGCCCCTGGCTTCAAGGATGGGCCCAAACTCAGCTCGATTCTCTAAATTAGGAAACCACGAAGCGGTGCCGTTTGTACTGGCACCTCGGTGCAAGTCTAACTTTAAAAAACAAAAAGCCTCCAGGCGGCTTCCTCGGCGCCCACCCCCATCCGGCACTCGCATACCCCGCACTTTCTCCGGCACCAAAATTCCCTTTACTACTTCTGGAAATTCGGAAAACTCCTCAGACGCTTGGACGCGCTGCAACCCAGAGGCTGCTTAAAGCTCTTGCAGGAGTTGCTTGAGGGAAATCACTCTGTTCTTACGAGCAAACAGAATCTCTGTATTTTAAAACTAACTGGATGAGGGAGTGGAGCTAGGAAGGACAATTTGAGCAGTCTTTGCAGCCCGTTGGAGGAAATTTCGGAAGTTGCGGACAGGGGCTTGTCTCTCACAGGAACCTGTGGCGAGGACAGTTCGGGCCGGGCCCTGGGTCTAGAAGTCTCGCTTGGGAAGCACACAGCCAGGGTCTAACTCACGCGGTTTAATAGCATTCTTTCCGGCAAACTCTCCGGCAGATCCCGCCCTGACATTAAATTGGGGTGGAAGTTTAAACGCAGGCTGGGCTAAACCGGAAAAATTTCCCCCAGACGCGGAAGGCATGCCGGGTTGTATCTCCGATGCGGGTTTCTGCTTTTTGATAACGAACCCCACTCTGTTTCGGGAGCAGTGGAATTGGGAGAGGCCTTACGGAGGGGCCGATTTGGGGGTTGGAGGGGGCGGAAAGTCTGTGTAGCTAGGGGTACAGTGGAGCTTTATTTCTCGGCGCACGCGCTTCCATCCCCATGGTCACAAAGCACTCGGCTGAAAACGAAATGGGGAGAAATATTAGGCAACTGCAGGGAAGAAGGGGGGTAATCCTCGTCTTGTTTAGGATGCTAGTTTTGACAGCAGAGACTGAGGGGCTATGTAGAAGAAAGAGAATTTATTCGTGAGAATTAATTGCGCAGGGATGAGTATTGAGACTTCGAACCTAAAAGACAGCTCAGAACCTTTCTCGCGCCAGTCTCTTTTCATGATCCTGGCAATATTAGACTGTTTGGCTCTTAAGTCACACACCTAGTCCCAGACCTTAGTGGCATTTCCCATACCAATGTGCCTCCTTCCTGTGGACTCATCTCGGCATCCTTGCCCAGGACCTAAGGGAGTCTGGAACAACTCTTGTAAGCCTGCCCTTCGCAGGGCGCACACACATGGGTGGGCTTTCCCCACGCGGCTGTCTCCTCTGCCCCAGAGACCCCTCAGGGGCCTGGGAAACCCGAAGTATTTTCCAGCGCTCAAACTCGGCACTCCTGTTCTATTTCAGTTCAGTCCCAGGGGCACAGACCCAAGGATAATAAACAATGCTGCTTATTAGAGATACAAACGGGCACAGAAAAGAACCACACAGAAAAGCAGCGCAGAAAGCATTTTAACAAGTGGCCAGACATTCAGAATTGCCATTGAAATTGACTTGTAATGTACAACAGAAGGTATTTCTCTGAAAGACACTGAAGTTCGAGGAATATAGGTTTGTCAAAGCGTGATGATTGATGGAGCAGTTTGTATTTACTTAGTTTTTCTCTGGAAATCAGGCAGAGCTGCTGCTACCTGCGGATACCTCTCTACAGGAAACTCCTTCCTCCACCCTCTCCCCCCACCCCTTCCCGTCTCTTAGATCACTAGCCTCATAAAAAAAGGGAGGGGTCTTTCAGGTGTCCCTATACTTTGGTACCGTTATTTCAGATCCCACAAGAACAGAAAACACTGCCTTCTCTTTAGGCAGTGACAACACGGGCTTTGGGAGGAGATGTCATTGTAACAGGCATGGTCAGATAATTCAGAGATACCAAAAACAAACCAAAATAAATTCCACTTTTCTACTTTTTTAAAAAATAGAAATGTAGATATTTTTTGAGCCTGACCTCCAGAGTGGGGGCGGGGGGTGGGGGGAGGCTGAAGATTCCTCCTGGGGAGTGGGTGAAACCAATTTCTACCCTGCAATGGCCTTGGGAAAGGGCCTCCCATATGCTCTGAACACCCCCCTTACAATGTCAGAAAAATATTCCTGCCTGCAATATTGGCAAGAGGCTGCTGTGACAGGCGGTGCTGCTTTAAATAGGAAGAAGACCACAGGGTGAAAGGAGTCTCAACCTTCCTACCCATCAGACTACCTGCCATCCTCTCCCCAAAGGCCCAGCGCTGGCAAAGGAGACTATAAGGAAAAATTTGATTTTGAGCAGGGTGGGAAGTGAATCCATGTGTGTTCCAGAAACAAGCCTCCATTAGATTCTCAGGAGCTGGGTTACCCCAGAAAAGGTCTCCCCAGTGCTGAAGTGTTATTCTCTGAGCATCTCTGCCTTCTATGACCCAGTCTCCCCACTTTTGTTGTGGTGGTGATAGTGGTGGCGGTTCAGGTAACGTTGGAAGAAACCTCAGAGGTGTTTTCGTCCAATTCTCCTGGGCAGCTCTCCTTATGGTTGTGTTAAGGGGAGGGTCTAGTCTCTCCAAGGCCAGCCCTGTGCCCACATAAAACTCTCAGCCTAGGAGACTGGACTGGGGCTAACCCTGGCTGGGCCTTGAATTTCACCCCCTCTGCCAACCAATGACAACTCTTTTGTCAGGAAATCATCATGGTGCCAACTGCACCCAAAGAAGAGCCGAAACTATCTTTCCCCACCTCTCCCACCCCCTTAAGTTGATGGCCTTGCCAGAGTGTTGATGTATTTTTGTTTCCTAATTCCTGTATTATTTTAAAACTTGTTCAGCTGTGTCTGGCCCTTTCCGCCTACCCTAGTTGACAACTTTTAGGAAGGGTCTCTGATGAACTCAAGCTTAAGAGACCTCCTTTGCAAAGCATGTAGCTGAGTTTTAAAAGGTGCCTCGGTGACTCTGGAGGGGGAGGTGAGCCCTGCTCTGTCCTCCCCATAGCTTTTCAAATCAACTGGCCTGCACCTTATAATTTTACAGATGAGGAAACAAAGGCTCAGAGAAGGGAGTTGACTTCCTAAGAGCACACAGTGAGCTGAGAGCAGAGTCTGCACTATACTGCGAGATTCTTGATTTTGCAGTCCGTTTGCTCAGTTTTGAGGGTCTTGTGATGGCTAAAGTAAACTACTGTTCAGGAAGCATCAACTCCGTGCCAGACCACGTGCACGCCAGACACTTTACGTAAGTCATCACTACAGCAGTTCTGAAGAGCCTCATTAGCCCCAATAAAAATTTTAAAATCAAATTATGAAAGTAATAATATGCATAAATCAAAATACAAAGGGCATAAAATGAAAGTAAAAGTCCCCCACTCTGCTCTCCCCCCCCCCATCCCCTCCATCCAGAATACCACTGACCTTTTTCGTCCTTTAGAGACTCTCTTCCATATTGGACAGACTTTATCATTACTTTATGAAGAAGGAGAAGCCAGCTCACATTAGGTGGACTGGCTGAGGCTATCTGTCCCCAGGCTCAGCACTTCCAACCTTCTGCATTAGCTAAGGTGAATGGGGAGAAAATGGAAGTGAAGAAAGCCAGAGATAAAAAGAAGGGTCACATTAGAGTTAATATCACCCCTTCCTTTCCTCTCTTCCTGTCCTATCTAGGCACTTTCTCACACTACAGATTTTCAGGAGACCAAACCACGGCTCTCTCAGTGCAGATATCCTGCGGCTCATCTGTGACAGCAATTGGACCCGCAGCTCTCCTCAGGCCCCGGTCACCTGAGTACTGCCCCCAAAGTGCTGCCCCTACCCTGTACTAGCTCTAGGACTGGAGCGGATGTCTTGGGCTTGAGACTTTGCTGCCTGTCTCTGAGAGTTGTTCTGAGGCTAAAATGAGAGGCAGGGAAAACACAGTAAACTTGAAATCTTTCCATGTAAATAGAGCAGCTGCCTTTCAAAGGCCTGGATAGGAACCCTGTGCCCTACTCCTGCAGAACAGTGGCTTTTTAGGGATCTAAGGGCTTGCATTTTGTCTGTGTTGTCTGTATGTAGGGGCAGGACTACAAGTGTGTTTTAAAGTAGAAACGGCTGTTATTTTATCCCTGAAAGATGACAACACTGAGTCTTTGGTATCTGGGTGGATTTCTTTCTACTGGAGAATAGACACAGCCAAGCTGTCAAGGGTAGGAGGAGGCAGTTGCCTTGCTTGGGGTGCACAGTGGAGTGGTAAGAGGTGTGGCTGAAAGGATGCTTCAGCTGGTCCCCGTGGGTAGGTATCTACCTGCAAAAGCTGACCTGAGATTGTTCAGGGGCAGGAGGGGTGGTGAAGCTGAACACTGCCGGGTTGCGGGGCGAGGCGGGGGGCGGTCATTTCATTTGTTTGTTATTATTTCTTGAGAGGGAGGGGAGGGCTATTAGAGAATGAATGTAATAATTCTTCCAGGAAGCTAGTCTTGTCTTTGAGGCTCCTTCATTCTGGAAGAATCTTTAAAAACATCCTCAACTGAGGGGCCTCCAAGTGACAGCAAATGATAAGCTAGGGCCCGGGTCTCTTAAGCTTTGCAGAGGAAGAGCAGCTGGGGTTGGGCTGGTGCCTCTGAAAAGCCCTTATAGAAACTTGCCCAGAGTCCAGTAACATGCCCAGATCTGAGATGAGATGGAGGGAGACTGTGAGCATCAGGGAAGAAGAAACGGTTTTAAGATGAATGAAGCGGCCCGGGGAGTGGGTTGGTTCCAGAGAGAAGCCATGAAAGGAGTGAAAGTCAGATTTTCGGGGAGGCCCAGCCAGCTGCATAGCCTGCCTTCAGTGCCTGTGTCAGGACAAAGGATGCTGCGCCCCCTGGTGGCAGACTGGCGGTCGGCGCCCGCGCGCTGCGGCGGAGACCGGCGACCAGACCCAAGGACCAGCTGGAAAAGTCGGCGGGTCAGATGCCTTTTCTTCTGTTTGCTAAGGGAGTTGAAGTTGAAATAGCCTTTGCTTTCTCAACTCTGCAGTCTAAATAGAGACGTTGGTGTAAAGTGAGCGGGTTTTGTAATTCTGGCATGCAATTTAGGCCGACAGGACAAAGCCTGTTTAGAAGTAACCTAGTGGGGTGGGAACTGCTCTCGCTGGGAGAAGATCGGCATTTAAGCGCAGAGCTGGTCTGAGGAGAGTCTTTAAAATTTTAAGAACCTCCCTTTTTCAGTTTTAACAACACAAAAGGGGCTACAGTAAGATGGTTTCAAATACTTTTGCTGGGATTTATGAGACAATCATTACTCTTTTGCCAGAGCCTTGCACATCATTATTACTATTTTCTAATTATGTGCAGGTGCAAATGTTAGGTTTCAGCATCCTGAGTTCCCTGATTCTGAGCAAAGATTTGTGTGGCTCCTTTCCTTTAAAAATGCAAAACAACCCTCCCTTCCTCGCAGAAGCCATCCTCTCCACCTTTTGTGGAGCCTCCTGCAAAAAGCCGCAGAGTAAGTGCAGGTCTATAGTCTTTTAAAAATAAAGTATGAAAGTGTTGTGCTGGAAATTATGCTGCTAAGTGTTACATGTGGTAGGTGTGAATGTATGTTTCAATAGTTCCAGGCACAAGACCAAAAACTTCCTCAGAATTAGCAGAATTTTCAGCTATAATCTGGCTAACATTTCAGCAAATAGGTACAAAGGCCTGTTTGGGAGCGTGCCGCCTCCAAGGAGCTGAGAGTTGGGTTTCCACAGACATGCTGAGCCGTCCCGTGTATGGTCAGGTGATGTTCAGTGGGATCAGCCCCAGGAAGAGGTGTGTGGCGGCTGTGAGTTTCCTCTCCTAAAACCTGCAGATCGAGTCTCTGAGTAGTAAGTTGTACCCCCCCAGGACAATTCTTTTTCCTCTGCACTTGAAGTCTTATCATGACAGAATGGGTACATTTTTTGTTTTTGTTTAAGAAACTGATTGTAGTGCTTTCAAGGATCACTTGCGTAGCGAGCTTAGCAGGCAGAGCTTCAGGGAGTATGTAGTCAGGGTGGATGGTGCCATTAGCCCATATGCTTTCCGGGAGGAGCGCGGCTGCCTCTCTGAGAGGAAATGGGATGAAAACAGACCCCACAGAACACGGTGGATGGCGGCTGCTGAGCTCAGGGCTGGCGCTTTGGCCCGGAGCACTGTGACTTCAGTTCCCTAAAGTGACAGTGTGGAAAGAAAGTGCCAGCCCCTCAGTTGTGTCTGACTCTCTGCAGCCCTGTGGACTGTAGCCCGCCAGGCTCCTCTGTCCAGGGGATTCTCCAGAATACTGGAGAGGGTAGGCATTCCCTCTTCCAGAGATCTTCTCAATCCAGGGATCGAACCTGGGTCTCCTGCACTGTAGGTGGAGCCTTTACCATCTGAGCCACCAAGGAAGATTGAACACAGTATACTGGACTGAACTCTGTTGGGTCCCCGCCACAACTTTATATGTTGAAGCTCTAACTCCCAGCACCTCAGAATCTGACTGTATTTGGAGACAGAACCTTTGAAAATGTTATTCAATTAAAAGGTCAGTAGGGTGGGCTCCCATCCAAGGGAACTGGTGTCTGTATAAGCAGAGGAGATTAGGACGCAGGCAAGTACAGGGGGAAGACCCTGTGAAGATATAGGGAGGGGGTGCTCATCATTGAGAAGGAAACCTCAAGACTGAGGCCTTAGAAGAGCCCTCCTGCTGACACCTTGATCTCAGCTGCGTAGCCTTGAGAATTGTGAGAAGATAAACCTCTGTCATTGAAGTCACTCCATCTGTGGGCTTTGCCACGGTAGCCCCAGCGAAGTAATGCAAGCGGCTTCTCAGCACCAGCCAATTCTGTGTTCCATTTGGGGAAGAAAACCTAGAGCACCAAATTTTTCTAGTTTTGGTGAGAGGTTAAGAGTCTTTTGCTCTTTAAATGTTGGCAGCAGGGCTGATGGCTTCACAGACAAGCAATCTGTGTAGTCCTGTGAGACGTACTCAGAAGGGCCTCGGTGCTTGGTGTCACGTGAAATTATTCAACGTTGAACAAGGGGTTTGCATTTTCACATTGCACCAGATCCCACAAACTATGGAACCAGTCCAAACATGAAGTTTAAATAAAATTTAAACATGGTTAATTAAGAGTGTAGGGGCTGAAACAAAATATGTCTGAGGCTGGATGCAGCATGGGACACAAATTTAAACTTTTTCTTGCTAAATAGATTATGACTTCCCATTCCCCTAGTGTCCCAGTGAAGGAATTTGTGAAGCCCAGAGGTTTCTGGGGGTGGGAAGAACAGTGTACATAGATACTCCCCCGGTGTGATTCCCTGAGATTCTAAATACATGAGCTGGTGTAACTCTAACAAGGTCAACAACAACAACACAACTTTTTTTTTTTTTTTTCAGGGATGGGTGATCAGAACCTCAAAATAAGAATATGTTGAGAAGAGGTCCAACAGGAGGAATTAATGTCTGGTTTAGGGTGGAGAGCTGGGCTGGCCCTGTGCGTGCGAAATGCTGGAAGCTCTCCCAGAGCCTTGCTCCTGGGCACCTAGTTGGGCTCTGGGAGACAAACTGAGTATGTGCCCCACTGTGACCCCCATGACCCTGAGGGGCAGTGCGGCTCCCTGGACAGGCAGCATGGAGACACGGCAGTGACAGGAGGAGAGGGACGGGCTGGACCACAGTTTTCTGCCCACAGCTGGGGAGCAGGATTCTTTCTCCTTTGGGCTGAGCCAGTCTCAAGATTCTTGAGAGGTTTCCAGCTGGGTTAGGAGGGCTGAGCTGCGAGAGGGAATCTGGGCTGCCTGTTTCAAGGTGGGCCTAAGCCCTCGACTGTAAGTGAATGAGGTTCCTGAGGGTCGTGGTGCACGCCATGCCCGTGGACTCTCATCTGGAAGGGAAAATTTTGCCCCTGTGGAAATGAGCATCAGTCATCAGGGAGCAGAGTCCCGGCATATTATGGAGAGATCCTGTGTTTAAGGCTCTGCACTGATTTATAGAAGCTCACTGAAAATATTATAGTGGAATGTTCAGTCAGGAGGTCTGCTTTTCTAGTTCTATTTCTGCCCAGTACTGGCTAACTGGAGAGTGTAAATTTTAAAAGAAATAATTTCGTATGCACATTTATGCAAACTCCCTCAGGGGAATGAGTGAAAGACTGTTTGAGGCACTCTGAATTTTTTGGAAGAAAGCTGCTGTATAAATTAATATGGAATTTTTTTTTCCCCCATCCCAGGTCTGCAAGACTGAACTGGAAAGAACTCCTCCCATCACTCATGGGAGAAAATGAAGCTCTCTACTGGCCTCTATCAGAGAAGCTAAAAATTTCCCTCTTTCCTGCAAGTGTCCCAAACCCCATGACTTTTATTTCCAGGTCAGAGACTAAGATTTTATTTTTATTATTCTTTATACTTGGCTTATGGAGAGTGCCCAAATGGCATTGTGATGGACTCATGATTATGAGCCTGCTGTGGGCAAGGCCAGGCCTTGAGTGTGAAAGGAAATTCTATCAAACCTACTCGGCGATTCGCCCAAAGTCACCTCCTACGTTCTTCTGACCAACAGCGCCCTCCTCCATCCTGGAGTTGGCTAGCAGAGTTCTCCTCTGGACTGAACCAGTCCCAGGATTCTTAAGGGGTTGAGGTAGTGACCCAAAATCTAAGAGAACTGGAATTCGGTATGTGGCATTTCTGATTTCATTCCTAAATGGTAGTTCCCTTCAGCATGTGGAATATAAGAAACCTCACTAAAAATTTTTAACTTAAAAGGCCACTGGGTTAAGACAGATGAAAATTATGTCCACATGAAAACTTGTCCACAAATGTTCACAGCAGCGTTATTCATAATAGCCAAAAAGGAGAAACAGTTCAGACAGCCACCAACTAAATGAATGGATAAACAACTTGTGGTTTATCCTTACAATGGAATACCACTTGGCAGTAAGAAGGAATGAAATATTGAGACATATTCAAACATGGATGAGCCTTTAAAACATTATGTTAATTGAAAAAGCCAGTCACAAAGGAACAATTATTATATGATTCTATTCATATGAAATTCTTAGACTAGGCAAATCTAGAGAGAAGAAAATAGCTAGTGATCACCAAGGGGAATAGGTCAGAGTGCAGGCATTGGAAGATGATAGCTGAGTGGTTCCCAGTTTTTGTTGGGGGAGTGATGGAAATGTTCTAAAATTAATTGTAGTGAAGGTTGAACAACTCTGTGAATATACCAAAAAACAGTGAATTTTGCACTTTAAATGGGTAAATTGCATGATGTATAAATCGTATCTCAATAAAGGTTTTAAATTTTTTTTTTTTAAAAAGATACTGTAAAAAAGACCATTGGTTTATGTCTTTTTCTGAAGTTTATTGACTTGGGATAGATATGAAAGTGTTAGTTGCTCAGTCATGTCTGACTATTTGCCACCCCATGTACTGTAGCCCGCCAGGCTTCTCTGTCCATGGGATTCTCCAGGCAAGAATATTGGAGTGGGTAGAAAATCCAGGGGATCTTCCCAATCCATGGATTGAACCCAGGTCTCCTGCACTGCAGGTGGATTCTTTACCATCTGAGCCAGCCGGGAAGCCTTGGGATAGATATGTCTAGGCTTAAGAACAGATTGTATGAACCAAGAAAAGAGAGAATGTGAAAACTGATTTTTATCTCAGGTAGAGAGACTGATTTGAAGAACTACACGTAGCCACAATACTTGTAAGTTTCAAACTGCTAAATTTTTTTTCTAAGCCTGAAATCATTAATATCTCTGTAAACAATGATGGGAAGTGGCTTTGTCTTTTTTGTCTTTTCCATATTATTTTCTCTTTCTTAACTAATAGCACCCCAGCATTCTCTTAAGGAACCACCAGCCTCATTGGCAGTCTGGGTGGTTTGCACGTTGCTGACCCTATGTTTTAGGCTTTATGACTCCGACCTGATCGGGTAGCAGATTCTACCCAGTGGTATTGGTGCTGAATCACATCAGCTCTTCTGAACTCACCGGTAATTTTCAGGAATTTTGTGAGCCAGTTGTTAAACATCATCACCATTAAAAATTAAAGTATATGAATATATAATTAAATAAATTATACTTAAAGTGAATAGATCCTCAAGACTCACTACTTTCTAATTATTTGAATTCATTACTCTTTTATCTATGTTCTTAAGACTTTTTACATCTATTGAATCTGGATGGTGGAAGTCTTATAGAGTACTCTGCTACTGTGCATCTTTTCCCAACTCCAAGTTGAGTTACATCCAGTTGACAGCTTGAAAGTGGACATGGTGGCAATATTTACACCACAGAGGTAGGCAAATACTGTATATAAGGGTTTTTCCTTTTTTGTCAAGGAGATTGTTAAACATTTACTAGCTAGAGTGGGTTGAATGGTGTCCCAGCAACAGTTATGTCTACATCTTAGTCCCAGGAAGTTGTGAATATGATCTTATTTGGAGTAGGACTCTGCAGGTGAAATTAAGGTTCTTGACATGAGATCATCCTGGATGATCCCACAAGGCACTAAATATAATCACGTGTGTTCTTACTTGGAGGGAGATGAACACAAAAGCACAGAGGAGATACACAGATCTGAGGAGGAGGCAAAATGGGCACTGAAGCAGAGATCTAAGTAAAGCTGCTACAAGCCAAGGAAACCTGGAGCTACCAGAAGCTGGAAGAGATAAGAAACAGAATCTCTACTAGAATCTCTGAAGGGAGAACAGACCTGGTGACATCTTGATTTTGGATTGCTGCTGCTGCTGCTAAGTTGCTTCAGTCGTGTCCGACTCTGTGCGACCCCATAGACGGCAGCCCACCAGGCTCCCCCATCCCTGGGATTCTCCAGGCAAGAACACTGGAGTGGGTTGCCATTTCCTTCTCCAGTGCATAAAAGTGAAAAGTGAAAGTGAAGTCGCTCAGTTGTGTCCAACTCTGAGACCCCATGGACTGCAGCCCACCAGGCTCCTCTATCCATGGGATTTGCCAGGCAAGAGTACTGGAGTGGGTTGCCATTGCCTTCTCCGTGATTTTGGATTAAGTAAGTGAAGTCCCTCAGTTGTGTCCGACTCTTTCCTTCTCCAGGGGGTCTTCCCGACCCAGGGATCAAACCCAGGTCTCCCGCATTGGAGGCAGACGCTTTAGCCTCTGATCACTGACCTCCAAAAATGAGAAAGTAAATTCCTCTTTTTTAAGCCGCCCAGTTTGTGGTAATTTCTTCTGGCTGCCACAGGAAGCTAAGGTACCATCAAACCACTGCAGCACTATTATATGGTTCAGTGATGGGCATGTAACCCACGCTAAGACAATGGGAGGTCAGCTCCTATTGTAAAAGAAATATACTCCTACTAAAGGTTGCTAAGTGGTTTAGTCTTTGCCAGAATATTTGCCAAAGGAGAACAGCATAGAAAGTGGTAAAATCAGGATGCAGAAACAGAAAGAAGAGAGTCAGAATCCAGACAATGTTATTTGAGAAGCTGAATCTATTCTACTATTGAATTTTTAAAATTCTGTGAACAAATTAATTTCTTTTCTTTCTAAACCAAGTTCTTAACCAGTTGTTGTTCAGTAACTCAGTTGTGTCTGATTCTTTGTGACCCCATGGACTGCAGCATTCCAGGCTTCCCTGTTCCTCACTATCTCCCAGAGTTTGCTCAAACTCATGTCCATTGAGTCAACGATGTCATCCAATCATCTCATCCTCTGTCGCCCCCTTCTCTTCCTGCCCTCAATCTTTCCCAGCATCAGGATCTTTTCTAATGAGTTGGCTTGACCAATATAGACATGTTAATTTTCAGAGCACAGATAGGATTGTAAATACATAAAATTGCTATCATTTCATTAGTTATTATTTAAATCAAACATAACTATATGTCAAACAGTGAACAATCTGAGATCTATCTGAACAAAGAATGCTTATTTGTTCCACTGATAATTACTGAGCCAAACATGTCTCAAACATTCTACTCAGGACAGATATCCATCTATGTAAGAAGTAACAATTTATTTGCCTATAAGGAGTTCAGTGTAACCCACATTAATGAGATTACCAGCAGAATTAACTTTCCATTTTATAGTCCATATTTTTCCAGACAGTGCTAAATTCATGTAATTTCATTATTCTTCCTAAAGAGAATTTGTTTAATGCACAGCTAAAATACTTTGTTTATGAGATTACATTTAAGTACATTCACAGATCATTAAAAAATCTTTTGGAGTTTTTAGGTTGGGAAAATATAGTTATTTCCAAATGATGTTGTACCTTTGGCAATTTTGTACATTTCAGCAATTTTCACTTTGCACTATCCTTGAAAGTGAAGTCACTCAGTCGTGTCTGACTCTTTGCGACTCCATGGACTGTAGCCTACCAGACTCCTCCCTCCATGGGATTTTCCAGGCAAGAGTACTGGAGTGGGGTGCCATTTCCTTCTCCAGGGGTTCTTCCCGACCCAGGGATTGAACCCGGGTCTCCCACATTCCAGGCAGATGCTTCAACCTCTGAGCCACCATTATCCTCAGTAATTTTTTTAATGTGGGCAAGCACATTTCTGAAAGGAGCGTGCCACAGCAAATCCTAGGGAGAGATATACAGTACTGAACTATTTTTAAAGTAAAATCTTTTTATCTTCAGCTTCTATCACCAAACCATTTTTCCAGTTCAAGAGGTTTAAAATTAATTTTCCCCCCATAATCCTCTCTCTTACTTCTACTTTCAAATACCTTTGTCTTTTGATGAGCGCATTTTGGATGAATTCCCAGTCAACTTTTAAAATTTAATTAAACTCAGCTAAGTTTAACTCAGCTTTAACAGATAGTTTTTTAATAGCTGATTAACTGGGAGCCCATCTTTAGGAATTCTAAGAAAAAAAGGTTGGTGAATGTTGCATGTTGATAAAAGTTCTAATACTGATGTCACTAGCATCAGTAAACAAATGCCTGCTTGTGTTGATTTAAAAAGACCATAAACTTTCAAATGCAAGTATCCAGCTAATACATTATTCTGAGTATTTTATATTTGCTGGTAGGATTACTTATCAAAAAGAGACTTTGAGTATTTTCAAGTCAAAAAACCCACAAAAACCAACAACCACATAGGGAATAAGAGATTGTACTGAGGACATACACATTAATCAGTCAATAACTAGTCAAGCCCACTCTTCTAGGATAATTCTCCTTCAGTACAAAAATGTAGCCACTAATGGGGAGAGATGGATTGGGATTTGGGGGTTAGTAGACACAAACTGTTGTTTATAGAATGGATAAACAAGATCCTATTGTATACTCAGGGAACTATATTCAATACTCTGATAAACCATAATGGACAAGAATATGAAAAAGAATGTGTGTGTGTGTATCTGAATCACCTTGCTGTACAGCAGAAATTAACACAACGTTGTGAATCAACTATACTTCCATAAAATACATTTTTTAAAAAATGGCTACCAAAATTTTGGAGGTGATTAGGTTCATTATCAACTTAGAATTACAAGGAACCATGGGGAAATTAAAATTGTAACTTTCAGAGTCCCCATTTTTATAGCCCCCTGGAAGCCTAAAATAAAAATTGGGAACACATCAAGTTGAGCAAAAACAGAAATAAACAGTCTCAAAATAAGTGTTTAGAAAGCTACTAAATAATTAAATATTACTCATTCTCGATAACCCTGGCTATGGAGAATTCAAACAAGTTTGCTCTTTTCCTAAAGCTAAAAAGAAACTCACCGCCAAAGTTGAAATACAAGGAACCAGAAAAAATCAGTGATTTGTTCCCTGATGGCATCTTTATGCCAGAGATACAAGAGTTTCTTTACACGGAATTGTTTTCTTCCTGTGGAAAACTTCGATAGGAATCTAGGTGAATGGATATAATTAAGTAGTTGTGTGGCTCTAAAATGCTTTTCCCCCAACCCCATCAAATGCCTCAGCGTTTTCCTAGGAACCAGAAGAGAGGAACAGCCTTCAGAAGAGTTAGGCCCTCGAGATATTTCCAAACTGCCTGGAGGAAGGCTTGGACCAACTACAATAGGGAACCATCCTGCCTTGGACACGAGTCTAAATTGATGACCTAATAGGTCTTTTCCAACTCTGACTGCCACAGTTTTATGAGCATCAAGAACTGGGTATCTGCCATAGTCAACAAACAGAGCTTCTCCAGAGCTTATACATCCCCAGAAATGCAAATACACCAAAAACCTGGGAGCACAGTCTCCCAGGGCTCAGGGTGCCACCTCTAGGCTTTCACCAGGTATGAAATGGAAATACTTCTCTGGTAGGATAATTCTTAAAGAAAAGGAAGTATGTATCACTCTTCATGTTACCTTAGTTTAAAAACTCTAAGCCAGAGCAGAGTCCTCTGCTCTGAAGAAAAGTCCTGAGGACTTTTCCTAATTGCTGAGAAACTGGTGAAGAATAGCTTAAGGTTTCTCAGGTGGTGGTGATTCAGTCGCTAAGTTGTGTCCAATTCCGGCACTGTAGCCCGCCAGGCTCCTCTGGCCATGGAATTTTCCAGGCAGGGGTACTGGAATGGATTGCCATTTCCTCCTCTAGGGGGTCTTCCTGATCCAGAGTCTTGAACCTGGGTCACCTGCATTGGAGGTGGATTCTTTACTAACTGAGCCACCAGGGAATCCCTCTTTCTCAGGTGACCCCCTCCAAAGCCCTGTACTTAATTTTGTATTTGTAACTTTGCATTCTTTTTGTTGAGTCCCCTTAATTAATAAGCTATAGACCCTTCCCCTGTCCTTACAAATAGCATCAAATCTTCACTCGATATGAGTGTGAAAATTAAACACAAAGTCCTCTTCATCTTCTATGGCTATTCTTTACCTCTGGCAAGTCACTGTTGACGCTGAGCCCTCTTGGTTTGAGCATCTGGTCCTCAGTTGTCCTCTCAGCCACAGCAGTGGTTCAAAATCCGACTGCCATTTAAGCTTATTCTCTTTAGCTCCTTCGTGAAATAACCCTCCACTGTGGGCTAATTATTGCAATGGCTTACAGACTCTAAAGGCCAGAAGATTTTCCATGCGTGGTCCTCCTTTTGGTTAAGCTGCATCACTGTTCCAACATCAGCTAAGTTTTGTTTTCTGTTCAAGTTGAAGGATGTGGACTAGGCTTCCACACTTTCTCAACAGGCTCTCTTGGCTCAAGAGACCAAGCCACAGAAACATTTACTTTTTTTTCTGATTACAAAAGTAACAGCATGTATATAATATACATCCATAAATAACTTGAAACATTGTAATATATAGCACAGAAAGTGAAAATCTTTCCTAATCCCACACAGCTGAGAAAACCAGTTAACATTTTTTTTTCAAGGCATATATTAACATTTTATTTATTATTTTACAAAACTGGGATTATATTCTCAACTTTGAAGCATTGCTATTTTCCACCTAGCAATATGTCTTAGACATATTTCCCTGCCAGTCTGCAAAGAGTGATCTTCCTTTTAATCTTCTTTTTAATGGCTCCATGGTATTGTATTGTGCGGCTGAACCAAACTTTCCTTAACCAATTGCCTGTTAATGCACATTTGGGCCCTTTCCAGTTTTCCCTGTAACACAGATTCTTGCAAACATCATTTTACACTTACATCTTTGAGCAGTTGTAGGAGTATTTCTCTATGATGAATTCCCAGAGGGTGAATTATTATCAGGTCAAAGGGTATGAGCACTTCATTTTTAATAGCTATTGCCAAATTGCCCTCCAATAATTTTATACCAATTTACACCCCAAACTACACTGTAAGGAGGAGCCTGCCCCCCGCCCTTAGCAACACTAAAATCGGGCAATTTAGGGATGTCTGATGTGAGTTAGGAGTTAAGAGATTCAGCCTGTAGAGTTTTCTCCCTTTGTGAACCGCTAACAAAGACATCAAAAGTCTCCCCCTTTCCTTGATGAGCCCTCTGCTCTCAGTGAGCCAATACCCAGACAGACATCTAGCTAAGATGAGAAGCAAAAATTCTAACACCTGATCCTTGTGCCTAACTGGATTAGAGATGATTCACAGTGAATATATAAGCAAATGTATTAGTTCTATAATACTTAATAACTTAATCAAGAAAGAAATATAAACAGCAGTCTTGACTTGGGCAGTACTGTTTTAATGTAAACAGCACATTTAATCTGATAGTATCAGAATACTTACCTCTGCACAGTTCCTGGAATTCACCCCTATGTTTAGTGGAGTAAAGTCATTTGAAGAATCTATTCTTTAAAGGTATGTGATAAGTGACTCTGAGTCAGCCCATTTAAGAAGAGCTCCGTTTGCCAACATCCAGTCTAAAGGAGCTCATTTTGAGGATTACTATGGTTTACGTGTCCAGAATTAGGACCACTGGGCGCTAGACTAGGAAGAAACTTCAGGATTTATCCAGTCAACAGATTTTGAAACTCTAGCTCTACAAAGCCTTGATGTTGCTTCCGGGAGACACCAGTTGACAGAGGAGTAAGGTGGAAGGTCTTAAAGGTTCATGGTATTCTAACCCTAATTCCGCAGGAGCCCCACTTCAATCTGCTTCATATGGTTTTGGTTATACAGCGTGTTATCTGGAGCAAGCCAATCCCTTCCTTTCCTCATCTATAAAATAGACATGAGAGCAGAGCATGTTAAGAGTAGTGAAGATTAAATTAAATAATACTATGCATGTAAAAGGCTTCCCTGGTGGCTTAGACAGTAAAAAATTTGCCTGCAATGCAGGAGACTTGGGTTTGATCCCTGGGTCAGCCCAGTGCCCTGCACATCCCAAAGACTCAATAAATGTTTACTAATTTATTATGTATGATTTTCCTTTGAAAATGGATTCTGCTACTAAAGCACACAGTTTGAAACCACCCATTTATTTGTTAGTCTTTCAAACAAGGTCACTCTTTCAGATGGAGTAGTGTTAAATTTTATTTCCCAAGTTCTAATCCAATGATCCTACTCTAAGACCCCGGTCCAGTTTCATGGAGACTGCTGGAGGCGCTGAGAATGATTGGCCTCCCGCACACCAGGTGGTTTCACTCACGAACCAACCAGCTAAGATCACATCTCCTCTATCTGCATTCCTATTGATTCATAGAAGAAATACCAATATTTGGAAAAAATGGTTTTCCTTGCCTTGTGGGAAAAGGTTCCTGCAGGTTCACCATAAGAAATGATCATGAAGGCTGGTTAAAAATATTACCAAGTTGCTATCTCTTCCATGACTGTGAGGACACTAGAAAGGAGTTCAGAAAGGGACACTTAAACCTTCTAAGTTTGGCTGAAGTTTCCCTTCTTGGCCAGGTGTTTTTAAAAGGAAGAACTCAGTCAACAAATGTACAGTCTTATCAAGCATTTTCTTAGGAAAGCTTGTCTTTGTGTAGGGGAAGTTTTCCTAATGAATCACAGACATGAGGCTGGAGGGGGAGAACATTTTCCTCTTTGAATGGTCCAACAGAAGACCAAAATCCAGGGAGTAAGGAGCAAAACCTTCCAAACTGTGTATCTTTTCTACCCAAGAACGCCTTCCATGCCCCTCTCTGCTGCTGTGGGAAAGCCAGACGTGGGTGTGGGGAGGGGCTTCTCTGTGTCAGGGCCATTTGGGGTCTGTGCTAGACTTAGGAACAAGCAGACATAAAAGCTGTAGAATTAAGGGTTGAAAACAGCATTTAATGAAACCCCTCCCTCCAGACGCTCTTGATCAAAGTCTCTCCTTGCACTAAGACAACCGATCTACAGTTGCATACATAAAACTTTGGCAACACTCTGTCCTCATGGTTTTCAACAGAGGTTTTTAGACCTCTGAAACTGGGCATCGTCCCAGAATTGAGATCCAGTTGCATTACGCATACCAGAAGACACACCACCACAGCCGAAGCCCGTGCAACCACTTTCTTTTAACCTCGCGTCTGTGAAAAATTACTTTCCAAAAAAATAAGTGAAACCCGATGTCTTCTCCGGGTGGTTATTTTTGCGCCTATGAAGTCAATAAAACTCTCCAGATTTATTAGACAGCCCTGCTGCGGGAGACAAGACCACTTCCTATTCCCCAGCAGAAACGTGTGCCATTCCTTTCTGTAACCTTCTGACCACAGATTTTCGTTTTATTCATTTCTTTTATTTTTTCCCAGAAAATTTGTCAAAACCTCCTAAGATAAGTGGCTTGGCCTGCACTAAAATCCCAAACTCTGGCATCCGAAAGTGACAAAATGAACACATTTCAGGCTCCTCTAGCTTTTCTTCTTTCCTTCCTATTTTAGAGAGACCCCCATTTCTTTTCATCAGAAACAGCAAGGAGTTTGGCTGTCTTTCCGTCAACCTCTCTAAACACTGAATGTAACAGCTACCAAGTTACACTCCTGTGGGCATCCACTAACCGTGGAATGATGACCACGATAATGACAACTGGAATCGGTTCTATTTACTGAGCCCCTACTGTATCTGCTGGGGTTCTCCTGTATGGAGATTCAAAAATGTAGAGGATGATATACCTTCTTCCCAGAGCTTAGCATTTACTTGGAGAAATAAACATGTAAACAAATATAAGTCATTTAGTGTGACAGATTTCTTAATAAACAGAATCATATGGGATATAAAGACTAGAACATGGAAAGGTAATGATGGGTTTCTCAGAGGAGATGACTCTTGAGCTGTGTGTTTAAAGATGAGTTGGAGTTTATCAGATAAACTCAGGGTACAGCATGTCATACAGAGAGGCTACCAACTGCCAAGGACCAGAGGTGTGAAATAGCATGCTACATGTGGGACCTAAGATGCTCTGTGCAATGGGAATGAAGGTCAAAATGTTTGTAAGCAACCTGTGTTCATGCATCAATGTGGGTAGGCTTTTTAGGAGAAGAGGAACTACTAAACAGGATAAAGATCTGGCGCAATTGTGATAGCATATTCCACAGAGAGAGCACAAGGGGTTGAGTGCTATCCAGGAGGGAAATGAAGAGAGCCTAAACCAAGCCAGTGTGATGGTAATGAGAATGAAGATTTAAGAGTGATAGCAAAGCGGAAGACATTAAAAGGTCATAGAATGAAGACTCCCACTCCAGAATGACTATTAAGCAGTTGTATTTCATTATTTAACAGTGAAAATTACTTCCGAAATACTTTTAATATTAAATTATTGACTCACTACATTTCTTTCTCCATCTACTTCCAAAAATGATTTGCAGTAGGAAAGAGATTGTAGCAGCAGCCAGGACCACCATGTGTGACTATGTAACCTTGGCCATCTACAAACTGATGAAGAGCATTTGTAGGGAATCATCTTTAGTTCAGTTATTCTGAATATCATTTAAAGAAATTCATACCAGCACTATCTTGACTAGCTTGAATTTTGATTATCCTCCTGTTAATGTGAAACATTTATCTCAATTTAATTGGTACTTCCTTGAATGATAACTTCTAGTTCACTTACTCATATTTTCACGGAAGTGAGAGAGAAGGTGAGGCTTCCCAGGTGGCTCAGTGGTAAAGTAACTGCCTGCCAATGCAGGAGACAAGAGATATGAGTGTGGTCCCTGGGTTGGGAAGACCCTTTTGGAGAAGGAAATGTCAACCCACTCCAGTATTCTTGCCTGGAGAATCCCATGGATAGAGGAGCCTGGCGGGCTACAGTACATGGGGTCATGAAGAGTTGGACATGGCTAAGTGTGCATGCGTGCACACAAACACATGTGAGAGAGAGAAGGTATTCTTGGCTACACCTATTCATTGGTTTTGGCAAAGGAAAGAAGATGAAGTGCAGCATTTTGGGAATCAGATGACTGTTTAATATGTTCCTATGAAACTAAGACATACCTAAGCTCAGTTTTCCCAGCTGTATAATGGACCAACATTAATGTCTGTCTCACAGTTTTGATTAAGAATTAAATGAACCGATGAATAGCAAGTACTTGGCACATAGTAAGGTGACAGGTCTTAGTACTCTCTAGGCTGTGCTGGGTGCTTGGAATATTTTGCTGTTGTTGATTTAGTTGCTAAGTTGTGTCTGACTCTTAAGCAACTCCATGAACTTGTAGCCCACCAGGCTTCTCTGTCTATGGGATTTCCCAGGCAAGAAAACTGGAGTGGGTTGCTGCTTCCTCCTCCAAGGGATCTTCCCAACCCAAGGATGGAACTCATGTCTCCTCCTTAGGCAGGCAGATTCTTTACCATTGAACCACCTGGGAAGCCTGCTTGAAATGAACTCCTTATAATCTTCTTGTTTTATAGAAAAGGAAACTTAAGCTCTTTGAGGGCCTTTATTTATCTTTGTATTTCCAGTCCATAGAATAGCATCTGCCTCAAAACACCTAAGTGTCTTGCTAACAGGGATTGCATAATAACTTGTCCAAAGTCAAACATCTAGTAAATAGCATGATTAGTATTCAGACCTATGTCTGCATAATTCCAAGGCTGATGCTCTTTTAATAATTTTCCAGTTTTATTGTATAAAAAAGGACATGGAAGCTGATTGAAGTGCTGCTTTGTATCTTTGTTTACTACTAGTTTTCAAATTATTTAATTGTCATCCTTTAGGGTTCTCAGTATGTGCTGGGCTGGCCAAAAAATTCATTCAGGTTTTTCCATAAGATGTTACAGAAAAACCCAAACAAACTTTTTAGCTAACCCAATAGTTTCCATTCATATCATTTAAAGGTTATTTCCAGAGCATTTCTACATGGGTCAAGATCATGGTTTATATTTTTGGCTTGAGTCCCATTTCCAGTTTTTAATGCTCTCCAGGTAAGTTTCACCTACTAGAATCTACAAGAGACACTTCAGCCTTAACACCTCCAAACCAGAGCTCATCTACCAGCTGCCCCTCTTCCTTCTCCAAAATTTACCCTCCAGAAACCCTGCTTTCCCTTTTGTTTTGGTAGATGACATGTTCTTCCACCCAGGCACTCAAGTTAAGATTTTAGATTCAATCTTTAACCCTCCTATTTTCCTTACTCAACTGGTCACCAAGTTCTATTGTTTCTACCTCAAAAGTATTTTCAGATCTGGCTTTCCCTTTTCATCTCAGCTGCTACTGTCTAATTCAGTACAGTGGTCCCTCGGTACCTGTAGGGGATTGGTTGCAGCCCCTGGCCCCTGCCAGAATACCAAGCTCCATGGATGCTCAAGACCTTTATATGAAATGACATAGTATTTGCATATAACCTACACAGATCCTCACATATACTTCAGATCGTCTCTAGATTACTTATACCTAATACAATGTAAATGTTATGTAAATAGTTGTAAATACAAAGGAAAGCTGTGTAAATTGTTGCTGGCAAATTCAAGATTTGCATTTTGAAACTTTATGGAATTTCATATTTCAAATATAATCTTTGGATACAGAGGGCTGACTGCACTTCACCATCTTTTGCCTGAAGAGTTTGGACAGCTTCCAAACTGACTTTCTTACTCTCAGTACTTTTCACTCACCAGCCTTTTGAAGGCAAGACGATCTTTCTCTAACTTAGAACAGATCGGCCACTCTCCATCTCTAAAACCTTGGGCAGTGCCCCTCACCTTCAGTTGAAGAGGTTATACTCACTCCTGTGTAATTACTTTATTTTAAACTGAGCCCAGTCAGACTTTCCTGCCATTCTTCTCCTGTGCCCTTGGCTTTAGCTCTCCTGAACCACTTGCTCTTCCGCAAATGCTGAGCACACTGTGGGACTGCCTTTCTTCCCACTGCTTCCTCTGCCCAGAATGACCTTCCTCTCCCTTTTGGCCTTGAAAACTCCTGCTCATTCCTTAAGGCTCAACCCAATATCACATCCAGGGTGAGGCTCTTTTCACATCTCCCAGCTGACTCAAGGAAAATTAATTTTCCTTTGCATTCAACAAACGCTTCCAACATTTTTTATTAAAATTAGTTCTTTATGTATTAATGATCCATGGAAACTTAAGGGCAAGGAC
Source organism: Cephalophus harveyi (assembly GCA_006410635.1). NCBI lineage: Eukaryota > Metazoa > Chordata > Mammalia > Artiodactyla > Bovidae > Cephalophus > Cephalophus harveyi. The sequence continues at coordinate 1,385,432 of SJYT01035616.1, forward strand.
TACTTAATTCATTGATGTAAGCTTTATCCCAACATAAGGCTAGTTAAGATTTTTTTTTTTTTCTGTTTAAGGAAAAAGACCACATTGTTTGTTTGTTTTAATAAATGATTAATAGTGTAATTGGGCTTCCCTGGTGGCTCAGCCAGTAAAGAATTCACCTGCAATGCAGGAAATGTGCAGGAGACACAGGTTTGATCCCTGGGTTGGGAAGATCCTTTGGAGAAGGAAATGGCAACCCATTCCAATATTCTTGTCTGGGAAAACCCATGGACAGAGAAACCTGGTAAGCTACAGTCCCCAGGGCTGTGAAAGTCAGACATGACTGAGCAACTAAATGATGATAACAACATAAGTGGTAAAAGGAAGATGAGTCAGATATTTGACATTTTGGTCTGGGACATGGTACATACTCAACATACGTCAGTTAGTCCATGAATACCAGGGATTCCCTGGTGGCTTAGATGGTCAAGAATCTGCCTGCAATGTGGCAGACCTGGGTTCGATCCTTCTGCTGGGAAGATCCCCTGGAGAAGGAAATGACAACTCACTCCACTCTTCTTGCCTGGACAATCCCATGGACAGAGGAGCCTGGTGGGCTACAGTCCATGGGGTCAGAAAGAGTCAGACATGACTGAGCGACTAACACACACACATCCATGAACAAATCTACTTTATAAATACTTAACCTCCCTCCAGGCACAACTTTGCTTAATAACAGAGGTAAAGAACAGCTATGACAAGGACAGATTGGCCTCAGGATCATATGAAATAGAAATCCATTAAAGCCAGATCACTCCTAATAGGTTTCTTTCAACTTGAAGGCTTTCCTACCCTGCTCTGGGCCACCCTCAACATAGGAGGTTTTAAATGTTTTAAAACCTTTCTTAGAGTTCTATCCAACTCTTTGTTTAAAATCCTCAGTCCTTTCCAACCTGCCAGAGGACCAACATTTTCTTGAAGTTATAGATTGCCTATAATCGCTGAAACCTTTATCTTTTCCTCCTCTGTATGTCAACTTTGTAAATGAGTTTTTCTTTCCTGTTGTAGGAGAAAACACTAATGTAAAGAACCATAATACTAAAAATATCAAAGTTCCTGCTTCTTAGGGTATCCAGTCTACAAATTCCTCTTGAAAGTTGTTCAGTGGTTTATAGGATCTTTGAAATGCAAGTCAGGTCTCACTGGATAACTAGAACTCTAGGTTCTAGTTCTAGCCTACATCTAGAGTCACTTGAGTGATAGTTGGGCAAGTCACTTAAAACACTAGGTTGCAAATTTGGAGCACCTAGGCCAGACTTGGACCACAGAAGTGTGTTGTTTAACCCTTATAGTGTTTGAATGAGGTGACATTTAATTGGGAGATTCCATATAAGAATGTAGGTTTATATTTTCTCTCAGGAAATCAGATCTGGCCACAAGGGTCCCAGATTTCTACTCATTTTGTACTAGCGGACCCCCTGAGCCCTTTACCATGGCATGGGGCCCCGTGACTTCATCATTTTCTACTGACCTTTAGTCTGCTCTACACAGAGGCAAAATACTGGTTTCTGTTTCTCCATGCACTTGTACTCAGAGTGATATTAAAAACATTTAACTACTAAGGCATGGGACTCACCCATCAGAATGGATTACCTTTGTGCTAGGTACAACATCCCAGGCATGCCCTGTTCTCCCTAGCTGCTTGACTGTTGGGGGAGGCTCAAGTGCTCCTAGGGCAAGGGCAAGGCTGGCATCACTGAGTGGGCTGAGAGGCTGAGAGCAGTCTCCAGATGCTGAATATGGTATAAGGACTTTGATGACCGCAGGAGCACATCTCCTGAATTTAAGCTCTGCTTGATCTGCTGTTTTCTCAGATAGATGTATTCCTGTACCCATGTCTCTTATTGAAAACAAGTAAATGAAAGAAAATCATATTTTTTAAAAAAGACAGAATGGTTTTTCTTGCCCTTGATTGACTTGTTCATTTACCAACTGGCCGCTACAGCATATGAGTTTGATTTCCTGGTACTAACCAATCTACAAACTCTTTTCCAGCCTAAGCATAAGGAACCTCTAATTTTATCCATTTTATAAATGGAGTGAAAATTTTGCAAAACATCTTGAAGAATTTTGCAAATCATTGTACAGAGTTTATATAAGGTCTAAAACACTATTTGAAATAACAAATCACCAATAAATTATCTCCATTTTCTTATTGGGCTTTTCAATTTTAAAAGTACTCTGATGTTCTTTCTTTTTTCTTTTTTAATTTAGCCATGGCTATTTTTCAAATGGAATTAATGACCAAAAGCTAGCCTCATTCTCTAATTACAGTAAGAGACACTAGACAGGAGTTGTTCCAGACACTGACCCATCTTGGCTCAGGGAGAGGCTCTGGGCAGTTTTACTATGTGCTGGCTTAGTACCTGGGGCCAGGAAACATCTGTTAGAACATGCGGTCCAGCGGGTGCTCTGCTTAATTATAAAATGGCATTGCAGAGTCCCTTTGAGTTGGCTGGCCTTAGCTTCTAATGCTATACGATCAAGCAAAATGCAATTCTTGATGTTCTGTTAACTGAATATTCAAACTGAGTATTGCAATGCTTTAAGAAGAGTGAAAAAGTTAAACTTTTGTCCTCGGGGGAAAAGGTATGGGGAAAAATTTTGGTCTGGGACATGGTACATACTCAACATACGTCAGTTAGTCCATGAATACCAGGGATTCCCTGGTGGCTTAGATGGTCAAGAATCTGCCTGCAATGTGGCAGACCTGGGTTCGATCCTTCTGCTGGGAAGATCCCCTGGAGAAGGAAATGACAACTCACTCCACTCTTCTTGCCTGGACAATCCCATGGACAGAGGAGCCTGGTGGGCTACAGTCCATGGGGTCAGAAAGAGTCAGACATGACTGAGCGACTAACACACACACATCCATGAACAAATCTACTTTATAAATACTTAACCTCCCTCCAGGCACAACTTTGCTTAATAACAGAGGTAAAGAACAGCTATGACAAGGACAGATTGGCCTCAGGATCATATGAAATAGAAATCCATTAAAGCCAGATCACTCCTAATAGGTTTCTTTCAACTTGAAGGCTTTCCTACCCTGCTCTGGGCCACCCTCAACATAGGAGGTTTTAAATGTTTTAAAACCTTTCTTAGAGTTCTATCCAACTCTTTGTTTAAAATCCTCAGTCCTTTCCAACCTGCCAGAGGACCAACATTTTCTTGAAGTTATAGATTGCCTATAATCGCTGAAACCTTTATCTTTTCCTCCTCTGTATGTCAACTTTGTAAATGAGTTTTTCTTTCCTGTTGTAGGAGAAAACACTAATGTAAAGAACCATAATACTAAAAATATCAAAGTTCCTGCTTCTTAGGGTATCCAGTCTACAAATTCCTCTTGAAAGTTGTTCAGTGGTTTATAGGATCTTTGAAATGCAAGTCAGGTCTCACTGGATAACTAGAACTCTAGGTTCTAGTTCTAGCCTACATCTAGAGTCACTTGAGTGATAGTTGGGCAAGTCACTTAAAACACTAGGTTGCAAATTTGGAGCACCTAGGCCAGACTTGGACCACAGAAGTGTGTTGTTTAACCCTTATAGTGTTTGAATGAGGTGACATTTAATTGGGAGATTCCATATAAGAATGTAGGTTTATATTTTCTCTCAGGAAATCAGATCTGGCCACAGGGGTCCCAGATTTCTACTCATTTTGTACTAGCGGACCCCCTGAGCCCTTTACCATGGCATGGGGCCCCGTGACTTCATCATTTTCTACTGACCTTTAGTCTGCTCTACACAGAGGCAAAATACTGGTTTCTGTTTCTCCATGCACTTGTACTCAGAGTGATATTAAAAACATTTAACTACTAAGGCATGGGACTCACCCATCAGAATGGATTACCTTTGTGCTAGGTACAACATCCCAGGCATGCCCTGTTCTCCCTAGCTGCTTGACTGTTGGGGGAGGCTCAAGTGCTCCTAGGGCAAGGGCAAGGCTGGCATCACTGAGTGGGCTGAGAGGCTGAGAGCAGTCTCCAGATGCTGAATATGGTATAAGGACTTTGATGACCGCAGGAGCACATCTCCTGAATTTAAGCTCTGCTTGATCTGCTGTTTTCTCAGATAGATGTATTCCTGTACCCATGTCTCTTATTGAAAACAAGTAAATGAAAGAAAATCATATTTTTTAAAAAAGACAGAATGGTTTTTCTTGCCCTTGATTGACTTGTTCATTTACCAACTGGCCGCTACAGCATATGAGTTTGATTTCCTGGTACTAACCAATCTACAAACTCTTTTCCAGCCTAAGCATAAGGAACCTCTAATTTTATCCATTTTATAAATGGAGTGAAAATTTTGCAAAACATCTTGAAGAATTTTGCAAATCATTGTACAGAGTTTATATAAGGTCTAAAACACTATTTGAAATAACAAATCACCAATAAATTATCTCCATTTTCTTATTGGGCTTTTCAATTTTAAAAGTACTCTGATGTTCTTTCTTTTTTCTTTTTTAATTTAGCCATGGCTATTTTTCAAATGGAATTAATGACCAAAAGCTAGCCTCATTCTCTAATTACAGTAAGAGACACTAGACAGGAGTTGTTCCAGACACTGACCCATCTTGGCTCAGGGAGAGGCTCTGGGCAGTTTTACTATGTGCTGGCTTAGTACCTGGGGCCAGGAAACATCTGTTAGAACATGCGGTCCAGCGGGTGCTCTGCTTAATTATAAAATGGCATTGCAGAGTCCCTTTGAGTTGGCTGGCCTTAGCTTCTAATGCTATACGATCAAGCAAAATGCAATTCTTGATGTTCTGTTAACTGAATATTCAAACTGAGTATTGCAATGCTTTAAGAAGAGTGAAAAAGTTAAACTTTTGTCCTCGGGGGAAAAGGTATGGGGAAAAACGAAACAAAGAAGTGATTTCTAAAAGCAATTGAGAAGCTTAGATCTGAATGGGTATTCCTTCAATGGGCAATGGGGGAGCTGAGGTAGGAATGACTCACACTTCTAGAATGAACTGTTTATATAGTGCTTCCTCCTCTTCATTCCAGGGATCCTGTTTGGAAGGTCAGGGACAATGACAACTGAGAAGAAAAGGCAGAACTGGAGAAGAGTGAGTGAATGCTGGGAGCATCCAGAGTCCTTCACCTTGAATGAGACGACATGCTTCTGTACTGAGTTTATCAATCAGTTATGGCCCAGGACTTAGGGTTAATATTTGGAACACATACACTTGGGAATTCTTCCTAATGACATGAAATTCTTATTAGTCCTTACGAGAACTTACCTTCCCAAATCCTCTTATACAGTGATGAGAGAACAGAGCCTATTGTCAGCAATGTCTCTGGAGTACCTTTTGTCTCATAGCTTGTAATCACTTCCAGACCAGGGTATATTTATGATTTACATAATGTTATAGAAGAAGAGGTCTTAAGGGTTTTTTCCTCTAAATCTTTCTGAATTATTATTTTAGACTCATTGCCAGGTTTTTTTCTTTTAAGGAGGAAGTTGATGAACTTTTAAACATGTCATTACATGCTCCGAAATAGCAACTCTTTGTTCTTGCAGAGTTTCTTGTGGAAATTTTAGGACTGTGTGTGTGTGTAAGTGAGTGTGTGTGTGTGTGTGTGTGTGTGTGTATTTAGAAACAGGTAGAAAAGGAAATGGGTGAAAAGGAACACTTGAGGTTCACTGATAAAATTAAACACATATTGTGCGTTTCTGTTAGAAGAAAAGTTGGCAGGTTTGGGAGAATCTTACAGAACATTTGGAGTAGGTTTTGGAAGGGCAGCTCTATGTTCACTTTTCATCATGTTTCAGTAATTAGGGGTGGGAGCTGAAGGGTTAAGCCCTAAAGCAAGAAAATATCTCTAGTTCAGAAAACAAAGGGAAACTTGCATATTTCTGAAGATGACATCGGATCAGCCTGTGGATTTCAAGCAATTATGCGATATTATGATCCCCACTGAGCATGCATTAGTTGGAATACTGCTCTTTCTATTTCTCCATATCCCAGGGTTGTACACTGAAAGAGCCCTGTTCAACTTCGCATGTCAGAATTTTGAAGGAAAAATTATAGTAAAATATGTTTAAAACAGTGGGGCCTTATGTGAGTGAACACAACATTTTCCAAGGCTTTCAAAAATCCTTCTGTTAAAAATATGGTTTTTATTTTGTTTCTTTCTTATAAATTTTTTTTTTTCTTTTCAGTCAAGCTTTTACCTCTCCTCCTTCCTGGAGAAAATCAGAGAGAAGTTTCAAAGGATATCCATAACACAGCCTACATTTAGGGCCTGGGGATGTACAATGGATTTGTTTTAAATGAGACACCCCACGTGGAAAATAAACAAGTGAGAAAAGTTCATCTGTGGATATAACTCCAGTTCCAACAACTGTGGTAACAGTCACACTGTCTGAGTAAATGTCCCCCAGAGTCATCTTGAGAGCAAAATGAGTATTAATTGAGGTTTCTGTGAGTTGAAAGATGGGTTGTTCATAAAGGGGAGGAACTTTTCTAGACCTTAGGAAACTGAAGACTCAGCTCCTGGGTTGTTCTAAAAGGTGAGGTGTCTTTTAAAAATTGAATAAATTAAAAACATAATTAAAAACAAAATAAAACAAAAAGCAGGCCCAGCAAAGTATACAGATTAGGAATGATGGTGAATGAATTTGATATTTATTTTATTCCATGACATTCTTTCTCCAAAGGAGAGAAGTCATTTGTGTGATCAGTTAGGGAAAGCATGTCGCTGTTAATGACAGAGATCCTGCCTCTGGATGGCTGGGGCTCATAGGGTGATTTCTCAAAGTCACCAGGGACCCAGGCTCTTTCTAGCCCTCTGCCCTTTCATCCTGCGGCCAAGATGTCCCTCTAGTCATTGTATGTTCTCTCCAAGCACGAAAGAGGAAAAGGTAAGGCAAAAAGGAAAGCCCTCCTACCCTGATTAGTTCCCTTTAAGGAGCTTCCACAGAAGCATATCAGAACATTTCCACTTACAGTTCAATGGCCAAACCTTTGTCACAAGGCTGTACCTAGCTTCAAGGGAACCTAGGAGATGTGGTCTTTTAGGAAGAAAAATTACTCTCCTAAATGAAATCAGTATTGCAGTAAGGTAATAAGGGACAAGCAGGTATTACTGTGAAACTTGAGGTCTCTACCATACTCATATAAAATATCCTTAATGCCAGTATATAATCTAAGAATCACTGATGCTTCTGTTTGAATTATATGGTGTTTAAGGCATTAGCTTAACAACCCAGTTTTGCATTGAATTGTCTCAGTACACATGGCCAAATTGAATTCTTTTATACATCTCTGATCTTTTTCTCCACTATTAGTGAAGTTTAAGCTACAGAAGTTTGGAGGTACATAGCTAAGGAGCAGAAAATTCCATCACTCTTGAGCCTTCAAATTTAGCAAATAGTTTCTTGTCTAGAAATTATCTTGATAAATGATTGCATTTTCTGCAATCTTTTTCATCCCCATACTACTGGAGCTTAAATTTCCTACATTATAAAAAGGTGAACATTTTAGGAAATTTGTGGGTTCATAGTTGGAGAAAAGGAAGAAAATACGAAGACTGGCGCCAACTTAGAAGACACAATTTCCTGCATGGTTGATTATTCTCCTGTGAATTTCTTCACTCCCCTCCTAAAATTCCACCAATTAAAGATTCACTTTGGTTCCCAGGCATCCCTTTCTTAAAATGTCAGTTTATAAAAAGAGATAAAGTTATTAGTCATTCAAAAAGCAGTGCCAATTACTTTAATCAGATTGCTTTCTTATTGGCTATGATACAACTTCACTTAATGGGAGGTATTTATTTATCTAGTTTATTTATCTTGAAAAATAATACACATTGGTGGCAAAAAATCAATCTGAACAAATAAATATATTGTGTAAACAAGTCTCCCTTTCACCCCAGATTCCAGGATTCATTTCCTTGGTGATGGAACAATTACTAAACATTTCTTGTGAGCATTATCTAGAGACATATTCTGCATGCAGAAGCATCAGTTCAGTTCAGTTCAGTCGCTCAGTCGTGTCCGACTCTTTGCAACCCCATGAATCGCAGCACGCCAGGCCTCCCTGTTCATCACCATCTCTCGGAGTTCACTCAGACTCACATCCATCGAGTCAGTGATGCCATCCAGCCATCTCATTCTCGGTCGTCCCCTTTTCCTCCTGCCCCCAATCCCTCCCAGCATCAGAGTCTTTTCCAATGAGTCAACTCTTCGCATGAGGTGGCCAAAGTACTGGAGCTTCAGCTTTAGCATCATTCCTTCCAAAGAAATCCCAGGGTTGATCTCCTTTAGAATGGACTGGTTGGATCTCCTTGCAGTCCAAGGGACTCTCAAGAGTCTTCTCCAACACCACAGTTCAAAAGNTGCATACAGATTTCTCAAGAGGCAGGTTAGGTGGTCTGGTATTCCCATCTCTTTCAGAATTTTCCACAGTTTATTGTGATCCACACAGTCAAAGGCTTTGGCATAGTCAATAAAGCAGAAGTAGATGTTTTTCTGGAACTCTCTTGCTTTTTCCATGATCCAGCATAGGTATAAACACACATATACATGCAATGCAAATATATAAAAATCCTTTTGTTTTACCCAAATGATCAAATATTTGTGTATATTATTTTGGAAATTTAAATTAAAAAAAAACATTATTGAAGACTTTTTTTTAAATCAGCATATACACCTAGTACATTAGAAAAACTCTGCTAAAATAGGAGTTTTTAGGAAGGGAAGTAATTCTGTATTTATGGAGCATGGAGCATTTGACTTTAATATTTTATTGTGAAATAACTGTGTCCTGGGGCCTATGAATGAGAACGTTAAGAGAAAGGAGAAGAATGGACTGGCCTGGAATCTTAATTCCCGTGTGTGACATTGTTCCTACAGAAAATAATGTTCTAAGTTCTTAATAATTAAGTTGGATATACATTTAATTTCCCTGGAATGGACCCCATTTATGCTTGTTGTCCTGGCATACTGTTTGACCACTTTCATCTTCCAAAATGGTCCCATTTTGGATGATAATTATGTAATCACTGTTGTAATAACAAGTGGACAAATTAAGTATTTAGAATCAGCTGCAAAGATTAAAAAGGGCCTGACAGCGGGGGTTTCTCTGCTTGGGACCCTGCGCGGCTCCTTACGAGCATTAGGGTCTGGGTAAGTTGTTTCACTGCTCTTTGCCTCAGCTCCCTCAGCTTTCTAAAAGGAACAGTGACTGCCTCAGGGTAGAGTTACAGATGCTCAATTCCTGCCTGAGAGGGGCTCGTCACGATGTCTGCTCCAGATTTGCATGCGCTCCTGCTCAGTGGTACCTGACTTTTTGCAACCCTGTGGACCATGTATGTAGCCCACGAGGTTCCTCTGTCCATGGGATTTCCCAGGCAAGTGGGTTGCCATTTCCTGCTCCAGGGGATATTCCTGACCCAGGTATCAAACCCACACCTCCTGGTGGATTCTTTTACCAGTGACCACCTGGAAGCCCCGCTTTATATGTAGGGCTCAATAAATACGACTTATTATTTTCACTATTTTCCTCCCTTCACCTGCTAGACCACTTCATTCTTACACTGTATGAAACTCTATGCACTGAGATTCATTTAAAGGAACAGTCATCGTCTTCTAATGAGGGACTGTGGTGAAGACATTTAAGAAGAAAAAAATAGATGAGTACAAGACAGTGATTGTTGATGGGAGGGACCCATCACTCCCGCCCATCCACAGCCCTACAGAAGAGGGACATCAGAGTGTGGTTTGAAGGTAGAGCAGCACTTTGAACTTCAGACGATTTGATTTTGGCTTTGATATTAAATGTTTTTCATTTTAATAGCATTAGAAAAGAATGCATGCATTTTCTCTAGCAAAGAGGAGATGTATTTGAAATGAAGGGGAGGCACTATTGTAGCCACTTGTACTTCACAAGCAGAGCTGTATTTTCTGTTGAAGGAACTACTTCAGAAAGAGGGCTCATGAGAACTTATAATCAGTCATGCAAGATGCTACATCTTAACATCATGTGTAACTTTCAATATATTTACTATTTCCCCCCAATGCATCCCTTAATGGATCTCCTTCTGGCAGAAGCTACATATCAAGCAATGAATGCTGATTGTTTTTCAGACAACCTGGAAACCCCTGAGGAGTTTTCAGTTCAGTTCAGTTCAGTTGCTCAGTCGTGTCCGACTCTTTGTGACCCCATGGACTGCAGCATGCCAGGCCTCCCTGTCTATCACCAACCCCCGGAGCCTACTCAAACTCGTGTCCATTGAGTCAGTGATGCCATCCAACCATCTTATCCTCTGTCGTTCCCTTCTCCTCCTGCCTTCAATATTTCCCAGCATCAGGGTCTTTTCTAAGAGTCAGTTCTTTGCATCAGGTGGCCAAAAAGTATTGGAGTTTCATCTTCAACATCAGTCCTTACAATGAATATTCAGGACTGATTTCCTTTAGGATGGACTGGTTGGATCTCCTTGCTGTCCAAGGGTCTCTCAAGAGTCTTCTTCAACATCACAGTTCAAAAGCATCAATTCTTCAGCGCTCAGCTTTCTTTATAGTCCAACTCTCACATCCATACATGACTACCGGAAAAACCACAGCCTTGACTAGACAGAACTTTGTTGGCAAAGTAATGTCTCTGCTTTTGAATATGCTGTCTAGGTTGGTCATAACTTTCCTTCCAAGGGGTAAGCGTCTTTTAATTTCATGGCTGCAGTCACCATCTGCAGTGATTTTGGAGCCCCCCAAAATAAAGTCTGCCACTGTTTCCACTATTTCCCCATCTATTTGCCATGAAGTGATGGGACCAGATGCCATGATCTTCATTTTCTGAATGTTGAGCTTTAAGCCAACTTTTTCGCTCTCCTCTTTCACTTTCATCAAGAGGCTTTTTAGCTCCTCTTCACTTTCTGCCATAAGGGTGGTGTCATCTGCATATCTGAGGTTATTGATATTTCTCCCGGCAATCTTGATTCCAGCTTGTGTTTCTTCCAGTCCAGCATTTCTC